>OY757012.1:51224519-51702912 GCA_963580285.1 Lucinisca nassula | reverse complement strand
CGGGGACGCGAAACCTCAAATCAAACAAACACAATGTTTATCCTACAAAATTATATTATTTCCAAATTTGTTTGAATCCCCAAAGCGACCAAATATTGACCAAGACATTTGAGGCGAAACAGATATTTATTCATGACTGTCAATCAACAACACCATACTATTACAAACTCATTAAATACTTCAAGGATATTTAAAGAAAGATCAAATACATGCATATAATCCAAAGGACAAACAATGACACATTTTAGGTTTTCTCAAATGCTTGAAAATCGCATGGCTTGGCATTTGTCCAAAATGACATTAACAGTGTTGACGGGGACGTTAATTCTCAAATCAAAAGAGGCAATGAATGCAACATATGACATTACAGGCGTGTGACATAATGCATTCTTTCATATCGCAAAACGGCTATTTTTCTGGTGAAATGTTGTGCTATTTTCCATATTTAGACTCCAAACATAGGTTGTGGGTGCTCGTTAGAACCGCCTCATTGAGGCGGTTCTAACGAGTACCCACAATCTATGTCATTGAGGCGGTTCTAACGAGTACCCACAACCTATGTCTTGGAGCAGATATAAGGGAAATGATATAGATCCCCTCAAATCCCCGTTTTCTTTCTATAAAGTGGAGTTTACGGGAGTGTTCATTACACGGACTTGTTTACTGTTAATCTTTTAGCTCAGGTGAGCGATATAGGACCATCAGGGTCCTCTTCTTAGAAAAAAACTTTGTCATCGCTCTAGTGGATACATTTATTATATTTAAATATATAATTCCACACAAATGTTGGGTATGATAATATCTCGAGCAGGTTTGACTTTCAGGGTCCTGGGCTCAAGTTCAAGGTCACCGCGGCTATTTTTAGAAATTGGGGTCTACAAATCACACATTTTTGTTTGCTTAATACATATAACGTTGCTACTTTTTAGACCCGCCTCACAGAGGCGGTTCTAACAAGCCCCAGCAATCTATGTTTGAAACCTGATATAATTTTGTTTGTTTGTTTGATTTGAGGTTTAACGTCCCCGTCAACAGTGTAAAGGTTATTTTGGAGACGTTGCTTCCATTTTGTGGGAATTTTACCCGACATTGAGATGAAATGACTTCTCAAGCCCTGTCGTACAATGAAACCATAGGGTTTATTAGCATGGACGGTCCGCCTCGCACCGCGGTTCCTGAACAGGCTTAGATTCTCCAAGCGGTTTACCAGTACTAGTGTACGGGCCGGATTCAGCTCTGCGTGGAAGCATCATGCAGCTCATATATTTCTTCAAGCCCCTATGGACGGGGGCTGGAAACCTGATATAAAGATATCACAAATGTTCTTCAGCAAATGTCGGTTTTTGGACCATGAAACAGAAGAAGAAACTGATTTTGTTGCACGTTTTACAAATGTTGAGTAAGTGAGTGTTTGAGTTTTACGTCCCACCAACAGCTAAGGTCATACGGAGACGGGACCTCGATTTAAAGACTCATCCGAAAGTCTGGAGAAGCCCGGGATCGATCCTGCGACCCCTGGATTATAAGATGAGTAGCGTAACCACTACACCACGGAGGCTTCTCTTACAAATGTTGAACAGGGCTGGTTACATGTAACGAGTTCTCTCAACATTAGTTAGGACACCTTCCCAAACAAATGCCATCAACAATCAAACGCGAAATTACTATGGGAACATGCAAAGACGATACTGGATAGGGTCGGGGTTTTTTCTCTTTATTTTCTTCTTTTACTGATAAAAATACAGTGAAATTCCTCTATTAAGACCACCTTTGGGGCTGTTCAAAAGTGGTCTTTGAACAGTCCCAAAGGTGGTCTCTACCAGAGGACACTGTTTGCAGAAAACACAAAGATAGAATAAACGCAGCCTACTAAAACGGTTTTAAAGCAGGGTCAGTCTTCACCGCGGAATTTCACTGTAGTAGAGTGTGTGTGGGGTGGGGGAGGTGGGGTCGGGTTACCGGAAACACGGTCCTTTTAAGTAGCTTAACCATTACACGTGAACGATTCTCCTTACCTTAAAAAACTGTTCCAATGGTTTAACAAAACAGGCAATGGCCAGCTTCCCAGTCGTGATTTCCCGCCTTATTCTGAGTTCTTCTGCAAGTTTGGCGTCCATGTTTTCAAGCTGATCGCAAAGCTCCTGAAAATAATAAAAACCTTTAAGATGGCAATCACAACAATTTTCGCCTGCTTTGTCGTCTGCTGAAATTTTCAAAAGTCCTTTTTGCAAAAGGCGTGGACCAAAGCAGCCTGACCTCGGACCACGCTATTTGTCAAGCTTGAAAAGTTTGCAAGCAGATGCAAAAGACGACACACAGACGACATTTTAGATATGGTTATTTTGGTATCGTAAGGTTTGACACAGAATACAGTGCAGGTGGTATTTTTTTTTTCATTACGCCTATACAAATACATTGTAAACTTTATCGCCGAAAGGAAAAAAAAATAAAAAAAATTAAGATGAAAAATTGTGATATATTTCTTATTTCTACTCAAATATAGATTCAGGGTACTCATAATCTATATTAAAGAGCAGAAAAAAAGGGAAAATAAGGTTTACCCTGTAAACTCCAGTTTTACAATATAAATGTGGGATTCAAGGGGGTCCAAATAATAGTGGCGTGTTTTCGTGATGTTTTCATCATATTAACAAGCCCGTGTAATAAAGATCGGGGTCGATAGGGGTATATACATGGAACTCGTTAGAACCGCCTCAATGAGGTCATTCTAACTAGCACTCACAATCCATAATTGGAGTATAAATAAGAAAACTATCAATTTTTCGTAAGGAAAAACAACTGGTTTGGAGATATGAAAAATGCACTAAGCCATTTCGTTTGCAAAAGTTTACGAACGCCCCTTGTATTGGTTAGCCTAAGTATACTACAGCCAAGAAACTAGCAGTTTAGGAAAACGACATCTGTCGGGCAAATGCGTCAAAACAATGAGACGCTGAAGGAGAATTTGCCTCAGAAGTTACATGTTTGCGAAACTACACAAAAACCGTAATCCTTGAATACCGGTAAAATATCCGCTTCACACAGGACGTGGGCATTGCGGTAACAAACACGTGCGACATATCTCCAAAATGGCTACTTTTCTATGAAAATCTGTGATTTTTTCTATTTATACTTCAAACATAGGCTGTGGGTGCTCGTTAGAACCGCCTTGAACGAGTACCTACAACCTATGTCTTGGAGCAGAAGTAAAATAATGTTTACCCCCGTAAACCCCAGTTTTCACTATTCAAAGTGGGGTTTAGGTGGGTGTTCATTTTACGGACTTGTTCACGTGATGGGGGGCAAAGCTTAGCGATTGTCAAAAAATCTATACCACTGCAATCCCGCTTTCTTCAGACTTGCGGTGTACTTTTAAAATGTGATTACGGACATGAGCATATGCCCGTGGCGCCTCGCGGCTCATGGTCGCCTATAGACTAACAAGCTGACTTGCCTATGGAACTTTATTTTCATGATGCAATCGCGTTAAATCTCGGCGGTACTTCGCGAGACAACCGTCTCGGGCTTTTTAAAGTTAAAATGTCTGCCTCTGTCCAGGTAGACCAGCGTCCTGGATTTTTATTTTATTTTATTTTATTTTCTTAAATGTTCAATATTCCATGTCCTGACTTACAGTACGAATTCTATTTTATGAGTAACAAACAAAAACACCCAATTCGTATATGTCATCACTGTGGGATGGTAGGTGCTTAAAAAAGAACTGCCGGTAAAAGCCAGCATCTCACGCGGGCTAACGATTCACCGGAGCATTTACCGATACCTCGGTAGGATGGAAAGCCTTTAGTTTATCTATCAGCCTTTAGTTTATCTATAAGTACATAATAACATTACGTCAGTAGGCTGAAAGCCTCGGCCGATCAACTGAGAAGGACTAGCTTCGCATTCATTCCGCCCATGTTGTCATTCATCTCTAAAACCTGTCCAGAAGCACATGGATGGAAAGTCGAACACGGTGCGACAAACCTTTCGGCGAGTCTTTGATTTTCTTTGCAAACAGCATCAAACGTGTGATGGGGGAGAAGTCTTATTTCTAAACTGCTGGCTGCGTGGTTGTAAGAATTCAAATTTCTTTTCTTTCTTTTTTTTTCGGTTTTAACTTTCGTGCAAAGTGTGTGAGTGATTCGCCGGGGTTTGCACATCAACAGTGATACAGAATCTTACACTCTTCTTCGTTTTGTTTGAAATTTATAAAACGAGCCTGTATGACTTGTTCCCATTACCAAAATACGCCTATACAAATACATTGTCAATTTTACCGCCGAAAACATTAACATTTTCAGATGAAAAATTGTGATTTTTTTCTTATTTCTTCTCAAATACAGATTGTGGGTACTCGTCAGAACCGCCTCTTCGTGGCGGTTCTAACGAGTACCCACAATCTATATTTTAGAGCAGAAATAAGAAAAATAAAGTTTTCTCCTTTAAACCCCAGTTTTACGATATAGAAGTGGGGTTTGAGGGAGTCAGAATTACATAGGCGTGTTTCGTGATGCTGAAAATGCACGGAGGTTGGTAAAAGTGTATAATGAAATAAAGTTGAACGAATCATGTACATACCTTAAACGCAATTTGTGCCTCTGGTGTGTTGATGTCAAAACTGTCATCGTAAACAGGCCTGCCTCTACAATATTCCGCTGATTTTAAATCACAGTCGCTGATATCAGCCGCCTGGAGGCCCCAGACAAGATTTAACCTTGTATATTCATCTTCGTTGTTCCTCCGAAAGGAAAAATAATGTTTCATAGTTGCTTTGGCGTAGTTGTGAGTTTCACGAAAAAGACGAAGCTGCAATGAACAAGCACAAGAAACATCATTCTTGCACACCAGACAAGGAAATCTGTGATTTTACCCTGGGATAGAAATTTATGTTCTGACCCTGGTGTTCCGACCCAGGCAACTAGCATAAATGCGCTTCAATTCTATTCAACTGCCGGAACTTCTTCCGCACTACTTTTATTTTGTAAACAATATACATGTGCGAGCTGTCAAAACTAACCGGAGGTGTTGTGCAAGAAAAATAATCCAATATGGGGTTCTGTTGTAGATGGGCGTTTCCAACCCTCGGGATGGCCGTGCTGAGTGGAACCTCGGCGTAGCCTCGGTTCCGCTCAGCACGGTCATCCCTCGGGTTGGAAACGCTCATCTACAACAGAACCCAATATCAGATTCTTATATTATCTGTTACCCCCCCCCCCCCTCCCCCTATATTAATTGCATTGCAGCATCTTGACCTGATAAAGATATGCTATCTTTTATCAGGTCGACGTGACATTGTGACATTACACTTCTATGAAATGGACCGCTGGAAAAAAGAGTGTACAAGGGGATTAAGTGATAAATAGAATACCAACTTCGTTTCATTTGATATCAAGTTCATCAGGCTTGGCTTCGAAAACGCATGTAGAATCGCGAGCTCGTCGTCACCAAAGCAACCGCAAAATCACATCGGCAAGCCTCGCGATTCTACAAGCGTTCTCGAAGTCTTGCATGATTAACTTGATATCAAAAGATACAAACCTGGTGTTCTGTATGTATCATATTTAGTTTGTTTGTTTGATTTGAGGTTTAACGTCCCCGTCAACACTGTACGAGTAAAGGTCATTTTGGAGACGCTGCTTCCAATTTTGTGGGACTTTTACCCGACCTTGAGATGAAATGACACCTCAAGCCCTGCCGTCCAATGAAACCAATAGGGTTTATTAGCATGGTAGGACCGACTCGCACCGCTTTGCATGGACAGGCTTAGATCCTCTAAGCGGTTTACCAGTACTCGTGTGCGGGCCGGTTTCAGCTCTGCGTGGAAGCATCATGAAGCCCATCTATTTCTTCATATATAGTGGATTATGTCATGTAATAAAAATGATAAATATCCTTGGCGCAAGATGCGTCTCTTCGGTCAAAAATGCATGGGTATGCTATATTAAAACTTCCATAAAGACAATTTTTTTTAAAGCACAAAACATTTTATTGTACTAAGCTACTCCGTGCTTTAACTCTTATCGTGCTGTTCACGACAACCCATATCTTTGGAAACAATGTAGATCCAGATCAGATGGCTTCTGAAGCCATCTGATCAGGATCTTTACTGTTTGACATTCAGTTTATGAATTTGTAGGAATAAATTAAATCAAGTTATTTGATTGGTTGATAAACAGAAATGGGTGTGGCTTAAATGAATATTCAGCAAGATAAGGGTTAAGCAAGTTATTCAATATTTTATTGAAGTACCCTTATTGACGTCGACTTCGAGAATCATAACGTTAATTTGAAGTATAGTATTTTTAGGCTTACAAAGTGTTGAAAATACTAAATATTGTGTGAATAGAAAATGCAGTTTCAATGGAAGTATCCAACCCTCGTTGACTAAAACAAATGCCCCTTTTTGCACTTTTTATGTGATTTTGCGGTTGCTTTGGTGACTGCATGCGAAAAAAATAGAGTGTAGTGTCACGTTACTGGCAATTATGCAAATATTTACACCGTCCTAAGAATGTTCGAATGACCTTTTCTACTACGTCGCGGCTCATATGACCACATGGTTACTAGCGCGTTTCGTCATGACGGCGTCCTTGGCAACCCTGTGTTTCTATTGAAGTTCTTTTCAATAAAATTAGATTTTTCAACTGTTATATGATAAACACAAGAGCAACGCATGCGGGTTCCAACGCTCGGCTGCAGCCCCTTTTCATAATGAACAACTAGTCCGAGTTTCAAGAAACTATGTGCAGTAATGACAGAGATATTACAAAATGTCCAAGTTTTAGCACGACGACGACGCAGACGAAAATGTCCAAGTTTTTGCACGCCGACGACGCCAGAGCTATAACAATACCTCGTCGTTTTCTTCGAAAACAGCCGAGCTAAAAATCATACACATGTGGTCATTTTATATGAAATTAAAGAAACTCGCCACAGGCTCGTCTCATAAAATAACCACTCGTGTAAGATTTCCTATTCATCGTTTTCAATATTCGGGTGCAGTCTGCGCGAAAACACCTGGGGCCAGTTGTTCAAAACTAACGACGTCGTTAGTAAATGTATCGTTAAAACTTTGATCAATTATTATGGCAAATATGTTCATATTTTTGCTGAAAAAAAATTATGAGCAGCTTTTGCGGAAGCAAAAGCTGCTCACATTTTTTCAGCAAAAATACCAAAAATTTATATATTAAACTTGCTAGAACAGTTAACAATATGACCACTAACGAGCTCGTTAAGCTAACGATGCTTTGAACAACTGGGCCCTGGACCATAGGGCGAAACAGGATTTTTTTTTTTTTTTAAACGCACAGCCTGTATTTCGCAAGCCCAGCCTGTATTAATCCGTATTTGGGCATTAGTTGTTTAGTATTAATCTTATTTCGGGGCCAAATTGTGTGTGTTCATTAGAACCTTTTACGACTGCCTACAATGTAAGTTTCAGCAAGAATAAATAACAAGGGGTCATGGTGGCCCTGGATCTCTCACCTGATCCATAATGTACGAATGAAATGGTAGGTAATATAGTAAGGTGGAGTGGAGGGTTTGAGCAATTTTGATTGACAGTGACCCAAAGAACATTTCTGGGAAATCCTATCAAAATCAATATAGCTGTTTGTGACTAGGTCATTTTAGGATTTGGATATTTTTAGCTCTAGTGGCTATCATGTTCTTTTGAGCAAAATCGATCCATAAGCCATAATAAGATTTCCTACAGTGACCTTGACCTTCAGCCCAGAACCCTGAATGTTGCTCTTGCTTGAGAATATTATCATACCAACATTTGTGTGAAGTTACATCAAATTCCATTGATAAATCTAAGTGCTAGCTGCAGTCATGAAATAGTTTTTTCTAAAAAACAGCCACAGTGACCTTGACTTAAGCTCAGGACCCTGAACGTCGAACTTGCTACATATATTATCATACCCAACATTTGCGTGAATCTACATTAATGTAGGCGCTAGAGCGATATGTCAAAGTAGCCACAACGACCTTGACCTTGGGTCCAGAATCCTGAAAGTCAAACTTGCTTGAGACATTGTCTTATGGGGGCTCTTTTAAGTCCTCTAGATGAAGCTTCATAGTAAACATTAAAGACCAAGACCTTCTGTTTTCAAACGAGTAGATTTTTAAAGGATTTCCTTACATAAATCGATGTACAATAGGCCCCGGGGCAGGGGCGTTTCTGGCCCGCGGGCTATAATATAAACAATCTTGGTAGAGGTCCACTAGATAATGTTTCATACCAAATGTCAAATACCTGGACCTTCTTATTACAGACAAGAAGAGTTTAGAGGGTTTCCCTATACAAGTCTAAGTAAAACCCGTGGGCTCCGGGGCGGGGCCATATTTGGCCCCCGGACTTTAATTTGAACAATCTTGGTAGAGGTGTACTGAACGGAGTTTCTTACCAAATATCAAAGACCTGGGTCTTCTGGTTTCAGACGAGAAGATTTTCTAAAGTTTTTTTTTTTCTAAATGTTTGGCCCCATGGCTATAATTTGAACCATCTTGGTAAAGGTCCCCTAGAAACAACATCATACCACATATCAAACATCTTGGTCATCTGGTTTCAGACAAGAAGATTCTTAAAAGTTTTCCATATGTAAGTTATTTAAAACCGGTGGACCCCAGGGTAGGGCCATTTTTTGGCCCCAGGGCTATAATTTGAATAATCTTGGAAGAGAGACACTAGACAAAGCTTCATACCATATATCAAAGACCTGGACCTTCTGGTTTCAGACAAAAAACTTTTTAAAGAACTCTATGTAAAACTGGTGGGTCCAGTCGCGGGCGTAATTTTCGCGGCCCCATGGCTAGAGGTCCACTAGAAACAACATCATACCACATATGAAACACCTGGGCCTTCTGGTTTCCGACAATAAGACCCAATATAAGCGATGTACAGCTGATGGACCCCGGGGCGGGGCCCTTTTTTGTCACAGGGTTATTATTTGAACAAGCGTGTTAGAGGTCCACTAGGCGAAGCTTCGTACCAAATATCAAAGACCTGGGCATTGTGGTTTCCGATGAGAAGATTTTTGAAAGGATTTTCTGTATAAGTCTATTTAAAACCGGTGGGCCCAGTCGCGGCGGGAATTTTTGGCCTCAGGGCTATAATTCGAACAATCTTGGTAGAGGTACACTACATACAACATCATACCACATATCAAACATCGTCAGCCTCGATAGCGCAGTGGTTAACGCGTTCGACTGATGATCGCGAGGTTGTGCGATTGATTCCGGCACCCAGTATCGAGGTGTAAGCTTGGGCAAGACACGTAATGATACTGCCTCACTCCACCCAGATGTAAATGGGTAGCTGTGGTGTAATAGTCACTGTCTCTCTCTCACGCGCATGAAAACATCCGGAACGAGTGTTCGAGAGCGATTAAATAAGTTTGAAGCTTCCATCGCAATCGAAAGTATAAACTAAACACCTAATAACTATGCCTTCTGGTTTCAAACAAGAAGATTCTATAAGTATTTGTAAAACTGGTGGGCCTCGGCGCGTGGGAATCTTTGGCTCCAGGGCTATAGTTTGAACAATCTTGATCGAGGTCCACTAGATAAAGCTTCATACCAAATAACAAAGGCAAATGCCTTGTTTGTTTGATTTGATGTTTAACGTCCCCGTCAACACTGTAAAGGTCATTTTGGAGACGTTGCTTCCAATTTTGTGGGCTTTTTACCCGACATTGAGATGAAATGACATCTCAAGCCCTGTCGCCCAATGAAACCAACAGGGTTTATTAGCATGGACGGTCAGTCTCACACCGCGGTTCCTGGACAGGCTTAGATCCTCTAAGCGGTTTACCAGTACTAGTGTGCGGGCCGGATTCAGCTCTGCGTGGAAGCATCATGCAGCCCATATATTTCTTCAAGCCCCTATGGGCGGGGGCTGTTTCAGGGAAGAAGGTTTTTTTTTAAGTTTTCAGTAAAAAAAAACAAAATCTATTTTTAGCTCCTGTGACTTAGATGTGCAACGGAATGGAATCATTTGAACAACTATGAAAGGGACCATAGGTTCATTCCTGTGAAGTTTGGTCAAATTCCAATCAGTGGTTTAGGGGGAGATGTCGTTTGAAGAATCCTTTTTCGGTCGCACGCGCGCACGGACGGACGCACGCACGAACGGACGAAGTTTGGTCAAATTCCAATCAGTGGTTTAGGGGGAGATGTCGTTTGAAGAATCCTTTTACGGTCGCACGCGCGCACGGACGGACGCACGCACGAACGGACGACAGACAAAAGTGACCACAAAAGCTCACCTTGTCCCTACGTGATAGGTGAGCTAAAAACATACACCCCTGTAAGCCAAACTTCTCTTTTAAATAAATATAGGATCTTACATTAGTGTTTATGTATTATTCAATTTATTAAACTCGTTGAGAAAAATGTGATAAAATACTTGGCTTCGCCGAACATTTTATCCCTTTTCCTCAACGAGTTAAATAAATTTTATAATGCATGAACACGAATGCAAAAATCTATTTATCATATGACATTTAAAACGCATTTTAGTCACGATTTGTTTTTTACAAAAATGTCATTATTCTGCCACTTGTAAACGCGACGTCGTTAAGGACGTCGTATGTGTAACGTTACGACTATTTTTGGCGTCTGGCTATGATTTGAACAATCATGCTAGAGGTTCACTATATGAACTTTATACCAAATATCTAAGACCTGGGCCTTTTGGTTTCAGACGAGAAGATTTTCAAATGTTTTTCTCTATGTAAGTCTATGTAAAGCCAGTGGGCCCTGGGGCGGGGCAATTTTGGCGCCAGGGCTATAATTTGAACAATCATGGTAGAGGTCCATTAGATGAAGCTTCATACCAAATATTAAAGTAGAAGTAAAACAAAGATCAGGAATTGATACAATTAACTTACTCCACCCATAAAAGACACCAAAGGGAAAGAAATGCAAACATTAAGCGAACATACCATAATGGAAATCTAAACAAAGGAAGGCCATGAGGACAGTTACTTTCCCACAAAATGGTCATATGGCCATCCAAAATTAAAAGACACAAGTGATACACACAGTAAGTAACAAACAACAACATAAATAAATCGCAACAGAAGAGCCGCCTTGGAACGGTCAGTGGAAGATTTCGACTGGGGGGCTTAAATCGATTTTACGTGGCCACAATCCTCGCCCTTACTTCCGTCGCGATTTAGACAAATAATTTGTTCAGTCCGCATGAAGGCCTCCTAACTCATCGGTGCAACATCTCCGTGAACACAAAAAACAAAGAACCACAGAGGTGAGACAACGGTGAGGACTCGACAGCAAGAAACCACTGAAATGCTGGAGCAAAAGAAAAACAACAGTTAGACTCCGATGAGCCCAACCAGAGACAGAGCATCAGGCACCAACCAGCATTATCTCTCTAATTTTCAATAAGCCTTTACGTTGGAGCCGTCATAGAATCTGAGGCCTGACCCACCGGCGTGCAATTAAAGAGGGAAGCAAAGTTGCCAACCGTGATTGGGTTAACTACCATGCATGCAGTCTGTCGTATAATATCCATGTTGTACCCAATCTTTTTATATCGAAGAATGATTTTACGAAATTGGGTGCTGAAGTCATTGCGGTTATATATTTTTCTGAATTTATATACTAAGTCACCATAAAATTCGGGTTCCGATAGACCTTGTTGCAGAAGAGATTTAAGTCCAATATTGAATTTTGAAATTAAATCAGAATGGCGTCTATAAAATTTTGAAAAGGCTTTGCGTAGTTTATGGTACCGATAACCCTGATTAAGGAGTTTAGCCGTTAATAATTTATTACGAGTGTTGAAGTCAGTTACATGACTACACACTCTAGCAAATCGAATTAATTGCGAAATATAAACGCCATAGACCTGGGCCTTCTGGTTTCAGATAAGTTTTTAAAGGTTTCCCTATATATGCCCATGTTAAAAAAGGGGGGCCTGGGTCGCGGGCACTTTTGCCCCCAGGGCTATAATTTGAACAATCTTGGTAGAGGTACACTAGATGACGCTTCATACCAAATATCAGAGACCTGGGCCTTTTCGTTTCAGACAAGAAGATTTTTAAATATTTTCCCTAGATAAGCCTATGAAAAACCAGTAGGCCCTGGTGCGGGAGCATTTTTGGTTCCAGGGCTATAATTTGAACAATCTTGGTAGAGATACACTAGATGAAGCTTCATAAAAATATCAAAGACCTGGGCCTGCTGGTTTCAGACAAACAGATTTTTAAAGGTTTTCCCTATATAAGCCTTTGTTAAACCAGTCAACATTGGTGCCGGATATTTTGTTTGTCCCAGGGCCATAATTTGAACAATCTTGGTAGAGGTCTACTGCATGTAGATGAAGCTTCATACCAAATATCAAAGACCTCGGCCTTCTGGTTTCAGACAAGAAGATTTTATTTTTTAAGGTTTTTATCATTTTCCCCTTTTCGTTGTCATAGCACCCAGAGTTCTGCATGGAATGGAATTCTTTGGACAACTGAGAGAGCGGACCACCCAAACATCATTTCCGCCAAGTTTGGTCAAAAGCTGTTCAGTGGTTTTGGAGGAGATGTCATTTAAAGATTTGTGAACGGACGGACGACGACGGACGGTGAGCGATCACAATAGCTCCCCTGTGCGTACGCAAATGGGCACATCGGGGCTTTGAGAAATAGCTCAGGATTCCGAGCGGAGCAGAAACAAGCCAAACTTATGAGTACTTGTAAACCGCTTAGAAGGCCCAAGACTGTTAAGGAATAGAGTGTTAGTCGGACCTTTAACCCCTTTACCAAATGGAACCTTCCTCCTTATATATAGCGGAAGTCCGTTTCAAAATTTAAGGGTTTCAAAAAACTTTATTCGGAAAATGACTGAACTTTTAGCAAACAGTGGAGGCTCGGATCAGATGATACGTTCTGTGGCGTCTGATCTGGGCCTGCACTGTTTGTCAGGGTACCCGTTTTGGGATTTCTGGACTTGGTACAAAATGAGTTAAACTCTTAAGACTTCTTTGGGTGGTATGGCTTGAGATGGCATTTCATTTCATTGTCGGATAAAAGTCCCACAAAGTCGGGCGAGCGTCTCCAATCGACCCAGATAGAGTTTTAGCAGTTACCCCCTTTATATATTGCATTGTAACGCATTGACCTGATAAATATATACTATCTCAGGTCAAGTGAGCTTTATCACGTCAACATGACATTGCATTTTTATGAATGAATCGGAACACTGAAAAAATGACAAAAAATGTTATTGCTACTGAGAAAAATGGAAAAATTTCATTAAAAAAAAACATCATAGGAAAAATATGGTCGGCTGATACTAAATATATCGACCGCCAGAATGCTGGGGCGCACTAAGGACCACCAATAACTGATCATAAATTGCTTATTTAAGAGTGTACAAGGGTATAAACTGATAAACAGAATACCAGATTCGTATCATTTGATATCAAGTTTATCAGGCTCGGCTTCGAGAACGCATATGGGGTAATTCATCAAACTATAATATTTCTAATATAGGTAACAAAATTACAGAAACGCGCTTTCAAATTTATCGCAGGATATGAATATATAGACTATGAATCTGCTAAATCACGCTTAATAGTTATGTCAATTGAGCAAAATATATTCTTGAAAGGCAAAAATAATGTTTAAAGTTGTTAGCCATTTAGCTCCAACTATTTGTGTGAGCTTTTCCAGAAAAGAGAATTAAACCCTTTAAATATGACGCTCAGATCTAGCTCAAGTCAAGTCTTCATTGTTCCAAAACTAAATTTAGCCAAATTCAAGGAAAGCATTTCGTATTCAGGGCCAATTATTTGGAATAGTATTCCATATGAGATAACAAATAGTGATACCCTGGTCTCATTCTCAGATAGATTAATTTCCTGGATGACTAACACCTAGATATTGAAACGTATGCCTTCATCGCCGTATTTCATCACCGTATAAATTTCATTCCACTTTTTTTCTCACACTTCTCCATACATTATTTAATTGTAAAGAAATCTCATCACATTTGTAAATACTCATTTATAGTTTGTCGATGTTATGTATTATGTTTTAACTAGAGAGCCTCGTGGAAGATCGGCAATTGTACTAAACGAGCCACCCTCTTTAAATAAATAAATTACTTACTTACTTACTTACTTACTTACTTATGTTGAATCGCTCGGCAAGCCTCGCGATTCTACAAGCGTTCTCGAAGCCTTGCCTGATAAACTTGATATCAAAGGACACTCACCTGGTATTCTCTATAACGAGGACGTAAAACCCCATCAAAAACAAGTATGTACAAATTACTGATGCCATCACGAAAACATGCCTTTATAATTTTGACCCCCTTGAACCCCACTTTTATATAGTAAAACTGGGGTTTTCGGGGGTGTACCTTATTTTTCTTATTTCTGCTCTAAAATATAGATTGTTGGTACCCGTTAGAACCGCCTCGATGAGGCGGTTCTAACGACTGCCCATAATCTATATTTGGAGCAGAAATAAGAAAAATATCACAATTTTTCTTCATAAAATTTTCATTTTTTCGGCGAAAAAGGTGGCAATGTATTTGTATAGGCGTGTTTGCGTAATGCGTTGTCCTTAAGGGAGTTGATATTTACCTGGTGAGTATCGGGTTCGAGTTTTGTGGCTCGATGAATGAAGAAAATTGTCACTCCAAGAAACAAAGCCAGGATTATAACTTTCACAGGTCTTTTTGAGATGAGATCAAAGAATCCGTTCTTGAGAAAGTATACCACACGGCTTCGATCTTCAAAATGTTTCTTTGGTTTAGATGATCTATTCAGAGCGTTTTCTGGTTCAATCCGGCCTGTTGTTGTGGCAGGATTTCTGTATAATCTGGCATAGTTAAGTGACAAATTTGAATCTTTCAAAAAGTTGGGGTGTGTAGCTTTCGTTGATAGCGATAACATTCCCGGACTTAGAAGCTTGTTAATACTGAGTTCGTTATCACAGTGTATCTTTTCCTTGCTTGTATTCAAGAGATCATTTTTCACTAAACAAGCAGCCAAGTTTTGATCCTTACTGCATGTTTCAGTAATAATAGAGACATTGGCGCTGTTAGCATCTATAACTTTTCCTGTTATTGTTTGAAGAGAGGAAGAACTAGTTTGTCTCGACAGTGGGCGACGAATATTTTCTGATATACATATCCTGAGCAGAATAGCATGTACTTTGTGCCAAATTCCTTTCACTTTAGCATGGTGAAGTATTATTATGGTAGGAAAATAAACTATGACCCATATATAATTTATTGCGACTAGAACTCCTGAGAATATTCCAAACGTTCGAACAGGCAACAAAGGCGACAGACCACTGACCAGGAAAGCCATCATTGTCGTGCATGATGTTACAAAAGTTGTTTTTGCTGCTTTCCGATAACAGTCTGAAAGTCTGTGGGCATCACTGGGATAATTCTTATTTCCAGTCAATCTCCACGTATCGTAGAACACAAAAAGGTCATCAGCACCAATTCCTAATATTAAGAAAATAGCAATAACATGAAAGAATCCGAAATAAATAAATTGAAAGACATACCGGTATATTAGGTTTGTTAATAGAAAACTTGACAAAATGCTTAAGATACCTAAGAACGTAACTGTCACAGAGGCAGTTTGGAAGCACATGAATAAGAAGATGAACAAAACGCTACCTATAGCCAGTTTAAGGTCGGCTAAAGCCTGTTGAATCACATCATGTTCTAACATCATTTTGCTTAAATAATACACACCAAGGTGGTCGACAAGGAGATTGTCTCTTATGGCCTCTATTTTGGGTTTAAAAGTGTTGACTAGAAAATCTTCTAAATCTGTCTTTACGCCATAATTTCCACTAGATAACTTGCCAAGGGGCCAGCCCATGAGAAAGAATAACCTTGTAACGGCTGTGCTACTCCAGTTCCGGTTAATAACACTATCTTTGCCGAGAAATAATAAAAGTTCATCTTTTGTTTCGTTATAGTAGTTAGCTTTGTATAACACTTCGTTTATATTCGTAAAATTGACGTCATTAAACGCAGGGTCTATATGACTGTATGTTCCATCAAAGAATCTAAGAATAGATTTAGGTTTTATACAATTATCATAAAAATCAATTGTACAAAAATCATCCTGATACAGCCGAATGTTAAATAGTGCGTTCTCTGCTAACCGAATCAATTTCAAATTTTGAGTTGTCAATACATTCCCTCCAGGTTGTTCTAATGTGACTTCAACAATGTCTTTCACGCTACCTCTATACCATGTAGGAATATTCCGTCCATAGACTGGTCGATACACTGAATCATCATACCAATCCTTTGCTCGCCATGCCAGATCCTTCAGTCTAGCGTCATTCATAATGAGAAGAGGTAGCTCGTCAAAAACTATGGGAAAGACGTCATTTCCGCTTGCTAGTAGTCCGGCTGTCACGGCAAAGGTTACCAGATGACCAACAGAGACGATTACTGAAAATATAGAGGAAAGATATAGAGAATCTTACATGAGTGCTCGTGTATTTTTGAATTTATTAAACGAGTTGAGGAAAAGGGATAAAATGTGAGGCTTTGCCGAGCATTTTATCCCTT
Source organism: Lucinisca nassula (assembly GCA_963580285.1). Taxonomy (NCBI): domain Eukaryota; kingdom Metazoa; phylum Mollusca; class Bivalvia; order Lucinida; family Lucinidae; genus Lucinisca; species Lucinisca nassula. Next base: position 51,686,340 of record OY757012.1, on the reverse strand, counting down.
TTTCTCAACGACTTTAATAAATTGTTGGCATAGAGAATCTTACATGAGTGCTCATGTTTTATTTAATTTATTAAACGAGTTGAGGAAAAGGGATAAAATGAGAGGCTTTGTCGAGCATTTTATCCCTTTTCCTCAACGAGTTTAATAAATTCATTAATATATGAGCACGAATGCAAGATTCTATTTATCATATGACATTTAAAACGCATTGTATTCACGATTGTTTACAAAAACGTCAATATTCCGCCGTTAGTAAACGCGACGTCGTAAAGTACTTCGTACATGTAACGTTACGGGACGTATCTAGCAAATTTGCATATTTAATCCACTAGTGGTTTATTGAAAATTTTACATGGCGTTATTACACTCTCAGACGTGACGTCATATGATAGGAAACAATTAACCATTGATTCTTACGCACAAGAGGAAATTTACAAAACGAGTCTTCCGTGAGTTTTATAGCTTTCAGAGGTGAAGGGTACATACTCAAAGAATTTTTCCATTATTACGGCATACCTCTGGTCGCGCGCAAGGGTGTTTTTTTTTTTTTTTTTTAGCTACAGGCCTTTAAAAGTGGGTGGGTTAGCTTAGCATGACACTGTAGTGTATTTTGAAAGTCCACTCTTTTTAATGACAGATTCCATCTGTCTATTCTTGCTGTGCTGCACGTTTAAAGTATTTCAGGCTTTTTCTTCCGGCTTTGACCGCCATAGAAATATGAGTCCGCACACAATGTAGTCCGATTTGGCGCAGTAATCCAAATTGTACAAGCGTATTAGTTATCCTGTAAGCGTAATACAAACTTTTAAAGCAGACGACTTGACGATTGAGCATTTAACATGAATCAGCTGCATTATGCGACGGTAATACCCAGATCAATGCGGCGTCTGCTCAGCAGTCTGCTCCGGTTTTACACTGTTTTCTATCAGTGTTGTAAATATTTAATCCTTAAAGACCAGCCTGCTGTTGGACCAGGACAGCTGTAGACTAGAATATTAATGGGTTTTCTTTCTGACTTTCGAGGTCAAGTTTAGGTCAGTTACAACTTAGGTGTATATTGACTTTGCGTGGGGAAATTGAAAAGAAAGGCTGTCCCTTTCAACCCTGGAATATGGTACAGATACTTAGTATAGGTCCTGTGATATAGTTTAAGGTGCCATATATTTAGCAGAATGGACGAGCCCAACTTCAGTGATGGAAGAGTGCACTCCAGAAACCCAAGGCAGTGAATACATCAAATTTAAAGCACTGACAACACTCATGCCGACTGTCTCTAAATGCAGGCTGATCATGAACAGGGTCTTGGACTGATTCGTTTAAACTTAAGATGTTAGTAACTAATGCAAAAGTGTAGAACAAGATCAGCACCTCGTTGTGTGGCTTTTGAACTGAGTTTACATTGTTTGCCAAATCCAACATTTGATTCATGTGCAGATTTTACAGATAATATTTACATGTACCCAGCACTGACAAACGACGCGGCTATGTTTGGGTTGATTGTTTGGCATTCGACCCGAAGTTGCTAATAAGAAAAGCGCTTCAGTGCGTATGTCTACGTGACTATCACTGACTTGTCAGAATAACATTTTGTCTTGTAGAAAATAGCCGCAGTGAGATCCGGGTATTCCATAAGACGGAAGAGGGTTATCCTGGAATCATAGGGTGAGCTCGGCAAACAGTGTAGACCAAGATCAGACGCTGCCGAACGCGTCTTCTTATCAATATCTTCACTATTTGTTTGGAATTTCAGGAGTTAAATGAAACAGTTTAAATCTCAGCCCAGGCCTATTACTCCAACCTACACCCCAAACTCTCAGTGCTTTGATTCTGAAACCAAACGATTACAACACACTTAGGCACCATGCCCTTAAGCTAAAAAGGTTAAATCAATCAACCGTGACGTCTGGTTACCAGTCCGGCCACGTCGATCCTGTGTACCAGCCTCACACCAGTACGGATAGAAACCACATGTTCAGGATCAAAATTTTGATGTGTAATGTAAGGTCGTGCCTAGAAAAGAAGAAACTGAAATTTGTTCTCAAAAACGCATTTAGTGAGAGCGTATTGCAACAGTTTTCATTAAAGGGTCGTAAGCGTGCCCCTGGACAGTAAAGCGGATGACGTTGACTCTGATTTTGGGTGCCACAAGTGTGTGATCTATCGTCTATTGGAGCGACATCTAACTACATACAAGAGACGCTAGTGGACGTCGATGTAGCGGAAGACCGACGTCCGTACGTCAAGATCGATTCGACCGTCAGACGCATATTCGAAACAGATTTCCGCCGGCAGCTGCTACCCTGTACCTGTAGATAAACAAGGGGTCTCAACTACCGACTAATAAGCACTGACTCTGATCGTCGCCTTTATGCGATGCAGGTTTGAGAGCTAGACGTCCCTGTCGTGACCAAAGTTAACGCGTCGACACCGTACGGAACACTTACGCTAGTGCATGAAATACGTAAATTGGCGTCTAAGCGACTGACATATGCGTTTCAGTGACAAATCGCACTTCAGCGTGAATCACGCCGGTTGTCGTTTCCGGGTGTTTCGACGTGTAGGTGTAAGGTATGTCGAGGCGACGCGTGCGTAACAGAGCATGACATACCGGGTGAAATAAACGTTATTGTGTGGCGAGCTATTGCGTGTAGTTAGTGAACGCAGCTTAGTGTCATTAAGAACATTCAAGATCATAGCTAAGACGTGAACTGAACAGCGAAATGTTACATCAATCAAGTGCTTCGGCCTCACATGGTTCCATTCATTTGTTTACGCTCAGAATCCAGCAGGATTACGAGGGGGCTCATAGTGATGTTCTTACTCAAAAACGTCTTCAAGCCAATGGAATTCATGTACTGGACTAGCCAGCCTTTCTCCTCCGATCTCTTTCCCATAGAGTATCTTTGGGTAGATGTGTCCACAACCGACAAGACAAAAAACTGTTACTTACGGACAGTAGCATTGTTAAAACTTGAATTTTAATGTTTGGTTTTGAAAACGTAGTTAGTTTCTTTCAAAAATTTGAAACATCGAATGGCGTTTCATAAAACCACCGGTCTATAGACATCTGAAAACATATCACATATTGGAATTTGCAGAACTGTCTTTCTAAATTTTAAGCTCTTTTCAGAAAGGTTTTCTGTAAGTTTTCACAGTGTTATGATTTTCTCATAGAATCTGTCATTTCAGTGCCTTTTGCGCTTTGATTATTACCTGTGTGCTCTTTCACTGCAATTTGTTCTAAGGTAGAATGAAGGGTGTCTAAAGTTATGTTTAGAAACATTTTTCGAAACAATATTGTAACTTAGGGAAATTAACTGCATTTTCCAAATGCTTAGATATTTTTACTTATTTTTAGCTCGTCTGTTTTTTGAAAAAAAACTTTCGAGCTATTGTCATCACTCCGGGGTCTGCGTTGTCGTCCTGCGTCGTCCTGCGTCGTTCCAAAAAAAACTTAACCTTGGCTATAACTTAAAAAGTATTAGACCTAGCCTCATGAAACTTCATACACACACTCATCATGACAAGAGCTACATTTTGACCAAGGACCATAACAACATTGTTGATTTTGGCTGAATTATCTCCCCTTTTCCAATTTTTTTCTGAAACACATTTTTTGCTCTCATTTTAATACTATTCACAACAGAGCCTTAAACCTTCACATGAATGTTCCTTGGGACAAGACCTTTTCAGTGATACCACACTTTTTGATCTGTGACCTTGACCTTTGAACTTTGACCTATTTTTCGAAATTTTAACCGAAAACCTTAACCTTGACCATATTTCCAAAAGTATTTGGCCTACCTTCATGAAACTTCATACACATACTCACCATCACAAGAGCTACATTCCCTACAAGTTTTATAACTCCATCTTGCAATTTGATTGAATTATCTCCCCTTTTCTCTCCGTTTTTAGCTCCACTGGCCGAAGGCCAGCGGGGCTATTGTCATGGCCCTGTGTCCGTCGTGCGTCCGTGCGTCCGTCCGTCCGTGCGTCCGTGCGTTAACTTTTTCTTTAAACATCTTCTTCTCCTAAACTACTGGGCCAATTGTAACCAAACTTCACAGGAATGTTCCTTACTTAGTCCTCTTCTAAATTCCTTCAAAGAATTTTGTTACACCCAGAACTCTGGTTGCCATGGCAACAAAACCACACAAAAAAATTAAAAATCTTTAAACATCTTCTCCTCCAAACCCACCTGTTGGATTTCATTATCCCCTCGCACAACATAGTTGTGAGTGGGGATATAGCATTTGTCCCGTACGTACGTAAGTACGTACTTTTGTCATCGCTCTAGCGCCACGTACGTACGTACTTTTGTCATCGCTCTAGCGCCACGTACTTACGTACGTACTTTTGTCATCGCTCTAGCGCCTACATTTCTTGACCGATTTTAATATAACTTCACACAAACGTTCCTTACGACAATATCTGGAGCAAGATCGACTTTCAAGGTCATGACCTCAAGGTCAAGGTCACTCTGGCTATTTTTTGAAAAACTTTGTCATGGCTCTAGCGCCTACATTTCTCCCCCAATTTCAATATAACTTCAAACAAATGATCCTTATACAAATATCTCGAGCGAGTTGGACTTTCAAGGTCATGACCTCAAGGTCAAGGTCACTGTGGCTATTTTTAGAAAAACATTGTCATCGCTCTAGCGCTTACATTTCTTCACCAATTTCAATATAACTTCACACAAATGATCCTTATAAAAATATCCTGAGCGAGTTCTACTTTCAAGGTCATGGCTTCAAGGTCAAGGTCACAGTGGCTATTTTTAGAAAAAACTTTGTTATCGCTCTAGCTCCTACATTTCTTCACTGATTTCAATATAACTTCACACAAATGTTCCTTATGACAATATCTTGAGCGAGTTGGACTTTCAAGGTCATGACCTCAAGGTCAAGGTCACTGTGGCTATTTTTAGAAAAACATTTTCATCGCTCTAGCGCCTACATTTCTTCACCAATTTCAATATAACTTCACACAAATGTTCCTTATAAAAATATCTCGAGCGAGTTCGACTTTCCAACTCATGGCATCAAGGTCAGGGTCACTGTGGCTATTTTTAGAAAAAACTTTGTCATCGCTCTATCGCCTATATTTCTTCACTGATTTCAATATAACTTCACACAAATGTTCCTTATGACAATATCTCAAGCGGGTTCGACTATCAATGTCAAGGCCTCAAGGTCAAGGTCACTGTGGCTATTTTTTAGAAAAACTTTGTCATCGCTCTAGCGTTTACATTTCTTCACCAATTTCAATATAACTTCATACAAATGTTCCTTATGACAATATCTCTAGCGAGTTCCACTTTCAAGGTCAAGGTCACTGTGTCTATTTTTAGAAAAACTTCGTCATCCCTCTAGCGCTTACATTTCTTCATCGATTTCAATATAACTTCACACAAATGTTCCTTATGACAATATCTCACCATTTCGACTTTCAAGGTCAAGGTCACTATGGCTATTTTTAGAAAACTTTGTTATCGCTCTAGCGCCTACATTTCTTCACTGATTTCAATATAACTTCACACAAATGTTGCTTATGACAATACCTCGAACGAGTTTGACTTTCAAGGTCAAGGTCACTGGCTATTTTTAGAAAAACTTTGTCATTGCTCTAGCGCTTACATTTTTTTTACCAATTTCAATATTACTTCACACAAATGTTCCTTATAACAATATCTCTAGTGAGTTCCACTTTCAAGGTCAAGGTCACTGTGGCTATTTTTAGAAAAACTTTGTCATGGCTCTAGCGCTTACATTTCTTCATCCATTTCAATATAACTTCACACAAATGTTCCTTATGACAATACCTCGAGCAAGTTTGACTTTCAAGGTCAAGGTCACTGTGGCTATTTTTAGAAAAACTTTGTCATTGCTCTAGTGACTACATTTTTTCACAAATTTCAATATAACTTCACACAAATGTTCCTTATGACAATATATCGAGCTATTTAGACTTTCAAGGTCAAGGTCACTGTGGCTATTTTTAGAAAAACTTTGTCAGCGCTCTAGCGCCTACATTTAATGATGGATTGTAATAGAACTTCAAACAAATGTTTCTTATGATAATATCTCGACTTACTTCGACTTTCAAGGTCATGACCTCAAAGTCAAGGTCACTGTGGCTATCTTTAGAAAAACTTTGGCATCGCTCTACCGCCTACATTTATTAACAGATTTTAATATAACTTCACACAGAAGATGCTTATGATAATATCTTGAGCAAGATCTACTTTCGTGGTCATGGCCTCAAGTCAAGGTCACTATGGCTATTTTTAGAGAAACGTCATCACTCTAGAATGTACATTTATTGGAGGATTTTTAAACAAACTTTACACAAATGTTGCATATGATAATATCTCAAGCAAGTTGGACTTTTGCCATTTCAGTGTTTTCCACACACGAAGTTGTCTAGTGCGAGGGGATTTGTATCGCATGCGATGCCTTGTTTTTGTTTTGCATGAATGTTCCTTGGGTGGACCTCTTTTAGATTCCTTGAAGAAATTTTGATCCGACAAAAAACATGGCCGCCATGGGCAGGGCTTATTTTCACTATTTAACATATAACGTAATGCTAAAAAATCATTTTCTGCAAAAGTACTTGTGGGATTTCATTGTAATTTGCATGAATTGTCCTTGGGTGGACTGTTGTCAGATTCCTTGAAAAAATTTGATCTTACAAAAAAACATGGCCGCCATGGGCGAGGCTTATTTTCACTATATAACATATAGTGTAATGCTGAAAATATTTTCTGCAAAAGTTCTTGTTTTATTTCATAGTTATTTGGCATGCATGTTCCTTGGGCGGACCTCTGTCAGATTCTTTGAAGAAATTTTGATCCGACATAAAACATGGCTGCAGTGGGCGGGGTTTATTTTCACTATATAACATGTAGTGTACTGTTAAAAAAGTCTTCTCTTCTTCAAAAGTTCTTGTTTATTTATTTATTTATTTATTTAAAAGTACCTTCCTGTATCTGAATTAATCTCCTCCAATTTTGCTATCACATATCTATAGAGGTCCACCTACAAATTGTCATTCTAAAATTCAAAACATCAGAAATTTCACATGTCCATCACACTGGTGGTAGAACTGATGTTTTCAACACAAACTCTATTTATACGACTTGATGTTTCAAAATAAATTCAAAATACTGAGGGAGATTGATTTATTAGACCTAATTATACTACAGTGTCAACAGTTCTCCAGATCCCTGAGGGTTAAAATGGCTTAGTTGAAAAGGGAGGCATACCGAACCCGATGGAGGAAAGGAAAAAATAAATAAAGAAAGAAATAAAAACATAAATCTGTTCATTATTTAGCTCCACTGGCCAAAGACCGGCGGTCTTATGTTATATGTTATGGCCCTGTGCCTGTTGTGCGTCTGTGCGGTTGTGCATCCGTGCGTTAACTTTTTTTCTTTAAACATTTCCTCCTTAACTACTTGGTCGATTGTAACCAAACTTCACAGGAATGTTTCTCACATAGTCCTCTTCTGAATTCCTTCAAAGAATTTTGTTACATGCAGAACAAAATGGCATCGAAAGCAAAAAAAAATAAAAAAATAAAAATCTTCTCCACCAAAACCGCTCAATGGATTTTATTCTTATTTTGCATGAATGTTCCTTGGGTGGACCTCTGTCAGATTCCTTGAAGAAATTCTGATCAGGCAAAAAACATGGCCACCATGGCCATGCCCCACATGACTGCCATGGCCATGCCCCTTGGCTCATTAGCTTTCAAAGACTTATATGGGGAAAAGTTTTAAAAACCTTCTCCTCCAAAACCGCTCAACGTAATGGATTTCATTCTTACTTTGCATGAATGTTCCTTGGGTGGACCTCTGTCAGATTCCTTGAAGCAATTTTGATCAGACAAAAAACATGGCCGCCATGGACACGCCCATTGGCTAATTAGCTTCCATAGACTCATAAAGGGATCTTTTTTTTTTTTTAATCTTCTCCTCCAAAACCGCTAAATGGATTTCGTTCTTAATTTTCATGAATGTTCCTTGTGTCTACCATTGTCAGATTCATTGAAGAAATTTTAATCAGACAAAAAAAACAGAAGAAATTTTGATCAGATGAAAAGCATGGCCGCCATGGCCACCACCTTTGGCTCATTAGCTTCCATAGACCAATAAACGGAAAAAACTTCTTCTCTGAAACCATAAAGCCTAAAGCTAAGACATTTACAGTAAAACCTGTCTTAGTGGCCACCTCTATTAAGCAAGCAACCTGTCTTAAGCAAGCAGGCATTCAGTTCCCAAGAAAGGCAGATGTGTTAAATTTCACCTGTATTAAGCAAGAATCTGTCTTAAGCAAGCATATTTTGACTATCCCTTAGGCATTTGCTTAATACAGGTTGAACTGTAGTATGTAGCAAAGTTATGTGGTCACCTACTAAGTCCTGCGAACTATGACTCTTGAGTCCAAATTGGCAACGCCCCGGTGCTTAGTAGCTCCCATAGACTAATAATGACAAAATCTTGAAACTTTTCTCCTCTGAAACCATAAGGCCAAGAGCTTAGTATTTAGCAACTTGAAGTATTCATCTGCATAAATCCTGCCAGCTATGCCCCTGGGGTCCAAATTGGCCACACCCTGAGGCCCATAAGCTCCCATAGACTTATACTGGGAAAAACTGACAAAAATCTTCTCTGAAACCATCAGTGCCCAGCGCTTAGATATTAAGTATGCAGCAACGTCAAGTGGTCACTCAAATAAATCCTGCCAACAATGCCCCTGGGGTAAAAAATTGGTCACGCCCAGAGGCATATTAGTTCCCATAGACTTATAATAGGAAAAACTTAAAAAAAGTCTTCTTCTCTGAAACCATAAGGCCCAGAGCTTTAGATATTTAGAACGGAGCAATGCCAAATGGTCACTCACATAAATCCTGCCAACCATGGCCCTGGGGTCCAAAAAATATAGAATGGACATTCCTTGGGTGGATCACTTGTTTCCTTTTTACCCATTGCATGCGGGAAAACCCTAAATGGGTACCTTGGCAAACAGTGCTGGCCCAGATCAGACCCCACAGAACACCATGTCTGATCAGGGCCTGCATTATTTGCTCACAGAATTTTCCATCAAAAATAGAAAAAAAAATAGGCCTGACACCCCTTATATGACAAATGGACTGGTCCAACATATAGCAATAGAAGAGTCCACTAGTATACCATTGGTTAATGTAATAAATATGACAATTGTCTGAAGTTAGCCGGTGGAGCGACAGGCCCTCTTGGGCCTCTTGTTTTAAATTGTTTTTGTCTCTTATTTCAATACTATTCACAACAGAGCCTTCCAACTTCACATGAATGTTCCTTGGGACAAGACCTTTTCAGTCATACCACGCTTTTTGACCTGTGACCTTGACCTTTGAACTTTGACCTATTTTTCGAAAAATTAACCAAAAAACTTAACCTTGACCATATTTCCAAAAGTATTTGGCCTACCTTCATGAAACTTCATTCACATACTCACCATCACAAGAGCTACATTCCCTACAAGTTTTATAACTCCATCTTGCAATTTGATTTGACTTAGAACTTTTGTTTTCTAAAAGAAACTGCAGACGAGCGTTGGCACCCGCTTGCGGTGCTCTTGTTAACATTAATCATTATTTTTTTTAAGTTTCTGGTGAGTGAGTGAGTGTTTGAGCTTTACGTCTCACAAACAGCTAAGGTCATACGGAGACGGGTCCTCGGTTTAAAGACTTATTCGAAAGTCTGGAGAAGCCCGGGATTGATCCTGCGACCCCTGGTTTACAAGGCGAGTAGCATAACCACTGCACCACGGAGGCTTCTTTAAAGTTTCTGGTATTATGGAAGGAAACCAATGATGATTCTTTGATAACAGTATCATTTTATCAGGTCAATTGGTAGCAGTGCGGAACCGGATGAATTTAGCAACATGTTATGTTTCAGTGAACACATAATTGCAAATGGGTGGGGTAATCATATTGTAAACTCAGTTACTATTCAACCACCTTACCAAATACATCAAAATTGATCGATACCATGCACGAGGTTTATTTAACAGATGTCCTGTCATGTAGATTTCACAAGAGTCGGGCCAGGTAGTCCAAATTGAACCCTCAATTGAATGTGAGTTCAGCTCGAAACAAAGTGAGCGAGAGTTTGGTTCTCAGGTCCGGGACAGCTTTCCGTAGAAAATTCCTCCCTACCATTAATTCAAGTAGGCCAGTCTACCATTGGTTTGCAAAACGATGGGTAGTTAGAATTTCAAGCTAGCCCAAGAAAAGTCTGGTCAAGGTCATTGCCCGCTCCGTTATGCCAATATGTGTTAGTATAGCGTCCCAAACATACGTTGTGCATGCTTATGTAAACATTACGAAAACACGCCTATACAAATACATTGCCACCTTATCGCCGAAAAAATGATAATTTTAAGATGAAAAATTGTGATATTTTTCTTATTTCTGCTCAAAATATAGATTGTGGGCACTCGTTAGAGGCGGTTCTATCGAGTACCAACAATCTATATTTTAGAGCAGAAATAAGAAAAATAAAGTTTACCCCTGTAAACCCCAGTTTTTCTATAAAAAAGTGGGGTTGGAGGGGGTCGAAATTATATAGGCATGTTTTCGTGATGCATTGGTATAGTGCGAAAAATTTGACATGAGACTGACCTTTATGCAAGGAATAAATTACTCAATGCTAACGCTTAACACGTCGGCTTTCGTAAACTTCTCGCGAATTTCGGCATCAGGTGAATAGTGGCTCTATTACCGACCTCTATGTATTGTATAACAATATCGCCATCTTCGGAAAACGACGAAGATAAATATATGCATTCAGCCGGGTGCAAAATTATGTTAACAGAGTTCACCAGTCTCAGGTCAATTTGTTCGAACTATATCATATTAGTACATTGCTGACTAACCAGGTTTCATTGGCTTCCTCAGTTGATAGCATTTTCATGATTTTCATATAAATCCTGGCATATGAGCCTTGATTCCACACTCTTCCAAAAGATCAAACATTTCTAAAGCCCCTAATCAATAAGTATCACATAAAATAAAGCTACCATTCGTGATACAAGACAATTGCCAAGAGAGGATTAAAGAAGAGATTGAAAAGAAGCTACAGTGTGTAAAGCTACTGCCGAGGCTACAACACTATAGAAGGTTTAATGATGGATTAGATAGAAGCTGAAGGTTGTAAAGATAGCACTGAGGCCTCTAAACACTAACGAAGGGAGAAATGAGGGAGGAGTAATATCTGAGGCTTCCAAACAATTTTCCTAAAAAGAAGGTTGCGCTGAAACTTATAGGTAAAATGTAAAATGAATGGGTTTGGTGCCTACCGTTAATTTTTCATATGTTTTAAACATTTTTGGAGTTCACAGACCTGCTTCCAAACGTAGAGATAAAAACGTAAAACATTTCTCCGGTTTCGGACACAGATTATTCTGGTAAAGATTGACTACACGTGACGAACGAAAAGCACGTTTCGGGTATCCCCATCATCAATGCATACACCAAATTTGGTGACAATCCATTAGTTTATTTTGTCCTGAAACTACTATATCTTTGAAAATAAATATATCAGACAGATTTATTAATATTCTCACACTTTATTATTGTAACAACACGATTTTTTGCTCACCTGAGCCGAAGGCTCAGGGGGAGTTATTGTGATCGGTCACCGTCCGCCGTCGTCCGTCCGTCCGGACGTCCGTCCACAATTCCTTTATACGACATCTCCTAAATCACTGAACAGATTTTGACCAAACCTGGCAGACATGATCTTTGGGTTGCCTGCTTTCAAAGTTGTTCAACGAATTTCATTCCATGCAGAACTCTGGTTGTCATGGCAACACAAATTGGAAAAAAAAAAATAAAAATAAAAATCTTCTTGTCTGAAACCAGAAGGCCCAGGTCTTTGATATTTGGTATGAAACTTCATCTAGTGGACCCCTACCAAGATTGTTCAAGTAATTGCCTTGGGGCCGTTTGGCCCGGCCCCGGAGCTCACTGGTTTTACAAAGGCTTATATAGAGTAAACCTTTAAAAAATTTCTTGTCTGAAACCAGAAGGCCCAGGTCTTCGATATTTGGTATGAAGCTTCATGTAGTGGACCTCTACCAAGATTGTTCAAATTATTGCCCTGGGGCCAAAAATGCCCCCGCACCAGTGCCTACTGGTTTTTACATAGGCTTAAATATAGGGAAAACCTTTAAAAACCGTTTTCTCTGAAACCAGAAGGCTCAGGTCTTTGATATTTGGTATGACGCTTCATCTAGTGGACCTCTACCAAGATAGTTCAAATTATAGCCCTGGAGCCAAAAACGCCCCCGCACCAGGGTCCACTGGTTTTACATAGGCTTATATAGGGAAACCCTTTAAAACTCTTCTTGTCTGAAATCAGAAGGCTTCCTAAGTTGCATTTTTTGTTTTCGAAAAATGTTTCCACACATCATTTCAAACATCCTTCAGTCTACCTAAGAACAAATTGCAGTGACATAGCACATGGGTGATAACCAAAGTTAACTTTCCAAATACACTACAGTGTGATGCTAAGCTACCCCGCCCACTTTTAAATGCATGTACCTCGAATGTAGCTCGAAAAAAAAACAACCTTGCGCGCGACCAGAGGTATGCCATAATAACGTACATATGTTAAGCTGTTTACCTGCAAACAATAAAAAAGATTTGGTACAAGGCCAGAATACCCCCATATCCCAAAATGGGCACCAACCCCCGCCCCCTATCCCCCACCCCCTCCTTGTGATATCATCCTTATTTAGACTCAAAATATAGACCTATGTATTGGAGCAGAAATAAAGAAAATAATGTCTACCCCCGTAAACCCCTGTTTTCTCTATATATTATAAAGTTGGGTGTAAGGGGGCGCTCATTTCACGGACTTGTTAGCGTGATGCACAGTCAGCTACACATCCATTCCGGCCTTTGGACCCGCCCATTGGGGCTTGAAGAAATATATGGGCTGCATGATGCTTCCACGCAGAGCTGAATCTGGCCCGCACACTAGTACTGGTAAACCGCTTAGAGGATCTAAGCCTGTCCAGGAACCGCGGTGCGAGGCGGGCCGCCATGCTAATAAACCCTATTGGTTTCATTGGGCGACAGGGCTTGAGATGTCATTTCATCTCAATGTCGGGTAAAAGTCCCACAAAATTGGAAGCAACGTCTCCAAAATGACCTTTACAGTGTTGACAGGGACGTTAAACCTCAAATCAACCAACCATTCCGGCCTGCGTAAGAGCGCTTTGTCCCAGTGGGCAATTAAATATTACGAGTACACATGTTAGGCTGTTTACCTGTAAACAATAAAAAAGATTTGGTACAAGGCCAGAATACCCCCATATCCCAAAATGGGCACCAACCCTCGTTCCCCTATCCACCCACCCCCTCCTTGTATATCTATATATTATAAAGTTGGGTGTAAGGGGGCGCTCATTTCACGGACTTGTTAGCGTGATGCACAGTCAGCTACACATCCATTCCGGCCTTTGGACCCACCCATTGGGGCTTGAAGAAATATATGGGCTGCATGATGCTTCCACGCAGAGCTGAATCTGGCCCGCACACTAGTACTGGTAAACCGCTTAGAGGATCTAAGCCTGTCCAGGAACCGCGGTGCGAGGCGGGCCGCCATGCTAATAAACCCTATTGGTTTCATTGGGCGACAGGGCTTGAGATGTCATTTCATCTCAATGTCGGGTAAAAGTCCCACAAAATTGGAAGCAACGTCTCCAAAATGACCTTTACAGTGTTGACAGGGACGTTAAACCTCAAATCAACCAACCATTCCGGCCTGCGTAAGAGCGCTTTGTCCCAGTGGGCAATTAAATATTACGAGTACACGCCTATTCAAATTTAATAAAATTTTACCACCAAATAATGCGATTTCTCCGATAAAGTTTATGATATTTTTCATGTTCCTGCTCAAAACATAAATTGTGGGAACTCTTTAAAACCCGACTGAGGTGGTTCTAACGAGTATCCTCAATCTATGTTTTAGCAGAAATGAGAACTCTTTTGTTTGTTTGTTTGTTTATGAAGTTTAACGTCACCATTCACACTGTATAGATCATTTTGGAGACGTTGCTTCCAATTTAGTGGGACTTTTACCCGACATTGAGATGTCTTTTCATCCTGTCGTCCTATGAAACCAATAGGGTTTATAAGCATAGACTGTCCAACTCGCTTAGCGGTTTACCATTACTCGTGTGTTGTCGGTTTCACCTCTGCGTGGAAGCATCATGCAGCCCATCTATTTCTTCAAGCCCCGATTGGCGGATGCCGGAAATGAGAACTCAGTAAACCCTAGTTTTACTATACACTGTTAAAGTGGTGTTTAAAGAGGACAAAATTATGTAAGCGTATTTTCGTAAGTAGTTTATGTTGGGGTGTGTAAGGGGGTGGGGGGGCATTGTATAACGCACAGTGATAAATCTTATTAAGCTTCACAAAATCCGATTTCAAATCGCTGTATTCTGAGTAGTGTATCGGTTCGGTTTTGGTTTTACGGCCCTTTCAAGATTATTTCACTCATATCGAGCCGATCGTCAATCAGAAGTGGGCGAAAACTGGAGTACCCGGAGAAAAACCACCTGACCTTCCGTTGCAGAACTTGGCGTCACACATGTGACCCGAGCGAGGCTCAGTGAGTAGTGTAACACTTTTGTTTGAGATTTTGGGGTCGCCGATTATTTGTTTGTAAATCGACCCAAAGTTACTAAGTATGGTAGCTTTTCGGTGTTTATGTCAACGTGATTATCACTGATTTGCGTGTATATAAGATGGTTATTTATAGAATCTGGTTTGGCATCACGTGTTAGGTATGACAAAGAGTGAAGACCCTGTCAGTGTTTTGATTGTCTTTTGAAGTACATCAGGGTGCTCCATGCGAACAGTGCAGGCCCAGATCAGACGCCGCAGAACGCGGCGTCGGATAAGGGCCTGCACTATTTGCAAACAGAATTTTCCGTCAAAAATAGTATTAAAACGAAACAAGAGGACCATGATGATCCATAATCGCTCACCTGAGGTAAGAGATTTACATCCTTAATAGTTAAGTTTCACAAGGTAGATGCTTCGAGTTTTTTGACGCTATTATCTGAATAATCTTCGTAAAGATTGAAGATTGAAGCAAAA
Organism: Lucinisca nassula; assembly: GCA_963580285.1. Classification (NCBI taxonomy): domain Eukaryota; kingdom Metazoa; phylum Mollusca; class Bivalvia; order Lucinida; family Lucinidae; genus Lucinisca; species Lucinisca nassula. The sequence continues at coordinate 51,671,175 of OY757012.1, read as the reverse complement.
ATCGTGGCCTCTAGAGGCTGTACAAGGTTTTCAAGGAATTTTACCTAGTGACCTAGTTTCTGATCTGATATGATCAATATTCGAACTTGACCCAAATATTATCGAGACAAACGATGATTCTGGTAAAGTTTCATGAAGATTGAAGTGAAATTGAAGTCTCTAGAGGGTGAACAAGGTTTTCAAGGAATTTGACCTAGTGACCTAATTTTTGACCTAACATGACCCATATTCAAGCCTGACTCAGATATCATCAAGTCAAACTTTCTGGTAAAGTTTCATGAAGTTTGAAGCAAAACTACTGTCTCTAGAGGGTGAACAAGGATTTCAACAAATTTGACCTTGTGACCTAGTTTTTACCTGATATGACCCATATTCGATCTTGACCTAGATATCATCAAGACAAAGATTCTGGTAAAGTTTCATGAAGATTGAAGCAAAATTGTGGTCTCTAGAGGATGAACAATGTAAATGTTGACGACGCACGTCACATGATGAATGATGCACAATGCACTTACGACGGACAAAAGGCGATCACAAAAGCTCACCTTGAGCTTTGCTCAGACGAGCTAAAAATTGAGGTCTCTAGAGTGTAAACAAGGTTTTTCTATGGTTTTACCTACTGACCTACTTTTTGAACCCACATAACCCATATTCAAATGTGACCTAAATATTGTAGAGATGATTATTCTGAGCAAGTTTGATGATGATTGGACCAAAATTGTGGCCTCTAGAATGTAAACAAGGATTTTCTATGATTTGACTTACTGACCTACATTTTAAACCCACATGATCCATAATCGAACTTGACCTAGATATTGTAGAGATGATCATTCTGAGCAAGTTTGAAGTTGATTGGACCAAAACTGTGGCCTCTAGAGTGTTAACATATTTTTTCTATGATTTGACATATTGACCTACTTTTTGATCCCATATGACCCATATTTGAAGATTCCACATGACCCATATTTGAAATTGACCGAGATATTGTTAGGGTGATCATTCTTAGCAATTTTGAGGATGATTGGACCAAAACTATAGCCTCTAGAGTGTTAACAAAGTTTATCAATGGTTTGAACTACTGACCTACTTTTTGATCCCACATGACCCTTATTCGAACTTCACCAAGATATTGTCAGGACGATCATTCTGAGCAGGATTAGTGGACCAAAACTGTGGCCTCTAGAATCTTAACAAGGTTTTTCTATGATTTGACCTACAGACCTACTTTTTGACCCGACATGACCCATATTCGTACATGACCAAGGTATTGACTGGACAATCATTCTGAGAAAGTTTGAGGATGATTGGACCAAAAATGTGGCCTCTAGAGTCTTAACAATGCTTTTCTATGATTTAACCTACTGACCTCCTTTTTGAACCCATATGACCTGTATTCGAACTTGACCGAGATATTGTCAGGATGATCATTCTGAGCAAATTTCAGGATGATTGGACCAAGACTGTGGCCTCTAGAGCGTTAACAAGGTTTTTTCTATTATTTGACCTGCTGACCTATTTCTGACCCGACATGACCCATATTCGAACTTGACCGAGATATTGTCAGGACGATCATTCTGAGCACGTTTCAGGATGATTGGACCAAAACTGTGGCCTCTAGTCTTAACAAGGTTTTTCTATGATTTGACCTACTGACCTACTTTTTGACCCGACATGACCCATATTCGTACACGACCAAGATATTGACAGGATAATCATTCTGAGCAAAATTGAGGAAGATTGGACCAAAACTGTGGCCCCTAGTCTTAACAATGTTTTTCTATGATTTGACCTACTGACCTACCTTTTGACCCGAAATGACCGATATTCGAACTTGACCGAGATAATGTCCGGATGATCATGCTGAGCAAATTTGAGGATGATTGGAACAAAACTGTGGCCTCTAGAGTCTTAACAATGTTTTTCAATGATTCGACCTACTGACCTACTTCTTGATCCAATATGATCCGTATTCGAACTTGACCGAGATATTGTCAGGATGATCATTCTGAGCAAATTTGAGGATGAATGGACCAAAACTGCGGCCTCTAGAGCGTTTACAAGGTTTTTATATGATTTGACCTGCTGACCTACTTTTTGACCCAATATGACCCATATTCGAACTTGACCGAGATATTGTCAGGATAATTATTCTGAGTAAGTTTCAGGATGATTGGACCAAAACTGTGGCCTCTAGAGTCTTAACAAGGTTTTTATGTGATTTGACCTACTGTCCTACTTTTTCACCCGACATGACCCATATTCGTACATGACCAAGATATTGACAGGACAATCGTTCTGAGCAAGTTTAAGGATGATTGGACCAAAACTGTGGCCTCTAGAGTCTTAACAATGTTTTTCTATGATTTGACCTACTGACCTACTTTTTGACCCGAAATGACCCGTATTCGAACTTGACCGAGATATTGTCAGGACGATTATTCTGAGCAAATTTGAGGATGATTGGACAAAAACTGTGGCCTCTAGAGCCTTAACAAGGTTTTTCTATGATTTGACCTACTGACCTAGTTTTTTGATCTCACATGACCCATATTCGTACTTGACCGAGATATTGTCAGGATGATCATTCTAAGCAAATTTCAGGATTATTGGACCAAAACTGTGGCCTCTAGAGTCTTAACAAGGTTTTTCTATGATTTGACCGGCTGACCTACTTTTTGACCCGACATGACCCATATTCGAACTTGACCGAGATATTGTCAGGATGATCATTCTGAGCAAGATTCAGGATGATTGGACCAAAACTGTGGCCTCTAGAGTCTTAACAAGGTTTTTCTATGATTTGACTTACTGACCTACATTTTGACCTGACATAACCCATATTCGAACTTGACCCAGATATCATTAAGATTAACATTCTGGTTAAATTTTCATGAAAACTGAAGCAAAATTGTGGTCTCTAGAGTCTTAACAAGGTAAAGGTTGACGACGCACGACGCACGATGCACGTCGCACGACGCAATACGCACGTACGACGGACAAAAGGTGATCACAAAAGCTCACCTCGAGATTTGCTCAGGTGAGCTAAAATAGGCCTGACACCCCTTATATGACAAATGGACTTGTCCAACATATAGCGATGGATTTGTTTTTTGTTTGTTTGATTTGAGGTTAAACGTCCCCGTCAACACTGTAAAGGTCATTTTGGAGACGTTTCTTCAAATTTTGGGGACTTTCACCCGACATTGAGATGAAATGACATCTCAAGCCCTGCCGCCCAATGAAACCAATAGGGCTTATTAGCATGGACGGTCCGCCTCGCACCGCGGTTCCAAGACTAGTGTTCGTGCCGGATTCAGCTCTGCGTGGAAGCATCATGCAGCCAATATATTTCTTCAAGCCCCTATGGGCGGGGGCGGTATAGCGATAGAAGAATCAACTAGTATACAATGGGCGAGAAACATATTCGAAAATACGTGTCCCAGAGTGAGAGATTCTGTCGGTCTACCCTTTTTACACCTAATGCCCCAGCTCTCCGGAGATAGTCACTTGTTGGCTGGATGGTTGCTTGAGGACTCGGTTGTTGACCAACTGGCTGTAATCAGTAAATAATAATAATAATAATAATAATAATAATAATAATTATTATTATTATTATAATAAACCTTGTCTACAGAGGGTTAACACATTTGTTCTAATCTTCCATTTTATTACGATAACACATCATATGCATTTTTCATATCTCCAAACTGGCTACTTTTCTGAAGAAAATCCGTGATATTTTTCTTCTTTATACAAAAAACATAAGTTGTGGGTGCTCGTTAGAACCGCCTCATTGAGGCGGTTCTAACGAGTACCCACAACATATGTCTTAGACACAAAATAAGAAAAACAAGGCAACGCAAGCGTAGCATCCCCTCGCAACTGCATACCATTCATTAACATGAAAATCCAATCTGAATATGTTAGACCATTGTGACCTTGACCTTTGACCCCTGACCTTGAAATTCAATAGGGTTCATCCTCTGTACATGGTGAACATTTGTAGAAGGTTTGATGCTTCTACGATGAATACTGTGTCGTCTATCCTGCTCTCAAGGTTTTCAAGGTCAAGTCCATTGTGACCTTGACTTTTGACCCCTGACCTTGAAATTCAATAGGGTTCATTCTCTGTACATGGTGAACATTTGTGGAAGGTTTGATGCTTCTACGATGAATACTGCGTCTTCTATCCTGCTCACAAGGTTTTCAAGGTCAAGTCCATTGTGACCTTGACCGTTGACCCCTGACCTTGAAACTCAATAGGGTTTATCCTCTGTACATGGTGAACATTTGTGGAAGGTTTGATGCTTCTACGATGAATACTGTGTCTTCTATCCTGCTCACAAGGTTTTCAAGGTCAAGTCAATTGTGACCTTGACCTTTGACCCCTGACCTTGAAATTCAATAGGGTTCATCCTCTGTACATGGTGAACATTTGTGGAAGGTTTGATGCTTCTACAATGAATACTGTGTCGTCTATCCTGCTCACTAGGTTTTCAAGGTCAAGTCCATTGTGACCTTGACCTTTGACCCCTGACCTTGAAATTCAATAGGGTTCATCCTCTGTACATGGTGAACATTTGTGGAAGGTTTGATGCTTCTACGATGAATACTGTGTCTTCTATCCTGCTCACAAGGTTTTCAAGGTCAAGTCCATTGTGACCTTGACCTTTGACCCCTGACCTTGAAATTCAATAGGGTTCATCCTCTGTACATGGTGAACATTTGTGGAAGGTTTGATGCTTCTAAGATGAATACTGTGTCTTCTATCCTGCTCACAAGGTTTTCAAGTTCAAGTCCATTGTGACCTTGACCTTTGACCCCTGACCTTGAAATTCAATAGGGGTCATCCTCTGTACATGGTGAACATTTGTGGAAGGTTTGATGCTTCTACGATGAATACTGTGTCTTCTATCCTGCTCACAAGGTTCCGGACAGACACACACACACACACACAGACACACACACACACTAACACACGGACGCACGGCACCGATGCTATATCCCCATTCGCAACGTTGTTGCGAGGGGATAATAATGTATACCCCGTAAACCCCAGTTTTCTCTATACAAACTGGGTTGTAGGGGGTGTTCATTTCACAGACTTGTTCACGGGATGTGGCCCTCATCTCCTGTGTAGGAACCAGGACTAAGCACTGTGGATAAAGTCTCGTGCTCAAGGAAACAGCACTTGGCGCTTGCGGGGATTGAACCGGCTACCTCTCGATCTCAAATCTGATGCTTTACATGTATACCACTGCACCACCTCAACGCTCCACAGCGCGTTACTGTCGGAGTGCGGGGGTGTTGGGATGCGATTTTATTACGACATGCCTGACATGACAACAGCTGTTGACTGTGCCATAAAACAACAACACACACCGCCATAACAGTTATTTTCATACGATTGAGGGTCCATTGCAGAAATAGAGCGTCCACGCAGATCTGAAACCGACCAGCACATGAGTATACTGGTTAACCGCCTAGAAGGTCTAAACCTGCCAAAGCAAAGTGTTGTGAGTCAGTCCCTCCATGTTGGTTTTGTTTGTTTGTTTGATTTGAGGTTTAACGTCCCTTTCAATACTGTAAAGATCATTTTGGAGACGTTGCTTTCAATTTTGTGGGACTTTTACCCGACATTGAGATGAAATGACATCTCAACCCTGTCGTCCTATGAAACCAATAGGGTTTATAAGCATGGACGGTCCGCCTCGCACCGCAGTTCCTGGACAGGCTTAGATCCTCTAAGCGGTTTACCAGTACTAGTGTCCGGGTCGGATTCAGCTCTGCGTGGAAGCATCATGCAGCCCATATATTTCTTCAAGCCCCTATGGGCGGGGGGCGTTTGGTTGCATGAGGTGAGACTACTGGTTAACAGTTTAGAAGGTCTAAGCCTGTCCAAACAAAGTCGTGCGAGTCAGAGGGCTGGAATTTCCAGATGTTGGCTGGTTCCGATATTTTACTGCACACATGGCGGGCGCTCAGCGTATGACGTCCGTTGCTTTGGAAGCCTTACGGCTGACAAGGCTACACGGCAGAGAGATCCCTTTGACTGGCCATCATCTTCCAGCGATGACGAAGACCTTGAAGATTTTTATATTAAACAACCACGTGTCTTAGGGAGAAATCATTACACCAAAAGCGTTGGCGGTGATTTATGGATATCCATTATTTGAATTATGGATATCCATAAATCGATCCGAATTATGGATTTCCATAATTCGAATTATGGATATCCATTATTGGGCTGATTTATCAATATCCATAAATCGTATTATGGATGTCCATAATTCGATTTATTGTTATCTATAAATACGGATTAAATAGTAAAACGGCGCCCCATAGGGGTGGGCATGGCGAGCTCACTTAGACCGGTCTGACATAACCTTAGCTTTTGACTGGGCTGTAAAACCACACCACACAACACTGTAACCGATTTTATTCATGTGGAGGAGGGGGCGATCTCACTAAGACTGGCCTGACATGACCTAAGCTGTTGACTAGGCCGTAAAAACAAAGCACATAACACTTTGACCGATTTTATTGATTTAGGTAAACGAAATACAGACTCATATAAACCCTATTTATACCGACTTTGGTTATAACAACTATAATTATGTACTGTAACGAGTACTGGTAAACTGCTTATACGGTCTAAGCCTGCCCAGGCAAAGTGGTGTGCGTCGGACCTTCCATGCATATAAACCTATACGGTTTAATTGGGCGGCCGGGATTGAGATGTCATCATAGTTCATCTCAGTGACGGGTAAAACTCCCACAAAAATGGAAGCAACGTCTCAAAAATGGCCTAATAGTGTTGAAGGGAAAGTTTATATGTGAGTGCTCGTTAGAACCGCCTCATATAACGGCGTCATACGTGATATACTTTTCAACCACTGCACACTAAACTCGTGAAAATTCTCAATTCTGTCCTATCCCTTGGTAGGATAACCTGGGTAGAATAAGCAATTCTTTAACAGGGTTAAGTCAATGATATCCTTAACTCATTACGGCAACACATCCGTGTGTTATAGTGTATTTTTTAAACCTAAAAAAAAGCAATTTTTCTGATGAAAATTTGTGATATTTTTCTTATTTATACTCCAAACAAAGGTTTTGGGTGCTCGTTAGAACCGCCTCATTGAGGCGGTTCTAACGAGTACCCACAACTTATGTATTGGAGCAGAAAAAAGGAAAATAATGTTTACCCCCGTAAACCACAGTTTTCTCTATATAAACAGATAAAGTGGGGTTTAGGGGGTCTTTATTTTACGGACTTGTTCACGTAATGTAGTGGGCAAGAAATTTCTTTTTCGGCATACCCAAGCCACGACAAAGGCTACGTTCAATATACAAGAATTCCGCAGAAGGCGGCGTCGCACCTGCTGGGGGCAAAAGTCATAGAAGCCACAATCAGAATGTTGTTATTAATTAAGTAAATTTCATAACAGTTGATAGTTGATGTAAAATGTGTCAAAGTCACTGGACCAAAAATATATGCCATGGTCACCAGGTCAAGGTACGTGCCAAATCATTACAATGAGGAGAAGTACTATGCAAAGTTTGGTGGCTGTAGGCCATTTATTTTAGGACATATTGAACATTGATGTAAAAGTCACTGGAGTACATAATATAGGTTAAGGTCACCAGGTCAAGGTACCAACAGAGTAAGTAAATGTAGGAGAAGCACTATGCAAGGTTTGGTGGTTGTAGGCCTTATAGTTAAGAAGATATGGAATGTCAACCTAAAATGTGTTAAAGTCAATGGAATGCAAAAAAAAATAGGTCAAGGTCACCAAGTCAGGGTACCTGCATAGTCAGTACATCTAGGAGAACCACTATGCAAGATTTGGTGGTTGCAGGCCTTTTATTTTAGAATATCTGGAACATTGACGCAAATTGTGTCAAAGTCAATGGAGCGTAAAATATAGGACAAGGTTACCAGGTCAAGGTACCTGCAGAATCAGTACACCCAGGAGCAGCATTATGCAAGCTTTGATGGTTGTAGGCCTTTTATTTGCAGAGATCTGGAACTTCGACATAAAAAGTTGTCAAAGTCGCTGGAGCGTAAAATATAGGTCAGGGTCACCGGGTCAAGGTACCTGCAGAGTCAGTACATCCAGGAGAAGCACTATGCAAGATTAGATGGTTTTGGGCCTTTTATTTGAGGAGATCTGGAACTTCGACGTAAAAGGTGTCAAAGTCAGTGGAGCGTAAAATATAGGTCAAGGTCACCATGTCAAGGTACCTGCAGAGTCAATACATCTAGGAGAAACATTATTCAAGATTTTATTGGTGTAGGCCTTTTATTTGAGAAGATCTGGAACATTGACGTAATTTGTGTCAAACTCACTGAAGCGTAAACTATAGGTCAAGGTCACCGGGTCAAGGTACTTGCCTAGTCAGGAGCTCAGGGTGATGTTTCATGAAAGGTTTGATGGTTGTTTAGTCTTACAGTTGATTACAATACAAACTTCGACGTAAATGTCGAACTTCGACGTAATGGTAAAAGTCACTGGAGCGCAAAATATAGGTCAAATTCACCAGGTCAAGGTGCTTACAAAGTGAGAAGGTCTATGAGATGTTTCATGTAAGGTTTGATGATAGCTGAGGTTTGTAAAATAAAAACTTTGACGTAAATGACGAACTTCGACGTAAATGTCGAACTTCGACGTAATGGTCAAAGTCACTGGAGCGCAAAATATAGGTCAAAGTCACCCGGTCAAGGTGCTTACAAAGTGAGAAGGTCTATGTGATGTTTCATGTAAGGTTTGATGGTAGCTGAGGTCTGTAAATAAAAACTTTGACGTAAATGTCGAACTTCGACGTAAATGTCGAACTTAGACGTAATGGTCAAAGTCACTGGAGCGCAAAATATAGGTCAAAATCACCAGGTCAAGGTGCTTACAAAGTGAGAAGGTCTATGAGAAGTTTCGTGTAAGGTTTGATGGTAGCTGAGGTTTGTAAAATGAAAACTTTGACGTAAATGTCGAACTTCCACGTAAATGTTAACAGACGAACGGACGGACGCACGGACGGAAAATCGGACGCCTATGTCGCACCCTGCTATAAGCAGGTGCGGCAAAAACCTTATAAACTACTTCTAAATGCCACATTTATATTAGTAACTTAATCCTAAATACATAAATGCATTCATGCATTTAGTCAAACGATTAATGAAAACGGATAAATCTATATTCCTTTCTATTTTTTTCAAAGTGAAAATATTTTTTTTCCGATCCTACTTTAGACCAGGGGCATATAGAATAAATAGAATTAGACTCAATATAATGTATCTGAATGAAATAAAAATGAGCACTCTGGTGTAAATGACATGTTTAAGCTCGTTTTGTTGTGCAGGGCGTTTTTTTTTTTTTTTTTTTTATTTGATTTGAGGTTTAACGTCCCCGTCAACACCGTAAAAGGGCGTATTTGAACAGACAGGTATGTTCCGAAATTACATCACGCTGATAAGTCCGTGAATGAACACCCCATTAAACCCCACTTTATATAGCCCAAACACGGGTTTAAGGGGGTATACATTATTTCTCTTATTTCTGCTCCAAAACATAGGTTGTGGGTACTCGTTAGAACCGCCTCAATGAGGCGGTTCTAACGAGCACCCACAACCTATGTTTTGAGTATAAATGAGAAAAATATCACAAATTTTCATCAGAAGATGAATGTCCTTTTTTGAGGTATGAAAACATGCCCTCTATCACACGGATTCGTTATCGTGATGAACCGTCCCACATTAAGGCAGAGAAGACCTTCCAAGAAAATAGGCATGTCAACGTTGAGTTAGAGATGAACGGTGAAAACCTTGGCAAAGTCATTTAAAAATGATTTCATCACGAAAACACGCCTATATAATTTTGACTCCCCTTGAATCCCACTTTTATATAGTAAAACTGGGGTTTCCGGGGGTATACCTTATTTTTCTTATTTCTGCTCTAAAATATAGGTTGTGGGTACTCGTTAGAACCGCCTCAATGAGGCGGTTCTAACGAGCACCCACAACCTATGTTTTGAGTATAAATGAGAAAAATATCACAAATTTTCATCAGAAGATGAATGTCCATTTTTTTAGGTATGAAAACATGCCCTTTATCACACGGATGTGTTATCGTAATGAACCGTCCCACATTAAAGCAGAAAAGACCTTCCAAGAAAATAGGCATGTCTACATTGAGTTAGAGATAACCGGTGGAAACCTTGGCATAGTCTAACACCAACTATGCAGTAGGATCGTGCTATCTGTCCTTCTTCGATCGCTTTTAAAGGTGCATTATTGAGCTACCGGGTCTCAATTTTTTTTTTCTGTTTTTTATCTTCAATGCATACTCCTTTGTCATGTGTACACTCTTCGAGCCAAATACAGCTTCAGAACTTTGTGAAAATGGTCGTTTTCATTCGTGTTTACCCTTCGCTCTGAACATGTGTTCGGAATTTCTGTTCTAAAAATAAATCTGTCACTTTACACATACATGGCGACAGTATCGTCTCTGAGTGTCAATACTTATGGCATGGTATTCAGCGTCATATTTTTTTCCGATTCAGGCATGGCCTAAGCAAACAAGGCCAAAAATGAACGTCGCATAACGTCATATATGGGGATTCTATTTTTGTCATGAACTAAAAATAGATCTAACTAGTGTTCGAAACCTAGTTATGGAATCCCTCTTAAATTCGTTTACCTGTCATCATAATTGTTCGCATTTTTGCATAAAATGCATTTATTTGATTTGTTTTAAAGAAAAATACCGGCTATATGTATTTTATTTTTGGAAGCATTTTTTCCGGATAGCTCAATAATGCACCTTTAAAAGGATTTTTATGACAATCTGGGGCCAGTACTTCAATTTTGTTTTTGTTTGATTTGAGGTTTAACGTCCCCGTCAACATTATAAAGGTCAGTTTGGAGACGTTGCTTCAATTTTGTGGGGTTTTAACCCGACATTGAGATGAAATGACATCTCAAGCCCAATGAAATCAATATGGTTTATAAGCATGGACTCGCGCCTCTTTGCCTGGGCAGGCTTAGGTCCTCTAAGCGGTTTACCAGTGCTCGAGTGCGTGTCAGATTCAGCTCTCTGTGGAAGCATCATGCAGCCCATTTATTTCTTCAAGCCCCAAATAGGCGGGGGCTGGGCCTGTTCTTCAAAGCATCGTTAGTAGTGGTCAAATTGTAAACTAGTCTAGCAAGTACAATATCTAATATATTGGTTTTGTTTGTTTGTTTGAATTGAGGTTTAACGTCCCCCTCAACACTGTAAAGACACTTTTGGAGACGTTGCTTCCAATTTTGTGGGACTTTTACCCGAACTTGAAATGAAATGACATCTCAAGCCCTGCCGCCCAATGAACCAATAGGGTTTATTAACATGGACGGGCCGACTCGCACCGCTTTGCCTGGGCACGCTTAGATCCTCTAAGCGGTTTGCCAGTACTCGTGTGCGGATCGGTTTCAGCTCTGCGTGGAAGCATCATGCAGCCCATCTATTTCTTCAAGCCCCGATGGGCGGGGCCGTCTAATATATTGGTATTTTTGCTGATAATATGTGAAAAGTTTGCCATATTAAATGATCAAAAATTTTAAAAAATCGTTAACTACATGTAACTTCGTTAACTACATGTAACGAACTCATTATTCCTGCACAACTAAATCCTGATATTCAAAGTTTCTTGCTTCTGCATTAAATATATACAGTGTAACCTCCATTAAACAGCCATCCTGGGAAAACTCCAAAACTGGCTGTTTAAAGGAGGTGGCTGTTCAACAGAGGGGAAATGTCTGGGATGGGATATGGGTTGTTGTCGATAGATATAAAATGGTGATTATTGAAAACAGCTCACTATGGGTGTACTAAAAGAAAAATAAATGATGGAGAGTTGTCATCTGAAACCTCTCCATCATGTATGTTTCTTTTCACATGCTTATAATACAGATATCACAATGGTAATTTTGAGAAAAATAAATTTTGAAATAAATAAATACATCAGAAGGGAAATTCCTAGTTTTACTATTTTTCCCTGTTTTTTTTTTGCTATTGAGTTGACTCTGGCTGTTTAATAGATGGAATTAAGATTTGGTAAGGTGGCTGGTGGCTGGAGGAGAGAGGTGGCTGCTGAGCAGAGGTAAAATATATAGTAAAATGTTATTTGAGGAACTATTGTGGCTGCTGAAGAGAGGTGGCTACTTAACAGAGGCGACCATTAGTGGAGGTTTTACTGTATGCAGATTGCGAGTGCTCGTTAGAGCCGCCTCAGTTAGGCGGTTCTAATGAGTACCCACAATCTTAATGTGTTTTAGCAAGAATATGGAAAATTAAAACGGACCCTTCTAACCCCTATTTTCCTTCTATGTATCATAAAACAGGGTTTACCAGGGTATTGCTTGATTTGTGAACTTGGTGGTAAATAAACATTATGAAAACATACCTATACAAATACGTTATAACCTTTACCGCTCAACATTATGAAAACTCGCCTATAAAAATGCATTGTAAATTTTACCACAAAAATTTTACAGATGAAAAATTTCGATATTTTTCTTATACCTGCTCAAAAGAGAGATTGTGGATTACTCGTTAGAACCGCCTCCGCGAGGCGCTTCTAACGAGTACCCACAATCTATGTTTTTGAGAAGAAACAGGAAAAAGTATGTATACCTCTGCAAACCCCAGTTTTACTTTTTAAAAGTGGGGTTTAAGGTGGTCAAATTTTTATAGGCGTGTTTTCGTGATGGAAATTAAAGTTTTAGATGGAAAACTGTGAATAATAAATTAAATTTCTTACTTCTGCTCAAAATATAGATTGTTGGTACTCGTTATAGCCGTCTAAACGTGCATGCGGTTGAGATGTCGTTTCACAAAATTGGAAGCAACGTTTCCAAATGATCTTTACAGTGTTGACGGGGACGTTTAACCTCAAATCAAACAAACGAACGAGTACCCACAATCTATATTTCAGAGCAGAAATAAGAAATATAAGGTTTACCCCTGTAAATCCCAGTTTTACTATATAAAGGTAGGGTTCAAGGGGGTGGGGGTAAATTATATAGTCGTGTTTTCGTTATGCTGCAGATGTTCTTTTTCCTATTTGGTTCAAGACAGATTGTGGAAACGCGCTATAACTGTCTAGTTTTTGAGGAAATTATACCGAACACCCACAATCTATGTTTAGAGCGCAGCTAAGAAGGCGGATACTTCCAGAAAAAAATAATCATTTATATGGGACTGGTTTTCTTGATACGACCGCATCCTTCGGATTGGAAACGCCCGAATCAAACTCATAGGGAACTAAAACCCTGCATACGCACAACGTTGACTCAATGGTGACTATACGTTGAAAGAACGTTTCCCATGTTGTTTCAACGCGGTGCCTGCTGGGAAGCGTTACACGATAACACATCCGTGTGACATAGTGCATTCTTTCATACCTTCAAAATGGCTGATTTGTGATATTTTATCTTATTTATAATCCAAACTTAGGTTGTGAGTGCTCGTTACGTAGAACCACCTCATTGAGGCGGTTCTACCTACACCTGTCGACACAAATCCTTTCAAACTTAGATGGGCTTCATTTCATTTTGGTTTGATGTTTAGTCAATATTTCCTTACATCCTGTCAGTCAACTGCAAGCCATGAATAAATTCAAAACACAGTGTTGTACATTTCGTTGCAGACTCATGTACTGTCCAATCAGAATACACCTCAGAAGTCAATCAGACCAAAAATGGAGAAAAAAAATTGCTCGCCACAAATAGACCAATCAATGTATATTTCTTGATCCAGTTTTAGACTACTTTGATTAATGACATTTGCTTGTCAAACTAACTTAATATAAAGAGATTTATTGAAAGGTACTTCATGGAAGTTTGAACAGTTTTGTGTCCACAGGTGTATTTCTTAGAGCACTGTAAACGCCATGCAGTTTCTCTATATACAGTGGGTTTGAGAAGGGTGGTTATTTCGCGGACTTGTTACCATGATGGGAGTGTACACGTATAATAATTTTAGTGTTCTTTATTTCCAAAAACAATCTTTATAGCTTACTTTCATTCTCTGTTTCTGATGTTAAATCCTATACTGCTAAGTGGAAGGCATTACGAAAACATGCCTATACAAATACATTGTAAATTTCATTGCCTAAAAAAGAGAAAATTTTAAGATAAAAAATAGCGATATTTTTCTTATTTCTGCTCGAAATAAAGATTGTGGGTATTCGTTAGAACCGCCTCATTGAGGCGGTTCTAACGAGTACCCACGATCTATATTTTAGAGCAGTAATAAGAAAATAAGTTTTACCCCTGTAAACCAGTTTTACTATATAAAGGTTTGGTTCACGGGGGGTGGGGGAGGGGTCAGAATTATATAGGCGTGTTTTCGTGATGCCGGTGGAGCGTCTCTTCGTAGTTTTGAAAATCATACGAGTATCACTATTGAAACCTAATTGGGTGAAACTAGCTAGCCTGGCCCAGAGAGCTTGGTTCTTGGCTTTCATTCTGGTTCCCAAGGCAACCTCACATAGCTTTACCCTAACCTTCTATTATCCTAACAAGTTCTGCAACGTTTCTGTGGGTACTCCGGTTTTCGTCCACCTCCAATTAACGATCGGCACGAAATAGGTGAATTTTCTTTTGTTTAATTTGAGGATAAACGTCCTCGTCAACATTATTTAGGTCATTTTGATGACGTTGATTCCAATTTTTGGGACAATCTTAAAAGGGCCGTAAAACAAAAACATAAACTAAAAAAATACACCCTAGGATTTACGGTAATCTAATTTGTCTGGTTCTCAAAGCTTCACGATTTTGCGCGTGTTTAGTTAATGAATGCCTTTGACGTTAATTAAACTTCCGACTATTGATCGAACTGTCTCTGGTGCAACGGATTCACTCCTTTCCGTGACAGCAAGTTGAGACATTACGAAAACACGCCTATACAAATACATTGTAAATGTTACCGCCGAAAGACGAAAACTTCCAGATGAAAAATTTTGATATTTTTCTTATTTCTGCTCAAAGCACAGATTGTGGGTATTCGTTAGAACCGCCTCGACGAGGCGGTTCTAACGAGTACCCATAATCTATGTTTTGGAGCAGAAATAAGAAAAATAAGGTTTACCCCTGGAACCCCAGACTTACTATATAAAAGCGGGGGTCAAGGGGGTCTGAATTATATGGGCGTGTTTTCGTGATGCTTCTAAATTTACGCTCGGTGTCGCAATACGTCTTCATAGAGTCTGCGATCGATTATTTGCTTGTTTTGAGACAACCCTTGTGTGCCATTCTGTGTCGTCTCTCAGAGAAAGGGAGAAATGAGATAGAAGACACAGTAGAGGAGATAGAAGAGACAGTAGAGGAGATAGAAGAGACAGTAGAGGAGATAGAAGAGACAGTAGAGGAGATAGAAGAGACAGTAAATGAGATAGAAGAGACAGTAGAGGAGATAGAAGAGACAGTAGAGGAGATAGAAGAGACAGTAGAGGAGATAGAAGAGACAGTAGAGGAGATAGAAGAGACAGTAGAGGAGATAGAAGAGACAGTAGAGGAGATAGAAGAGACAGTAGAGGAGATATAAGAGACAGTAGAGGAGATAGAAGAGACAGTAGAGGAGATAGAAGAGACAGTAGATGAGATAGAAGAGACAGAAAGGGGAGATAGAAGAGACAGTAGAGGAGATAGAAGAGACAGTAGATGAGATAGAAGAGACAGTAGTGGAGATGATTTTGTTTGTTTGATTTGAGGTTTAACGTCCCCGTCAACACTGTAAAGGTCATTTTGGAGACGTTGCTTCCAGTTTTGTGGGACTTTAACCCGACATTGAGATGAAATGACATCTCAAGCCCTGTCGCCCAATAAAACCAATAGGGTTTATTAGCATGAACGTTCCACCTCGCACCGCGGTTCCTGGACAGGCTTAGATCCTCTAAGTGGTTTACCAGTACTAGTGTGCGGGCCGGATTCAGCTCTGCGTGGAAGCATCGTGCAGCCCATATATTTCTTCAAGCCCCTATGGGCGGGGGCGGAAAAGTAGTGGAGATGAACGTGAAGAGAAAAATGAATGGAAGTGTAGAAACCATTACCTGCTGAAAGGACAGCGAGCCTTGTCCAACTGTAAGCCAATGTCCGTTGGATGTACCAGTGACGTAAGATAAACGTCACCTTTGCTACACCCACCAGCCCCAACCCTTGCGACTCATTTTGCCTCGTCTCCCAAAGAAAGGGAGAGATGAGACAGAAGAAATAGTAGTGGAGATGAAAGTGAGGACAGAATAGAAAGAGGAAAAGGAAGTGTAGAAACAGAAAAAAAACACCCAACACCCCTTCTACCCGACAGCTGGCCTTGTCCAACTGCAAGCCAATATTAGTTGGACGCCCCAGTAACGCAAGATGCACGTCACATATGCCACACCTATCCACCCCCATTGAGATTGCCGGTCCCCGCCCATAGGGGCTTGAAGAAATATATGGGCTGCATGATGCTTCCACGCAGAGCTGAATCCGGCCCGCACCCTAGTACTGGTAAACCGCTTAGAGGATCTAAACCTGTCCAGGAACCGCGGTGCGAGGCGGACCGTCCATGCTAATAAACCCTATTGGTTACATTGGGCGACAGGGCTTGAGATGTCTTTTCATCTCAATGCCAGGTAAAAGTCCCACGAAATTGGAAGCTACGTCTCCAAAATGACCTTAACAATGTTGACGGGGACGTTAAACCTCAAATCCAACCAACAAAAACCATTGAGATTGCGAATACTCAACGTTAAATCAACGTCGAAAACAAAAATAAGGAAAATAATGTATACCCCTGTAAACCCCGGATTATTATGCTAAAGTGGGATTTACAGGGGTATTCATTCGTGGTGAACAGTAAACATCATAACGAAAACAAGCCTATTCAAATACAGTGAAATTCCGCTATTAAGACCGCCTAAAATTAAGACCGATTCTGCTTTAAAAAGTTTATTCAGTAGGTCGCAGTTATTGCGCTGCGTACCAACGCAGCGCCATTTGTAATGAGTTTGAGACACGGACTATGTAATCATGAAACTTGACTTTTCAATGATGTAAGCGAATTGTCAGTTACAGAAGTTCGCGTTATTGATAAAATTAAAACACTTTTTTAACAATTTTAATTTGCTACTACATTCAATTATACATTTGAAATCTGAATTTTTGCCATTCGAATTCTATTTTTGATACATTCTGGATTTTTAATAACGAACTATGTTTTTTGTTATAATCATCGAAAGGGTATTCGGTTTTGATTATTATTTTATTTTCAGTCAGTACAGTCCTGAATATACTCCTGCTTTTTCATTGTTGAATTATCCCAAAATTAAAATTCATTGTTTGAAATGGATGACAGAAGTCTATGTGTGTTTAAAATAGATGACAGTGCTTCTACACAGAATGGTACAATCTACGGTTTAAACGTATCCCTTTCGATTCCAATGATTGTTTACTGCGCAATATTTAAGACTGTTACTGCAGCAAAGGTTAACCCTTTCAACCCTGAAGCCCGGCACAGATACTAATGCAAACATGTAGATCCTGATGAGATATGGCGCATAATGAGCCACCTTATAGGAATATATAACTTGTTATCCTGATGACTCTTTAGAGCTAGATACTATATAAAGTAGAATGGACGTGCCCAAAGTCAGTGATGGTAGAGCCCACGCCGATAACTCAGGGGTGGAAGGGTTGAAGAGGGGTAAATAAATCAAAGCACAGACAGCACTGATAGGTCGAGTATCTCTTAGTGTAGATTGAAAAAAAATGGCCCTGAAGGGGAACTTGAACTGTTTCGTTTAACCCTTTACCCTAAGCAAACAGTGTTGACCCTGAACAGACACCGCGTTCTGATATGGGTATACACTGTTTCCAAAACCCAACACATGATTGCAATCCAGATTCTACAGATAATTCTCTAAGCTGTAAATAGCGCGGCTTTTTTTTTTTATTATTATTTGATGTTTAACGTCCCCGTCAACACTGTAAAGGTCATTTTGGAGACGTTGCTTCCAATTTTGTGGGATTTGTACCCGACACTGAGATGAAATAACATCTCAAGCCATGTCGACCAATGAAACCATTAGGGTTTATAAGCATGGACTGTCCGACTTGCACTGCTTTACATGGGCAGGCTTAGTTCCGCTAAGCGGTTTACCACTGAGTCCTCGTATGGGGTCGGATTTCAGCTCTGCGTGGTAGAATCATGCAGCACATCTATTTCTTCAAGCCCCGATGGACGGGTGCCGCCCGACATTGAGATGAAAAGACAACGTTAGCCCTGCCGTCCAGTGAAACCAATAGGGTTTATAAGCATGGACGGGCCGACTCGCGCCGCCTTGCCTGGGCAGGCTTATATCCTCTTAGCGGTTTACCAGTACTCGTGTTCGGGTCGGTTTCAGCTCTGCGTGGAAGCATCATGCCGCCCATCTATTTCTTCAAGCCCCGATGGGCGGGGGCGTTGTTTATTTTTGTAAATGATCCTTACCTTGATTTCGTAAAAAACACGCCTATATAATTTTGACCCGCTTAAACCCCACTTTTATATACTGAAACTAGAGTTAACGGTGATACCCATTATTTTTTCTTATTTCTGATTAAAAATAGCTTGTAGATGCCCGTTAGAACCGCCGGGCCGAGGCGGTTCTAACGAGTAATCACAATCTATATTTTGAACAGAAATATGATAAATATCAGATTTTCTTCTATCTGAAAGTTTTTTGACGGTAAAATTGTCAATGTATTTGAATAGGTGTTCTTTGGTAAAGAGTGATAGTCACGTGAGCGCCAACGTTGAAAGTTGTGTGCTTAGTAACTTTGGGTCGATTGGCAAACAATCGACCCAAAAAGTGTTTTTGTGTGGGTCTGGGAGGGGTGGAATTAACAGCGATTTCCGACATTGTTGGTTACTTCCCATCAGGCACATGACGTAATTGTGACGTCACATCAACGTCGGTGCAACGTCATGACTTTATTGCAACGTCACATCTACGTCGGTGCAATGTCGTGACATTGCACCGACGTTGAGTTGACGTTGCCCTTGCGACGTGTGCCTGCTGGGTTCTTGATATTCTCATACTGATTTTAAAACATTCATTATGCAATGAAAAATGGGACTGAAAATATAAGCAGAACAATTATTTTTCTTTCATCCAGTGTTAAATTTGAGAAAATCAAATAAAAACAAATTGGGTCATTTTGAGGTTGTTTTAATTTTTTCGGGATTTTCGGAGCTGGAAAAATGCCAGTACAGGTGAAGTCCCTTGATTTGACATGAGGCATGATGATCCCAATTGTCCCGTATGTACAAAGAATCTTTCTTCCGTCGGACCATTAGTGAGTGGAATGCTCTTTCCGATTCGATCATTTCCACAGTTGAAGGTGCTGATAATACTGAAGCTAATTTTGCCTCTTTCGTGAGAGCCAGGGATAATTTCACAGGTCCTGATCTTTGAGTGGCATTTGCCGTATTCTCAGTAATAATTCCGAATGCTGATTCTGTCTGGTATGTGACTCTACCGATAGAGAAGAACCAGCATTTCCTAGGGTCATCCCAGAAGGCAAATATAGAGTCACTCACCTCAGAGTGCATAGGACACTTCAGTGTTTTTCACACGGTGCATCGTGACATTGACATTTGACCCTTGACCTCGAAAATCTATAGTGTTCATCATCGTTCCACGGGAAACATTTGTGGAATGTTTGATACTTCAATGATGATAGCTTTGCCTTTTATCCTGTTCACAATGTTTTCAATGTCAAGTCCACTGTTAACTTGGCATTTGACCCTTGACCTTGAAAATCAATAGGATATATTCTCTTTCCATGGGGAACATTTATGGACGGTATGATGCTTCTCCGATGATGGCATTGTCTTTAATCCTGTTCACAAGTTTCCGGACACACGGACACCCACACAAACACAAAGCTATAATTCTGAAGTCATTCAAAATTCCTAAAGTATTCTGTTGCTTATTTGTGGCGAAATGCTCTTTATGACCTGCTCGCGATGTTTCATACTCTTTTTCCACCTTCTCTGTTTATGATTTGTACTGCCCGCAATTGGGAATGGCCTTAGAAAACCTTTCCTATAATGAATCGGTAAGAAAAGGCTCATTCTCATGTATTAGGTCCAACCCTTTAAAGACATGCACAATAATGAAATCTTTTAATGAAATTTAAGGTAAACTAGATCGCGCAGTCGATGGTATACCATCACAAATACCCGCCTTTTCTATGAATAACACTAATGACTATGTATTAGCTAGCCAAAACTACATATAAGTTAAAAAAAAGTTGCAAAGAACATTCTAACTGATAAGCAAAGTTTCAGGAGTGTAACTCTTATAGTTTAGAAGATATGGCAAAGTCATACTTTTTACCTTTGACCTTGGGATCATGTTGAGGTCCACCAAAATTATCCCAATTTATCCTATATTCCAACGGCCATCCAATATCCAAGTTTCAGAAGTGTAACACCAATAGTTTAGAAGATATGACAAAGTCATACTTTTTAACTTTTGACCTTGGGGTCATGTTGAGGTCGAGGTCACACCAAAAGTATCCCAATTTATTCTATATTCAAAGGGCCATCCAATAACCAAAGTTTCAGAAGTGTAACTCCAATAGTTTAGAAGATATGGCAAAATCATACTTTTTGACCTTTGACCTTGAGGTCATGTTGAGAACGAGGTCACACCAAAAGTAGCCCAATATATTCTATATTCCAAGGGCCGTCCAATAACCAAAGTTTCAGAAGTGTAACTCCGATAGTTTAGAAGATATGATGACAAAGTCATACTTTTTTACCTTTGACCTTGGGGTCATGTTGAGGTCAAGGTCACACCAAAAGGAGCCCAATTTATTCTATATTCCAATGGTCATCCAATAACCAAAGTTCCAGAAGTGTAACCCCAATAGTTTAGAAGATATGGCAAAATAATACTTTTTGACCTTTGACCTTGGGGCCATGTTGAGGTCAAGGTCACGCCAAAAGTAGCCCAGTGCCATCTACATTCCATTTATTATCCACAGGCAAAGTTTGAAAAATGTATCTTAACCGGTTTCAGAGGAGATCCATTCCACAGAAACTCGACGGACGTATGTACACACACATATACTTCCATACAAACATACATACATACAGACCCCCGGACTGATAGACACTCGACTCTGACACGAAAACAATATACCCGATTTTTCTTCGAGAAAGCGGGTATAAAAAAGTTGTTTTCCGCAGCGCTTCCTCCTTTGCTCCAACATGGAGCAATTTTTTACTTGTTCTTTCTTCGTGTATTCTGCAAACAGTGTCCGGTCATGGACCACCTTTTGGACAGTCTCAAAGATGGTCTCCATATAGGAATTTTACTGTATATTGAAAATTGACCCCCCCCCCCAAAAAAAAAAAAAAAAATAAGTAAATAAATGATATTTTGGGGATAAAAATCCGGACATTGTTCATATCTACACAAAACATAGATTGTGGGTACTCGTTAGAACCGCCTCAGGGGGTGCAGTCCTAGGGGAACGGTTTAAGGGGAACAAAATTATATAGGCATGTTTGCGTGATATTAAGGCACTGATCAGACTTCGCAGATGCGAAGCTTGACCTGCATCTATACCGTTGATTGCAAATGACATAAACATATTTTCTCATGACGTGACACGTCTTCAATTTATTGGCTGGCATTGTATTGTATTTCTGCAATAGTTTTCCCCAAGGAAATGTGCAAAACATAATTAATTTTGCGTCTACTGCCGGCTAGTAATCAGTGTCTATATATGTACAGTCGAACTTCAATGGCTCGAACACCTTTGGGACCTCGAAAATCTGTTCGAGACAGGGGTAGTTCGAGCCATGGAGGTTACTGTCAGGAGGCATAACGAGATACTTTTAGACATCTTTTTCGGTGTTCTATAATGAATATGTATGCTGTGTGTACTTATTAGTATCGCCTAATCGAGACGAGTCTAATGAGTACACACAGCATAAATTTGCAAGATAAAAAACTAAAATCTCCTTAATTATCCCCCACTATTTCTTATGTAGATGATTTCGCTAGGGGGTCAAGAATGGGTTCGACACATCCATGCTTGACGAGCCATCGGTAGAAGCCTCCGTGGTGCAGTGGTTACGCTACTCGCCTTGTAAACCAGGGATCGCAGGATCGATCCCGGGCTACTACAGACTTTCGGATGAGTCTTTAAACCGAGGTTCTGCCTCCGTATGACCTTAGCTGTTGGTGGGACGTAAAACTAAAACTCACTCACTCACGAGCCATCGGTGTTCGAGCCATCGAGGTTCGACTGTATACAGTAAAATTACTATATCAAGACCACCTTCTGTTCTGTTCAAAGGTGGTCTTAAGACATTGCGTTATTTTCTTATTTATAAACAGGTCGGGAGTGCTCGTCAGAATGAAGCGGTTTGAAAGTCATTGAGGCGGTTCTAAAGGAGTACCCACAACCTATGTCTTGGAGCAGTGATAGGAAAAATACTGCATACCCCTGTAAACGAGGGATGACGAATCGTCAGATCAACGGACCTGTTGCTTCACACATTGTTGCTTCACACATTGTGAGTGTGCGTTTTTATGCTTGATCCAGTTGTGGCTTACTTTTAATTCAAGTGTCATTTTTTCAGGTGCATTTAGCCGGCCCCCGCCCATCGTAAAATAGATGAGCTGCATGATGCTTCCATGTAGAGCTGAAACCGACCGCACACGAGTACTGGTAAACCGCTTAGAGGATCTAAGCCTGCCCAGGCAAAGCGGTGCTTATAAACCCTATTGGTTTCATTGGGCGACAGGGATTGCGATGTCATTTCATCTCAATGTCGGGCAAAGGTCCAACAAAATTGGAAGCAACGTCTCCAAAATGACCTATACATTGTCGACGGGGACGTTAAACCTCAAATCAAACAAAACAAAACAAAATCAGGTGTACATGTGTATTTCTGTTCATGAAGTGCCTATTCGCCGTCTTTGCTCTGCCGTATTACGCCATTGTTCGGTAAAATTCCTATATTAAGACCACCTTTGGGACTGTTCAAAAGTGGTCTTTAAGACCACTTTTGAACAGTACAAAAGGTGGTCCCCCACTAGAGCACCCTGTATGAAGAAAACGCAGCGAAAATATGTCAGAAATCTTCAAAAAATGCTTGTAGAAGCATAATTTGTTTCCATTTTAGGTGGACAGGTCTTAGTAGCGGAATTTCACTGTACATGCTTTGTTTTTGGATCCTCATGGGCTTTACAGCCTTCTGGACTTGTTTAATAACATTTCTTCTTTCTTTCTTTTCCTCCCACGGCTTTGTTTTACATGCACATTTTCGGCCATCGGGGCTTGAAGAAATATATGGGCTGCATGATGCTTCCACGCACAGCTGAGACCGATCCGCACACGAGTACTGGTAAACCGCATAGAAGATCTAAGCCTGCCCTTGCAAAGCGGTACGAGTCGGCCGGTCCATGTTTTTGAACCCTATTGGTTTCATTGGGCGACAGGGCTTGAGATGTCATTTCATCTCAATTTCGGGTAAAAGTCTCACAAAATTGGAAGCATCGTCTCCAAAATGACCTTTATAGTGTTGACGGGTACGTTAAACCTCAAATCAAACAAATCAAACAAATCTTTCTTTCTTTTCCTCCCACGTCTTTGTTTTCCAAGCATTTACAATTTCGAAGGAACCCGATATTATAAACCTGCTTATGGTTAAATACCTCTGAGTAGCTTTTGTTTGTATATCGAACCGGATTTAATTACTGTGAAAGCTTGTCGCATCGACCGGCTTTTGTTTAATGGACGCATCTCAGAGATTTTCATGGCATTTTTTATTCGCCCCCGCCCATCGGGGCTTGAAGAAATGTTATATTATTTTTCTAAGTTTTATTTCAAACATGGATTGTATATATTAGTTCTAACGAGTACCCACAATCTATGTTTTGAAAAAAAAAATATACGTGTTATGTATACGCCCACTTTCCCTGTATAAACTGGGGTTTAAAAGGGTGTCTATTACCAGAACATAGTAATGTAATCTAACCCATTTTGTACCGGAAACCCCAAATCGGGTACCCTGGCAAACAGTGCATGCCTAGATCAGACGCCGCAGAACGCGGCGTCTGATCAGGGCCTACATTGTTTGCAAACAGTTCAGCCATTTTCATCATAAATTTTGAAGAAAACACAAACTGCAGCTGGCACCCCTTAATTTTGAAATGGACTCCTGGTACACATAAGGTGAAAGATTCATTTCGTACAAAAAGGGTTAACGATACATGGGTGGAAGATACATGTACTTTAGAAGCCTCTGTGGTGTAGTGGATACGCTACTCGCCTTGTAAACCAGGGATCGCAGGATCGATCCCGGGCTTCTCCAGATTTTCGGACGAGTCTTTAAACCGAGGTCCCGTCTCCGTATGACCTTAGCTGTTGGTGGGACGTTAAACTCAAACACTCACTCAGATACATGTACTTACAGAATGAAATCAGTGGATAACGCGTAATCCAAACGCAAAACCTGAGCGGTTTTTGAAAGCTAGCACTTGTTGAATGTTTCTCTGACGATATAAGGCTGCACGTTGAGGCAGAAGCGCCAACTTCTTTATCAGCCCCTATTGATAGTTCGGAACTTTCATTTTCTGGTATTTCGACCTCGTCAGCCACTATTGGTGGAAGAGTAGCTTGGTTTAAAATGCCGACTTTCGAAGAAGTTTTCTTCAAATCAAGTCTCTTTTTCTTCTTTTTCTTTTTGTTGTGAATCCGATTTTTTAAATTATCTTGAATTCCATCAAAACTATTATCATTTTCTTGTACATTTTCTCTTTCCTCATTTACACCACTGTTTTTAACACCCACGAAATGATGTTTAAACCTTCTTATATGCTCAGAATTTCTTCTCACAATGCCAGGCTCCTCAAAAGATGAAACGCTCCCTCTGGCTATAATTTTATCCCATTTCTTCTTTTTCTTTTTCTTCCTCTTATTTATCATGTCTTTTTCACCATCTTCTTTCATTTCGTTTTGTTCTTTGCTGTCATCAAAATCATAGTTTTTATCAGCAGCAATTTGTTTATGTAAATTTCTTCTATCGACAAAATTACCTATTTCGTTTCTGTGAGTGCTGTAATTTTCAGGAAAAATTGAATTTTCATTTATTGTTGAATGCGTACTATATGTATCCAAAACCGGCGATTCACTATGAATTGATTTTAAAAATTTTCCATTCTCTTTAGCCATTTAATAGCGTAAAAACATCCAAGATGTAGAACCCTTTAATCTATAAAATCTCTCAATGTATATTGTATTAATGGTATGAAAAGTCTGAATATCAATAATCCTTTCTTTAAATAAGGTTCATGGCTGGGTAAACGTGTCTTAGGTATTGCTTTCTGTGCAAGTTTGTTCCAGTTTTAGTCAATGTTTTTAACCGAGTCGCGCCGAGCGAAATAATGTCTTCGGACGTGTGCGCTCGGTAAAGACTCGAATCCGTCTTCTAGCCCATGGCACTCTTCATGATACGATCTTCTCCGTTTGCACGAAACACACGCGGCGTACAGTGATGGTTCTGATCAGTCTGCGCAAATGCGCAGACTGAACAGAACCATCGCTGTGCGCTTATGTTTGAAGCCACGCTGTTGCTTAGCGCGACTCGAAATTTCTGAATAACTATTCATTTTTTATAGATTTTGACAAACAAAGGACAACTGCCCGTTTAGCAAGGTACATAAACAGAAAATCAAAGAAATACGATCGAAGGGCATGGTTTGTTGCAAGTGTCGCTTACCATGTATTAGTATCTATAGAATCTATATATTGGTAATGTTACTGCGCCCATGTAAAATCAATGTTTGTACATATGTACATGTATATCATGGGGCGTTTGCGGTTGATTTTCATAGTTGAATGAATGAATGAATGAATGAATGGTTTTGTTTGTTTGTTGTTTTGTTTATTGTGTTTGTTTATTTGTTTGTTTGTTTATTTGTTTGTTTGTTTGTTTGTTTGTTTCAGCGCGGCTTATGTTTGTTTTCTCTGTCGGTCGTTTGGACGATCATTGATTGCACTGGATTGAATGTAAATGATTGATTGCCGGGGATGTTCAGAAGAAGAAGAAGAAGACAACAACAACAACAACATCAACAACAACAGGAAGAAGGCCATCATCAACATATTTCAGGATATCACCATCATCACCATCGTCGTTATCATCAATATCATCGTCGTCATCATCATTTATTTATTTATTATTATTATTATTATTATTATTAAAACCCTCACCATTATCATCATCATCATCATCATCATCATCATGATCGAAAACAATAATCTGGGCAGGTGCTTGTTAAAAGAAAGCTTATCAAATAGGTGAAAACAAGGGTTCTGTCGAGACCCTGAAGGGAATGTCTTGACGATCACCCACGATCCATATTTGTAGGAGAAAAAGAAATCACGAATGTTCCTCAGAAAAAATGGTCATGTCCTAAGTCATGAAAGCATCTCACTTTGTCACGCTGATGTGATGACGGGGACATTACGAGGACTGTTCAAATATGAATGCAAGTAGAACGTTTTCTCATGCACTAATGCGAAAATCACTTGGAAATAAATATCACAGCGTAGAAAAACATTTTACCTACACATTGATACCAAACCTGTTTAAATCCGTCCACTTTAGCCATGTATATCGTTCGATAAACACTGTCTACTCTTGTATACTAATACAAAACATGGTTGGAAGAAGGTCAGAGTACGCCGTTGAAATGCGGTCCTATATTAAGAATCGTTGTATTCTTGGTATACGGCGCAAAGACATTTTTGATGAAATATGTTCGGTTTATGGGCATAATGAAATGAAATGTCTTTTCCGACAGTTTTTCGTTGGTGTAAGAAATTCAGCTGTGGGCTAGGCTCAACAGAAGATGCACCGCATGATCGTCGGCCGAAAAGAGCAACACCTGCCAGGATGGTTGCTAGAGTGAAAGAAATAGTTGCTACCGATGCACGATACACCACTAGGCAAATAGCTAGTATGGTTGGCATCTCATTAGGAGCAGCTCATACAATTCTGAAATGGGATTTGAAAATGAGAAAGATCTGTGCTAGATGGATTCCCCATCTGTTGACAGATGAGCAGAAAAAGACACGCGTTCAGTGCGCCAAGAAGTTGCTTAAAAAGTTTCCAAATTACAATGCACGGTCTTTCGCTAATATCGTCACAGGTGACGAGACATGGGTTCACTTTTTTGAGCCAAAACGAAAGATTCAGAACAAAATATGGGCAACAAAGTATTGCAAAAGACCATGCATTGCAAAGCGGACCATGAGCGTCAAGAAGGTAATGTATGCCATATTCTTTTCAAATCAGGGCCCTGCTACTCAGGTTGCTGTGCCTAAGGGCAATTCTGTAAATGCGAAGTTTTACAAGAATAAAGTTCTTCGAAAATTGAAGAAATATTTCAAAGAACGAAGACCCGCAACTGGTTTGGCCAATGTCAGATTGCTACATGACAATGCGTAATCGCACAAGGCGTTCATTGTGCAAGACTATCTGAAGCAGGAAAAGGTTGTTTAACCCCCTCACCCCCCGTATTCCCCTGACCTTGCCCCGTGTGACTTTTTTGTTATCGCGGCTGAACAAATTCCTTTCTGGTCGAAAATTTGTACAGCGCAAACACCTCGGTTCTGCAATATTCCAGTGCCTTCATAGTATACCTCGAAAAGACTACCAAAATGCAATCAATGATTGGATCAGAAGACTGAAAGTTTGTATATCTGTTAAAGGGGAATACTTTGAGGGGACAAAATAAATTTTTCATCGTAATCTATCACGGAATCATTTTTATGTGCTTAGTTTCATTCGTATTTGAACAGTCCTCGTAAACCTCAAAATCAAACCAGCAAAATATTCCACTGAGCTACGTCAAATATCATTTATGTTCTGTTTAGCTGTCAATACGACAACAGAACAGTGTGTTAAAATGACGTCTTTCATATTTCCAGAACTAGCATATTTTTTTTTTTTTTTCAGAAGAAATTTTGTGGTATATTTTTCTTATTCTGTTCCAAACATAGATTGTGGGTGTTCGTTAGAACCGCCTCATTGAGGCGGTTCTAACGAACACACACAAACTACGTGTATACACATACAATCTATGTTTATAAACACACAAATTAAGTTTATGAGCAAAAATAAAGAAAATAATGTATTCCTCTGTAAACCCTACTTTTCTCTATAAGAAAAGGGTTTTTAAAGGGGTCTTCATTATAACGACTTGTTAACTTGATATGTATTTACTATGGTTTTGTTTGAATTGGTGTTTACCGCCGCGCCAACACTATTTAGGTCATTTTGTAGACGTTGCTTCCAATTTTGTGGGACTTTACCCGACATTGAGATGAAATGACATCTCAATCCATGCCGCCCAATGAAACCAGAAGGCTTATATGCATTGGAAGATCTGACTCAAACCGCTTTGCCTGGGCAAGCTTAGTCCTTCTAAGTAGTTTACCAGTACTCGTGTGTGGTCAGATTCAGCTCTGCGTGGAAGCAACATGCAGCCCAAACTATTTATCAAAGCCCCGAAGGGCGGGGGTGAGAATTTACTATGCGTGGTTGATTTTCATTCTTGCAACTGTACCTGGGGCCAGTTGTTCAAAGCATCGTTAGCTTAACGAGCTCGTTAGTGGTCATATTGTTAACTGTTCTAGCAACTTTAATATATAAAATTTTGGTATTTTTGCTGAAAAAAATGTAAGCAGCTTTTGCAAACGCAAAAGCTGCTCCCATTTTGTCAGCAAAAATATTAGCATTTTTGCCATATTAAATGATCAAAGCTTTAACGATTCGTTAATTTACGACGTCGTTAGTTTTGAACAACTGTACTAGGTGTGTATATCACGTTAACAAGTCCGTTGATAGAAAATGTCCTTATAAACCCCACTTTATGTCTAGAAAACTGGGGTTTACAGGGGTATACATTAGTCTTCTTATTTCTGCTCCAACACAAAGGCTGTGGGTACTACTACTATTACTACTACTACTAATAATAATAATAATAATAGTAATAATAATAATCGACTTTATTTATAGAGGGTAACACATTTAGTACTAGTATTAATCATCCATGTGGCCCTCTTTCTGCTTCCTTTTCCTGGGTAGAAACAAGTACAATCCAAATGTGGATACAGTCTCTTGCTCAAGGAAACAACTCTTGGCGCTTGCGGGGATCGAACCGGCTATCTCTCGGTCTCAAATACGATGCTTTACCACTGCAACACAGAGCTCCACTTAATGAGGCGGTTCTAACGAGCGCCCACAACATACACATGTACACACGTTTGGAGTATAAATAAGAAATATTATCACATTTTTATCAGATTGAGTTATGAAAGAATGTTCTTTGTCTTACTGAGGTGTTATTGTTCGACCCACAGAAAAAGCGACCGACTGAAGTCGGTTGATTTTCTAAGAGTGCCCTAAAATCACCGTGTCATTCTGTCATTCTGTCAGTCTGTCCGTCCGTAACCCGTTTGTGAAAACTGGTGATTGTGACTTAACCGCTTGGAATATTTAAACAATTTTTGGCATACTGATAGATATCAATGAGATCTAACCAATGAACTTGCGAAATATTACATTACATTTAGTACAGCCTCGCCGAGTCGAAAAATGTGAAAATTTTCGAACTGCTTCTCCTCGGAAACCGTTGGGCCGATTGAAGTCAACTTTCATATGGAGCCTCTATGGGATGGGGGAAACCATAATTTGCTCATGGGGGTCCAGGTCACATGACCAAAATGGCCGCCAAGCCATATATGGTCTGTTTGTCTGTCCGTCCGTAACTCGTTTGTGAAAATTGGTGCTAGTGACTTAACCGCTTGGAATATTTAAACAATTTTTGGCATACAGCTGATAGATATCAATGAGATCTAACCAATGAACTTGCGAAATATTACATTCTATTTAATATAGCCTCGCCGAGGCGAAAAATGTGAAAATTTTCGAACTGCTTCTCCTCGGAAACCGTTGGGCCGATTGAAGTCAAATTTCATATGGAGCCTCTATGGGATGGGGGAAACCAAAATTTGCTCATGGGATCCATGTCACATGACCAAAATGGCCGCGAAGCCATATATGGTAAAAACCCTTCAAAAATAGTCTTCTCCAGAACCACTGGGCAGATTTCCACGAAACTTAATAAATAGCATCTGGGACGTAGGCCCATTATAAATTGCTAAAATGGTGACCCTGTGTTGACCTTGACCTTCTTTGTGCCTAGGTCAAACTTTGACACATATGCTTTTGTATTGGAAAAGTGAGAATGCATTTTATCCTGCAAACGATTCAGAATACAGTACTAAAGTATAAGATATATTTTTGCTCCTTACGATAAGGCGCATTTATTGGGGGAACCGTTTAAGGTCCAGGTCACATGACCAAAATGGCCGCCATACCCATATATGGTAACACTCGTAAAGCTAAAAGCATCCGGC
This sequence comes from Lucinisca nassula, assembly GCA_963580285.1. Classification (NCBI taxonomy): domain Eukaryota; kingdom Metazoa; phylum Mollusca; class Bivalvia; order Lucinida; family Lucinidae; genus Lucinisca; species Lucinisca nassula. Next base: position 51,640,658 of record OY757012.1, on the reverse strand, counting down.
GGGTCGTGCACTTCAGCTGAAGCACTGGTTTTATGCATAATTTTGGGTAGTAAATTGTATCTATCAAGTAATCGATTAAAAGCAAATCAGAAATGATAATCATTTTGTGGAGATTATCTATCGATTAATCCGTTATACGATTAATCGTGTCAGCCTTATCGGGAATCATCTTCCTTAATTACATACATGTACAAGACTGTATATTAACGGATTATTTCGGCCTTTTTCGTTGATATGGCTTGTAATTTTATCATTTTTAGTGCGCTATAAAATAAATTCAAAGACGTGTTAATTTTCATTTGAGTCAGCGTTTGACAAAACCTACATTAAGACATGTGCGCCCATCGAAGACTCAGATCAGCCTGCGCATGCATATAGTCTAACAAGACTCTTCTCTTGCTGCATGGAGGAGCATTGGGCCCTTAGATATCCTTAGAGCGCACAGCGAAGACTCTGATCAGACTGCGTGGATGCGCAGGCTGATCCGAGTCTTCGCTGGGCGCACGTCTTATTGTAGGTTTCGTCGTGCGCTAACTCACTTTTATAAAGCACAAAAAGAATAATTTTAATTTGATATTATACACAGGTATCCAAGAATGGAAAATGCCTTGGCACCACTAAAACACAGCTTATATAATTTTAATCCCATTTAACCCCACTTTTTATATGGTATACATGTATCTGCTGTTTTCAGGGATATACATATTTTTTCTTATTTCTGCTCAAAACGTAGATCGTGGGTATTCGGTAGAGCCGCTAACGAATACCCACGATCTACGTTTTGAGCTAACGAATACCCACGATCTACGTTTTGAGCTAATACCCATGATCTACGTTTTGAGCAGAAATATGAGACATATCAAAAAAATTTATCTGATTATTTTTGTGTGTTTTTTGATAAAATGGGCGTTTTTTAGTAACGGGAAAACATAAGTAATATCGATAGAGTTTCGAGTTGCGCTCTCTTAGGGGATTCCTTGGGGCGTAATGTTTTTAATCACTACATGCGTTATGGCTACAGGCAATAGTAATATTGACTCCGATAATCTTTTCAAGTAAACTGGAGACCATAGATTATTCAGATAGGTCTGAAATTAAAATTAATTATTCAAGAGACCAATTAGTACAAGCTAAAGCACGGCATAAAAACGCCCCAAGATACATGTTTGTTTGATTGTTTGATTTGAGGTTTAACGTCCCCGTCAACACTGTAAAGGTCATTTTGGAGACGTTGCTTCCAATTTTGTGGGACTTTTACCCGACATTGAGATGAAATGACATCTCAAGCCCTGTCGCCCAATGAAACCAATAGGGTTTATTAGCATGGACGGTCCGCCTCGCACCGCGGTTCCTGGACAGGCTTAGATCCTCTAAGCGGTTTACCAGTACTAGTGTGCGGGCCGGATTCAGCTCTGCGTGGAAGCATCATGCAGCCCATATATTTCTTCAAGCCCCTATAGGCGGGGGCTTTCCAAGATACATGTAATAAGGCGCTGGATGTGAAGCTCGGGCAACTATCACGAAAACACGCCTATATAATTTTGACCCCCTTGAACCCCACTTTAATGCAGTAAAACTGGGGATTTACAGGGGTTACGTGACCTTATTTTTCTTATTTCTGCTCTAAAATATAGATTGTGAGTACCCGTTAGAACCGCCTCGATGAGGCGGTTCTAGCGAGTACCCACAATCTTTATTTTGAACAGAAATAAGAAAACAAAATATCACACCTTTTCATCTTAAAATGTTCGTTTTTAGGCGGTAAAGTTTACAATGCATTTGTATTGGCTGGTTTTTGTAATGGAAGACCCCTATAAATGCCACTTTGTATAAAGAAATGTGGAATTTTCAAGGGCATATGCCAGTTCTGATTTTCGGTCATAACAAAAAATCGTGGGTTATCGTTAAAACCGTCTCATTGAGGCGGTTCTCACAATCAAGATATCATGTTAATAAATCTGTAAAATGAAACCTCTGTCAACCCCACTATATATAGATAAATCTGGGGTCTACAGGGTTACACATTATTTTCTATATTTCTGCTCCAAGATATACAGTAGAACTTCGATGCCTCGAACACCGATTGCTCGTTTACCATGTATGTGTCGAACACATTCTTGAGCCCCTTGCGAAATCCTCTACATAAGAAGAAGTGAGGGATGATTAAGGAGGTTTTAGTCTTTTATCTTGCAAATGTATGCTGTGTGTATTCATTAGAATCGCCTCGATGAGGCGATTCTAATGAGTACACACAGCATACATTTTCATTATAGAACACCGAAAAGACGTCTAAAAGTATCACGTTATGCCTCCTGACAATAACCCTCAGTGGCTCGAACTACCCCTGTCTAGAACAGATTTTCGAGGTCCCAAAGGTGTTCGAGCTATTGAAGTTCGTTGTAGGTTTTGGTACTCGTTAGAACCGCCTCAATGGGGCGGTTCTAACTAGCACCCATAACTTAAAAGATTAGTAAAAATATCACAAATTTTTGCTGGTAAACCAGCCATTGTAGTCATATAAAAGATTCTAACACTCATCGCCTATACGTATAGCAAATGATTAAATCCAGTGATATATTGAGTGATTAATCACTAGGCGAAAATGCGTTACGCGAAAAGCCGCCGTTTTATGACGTTTTGCAACGTCATCGATCGTTTCCTTGACGTTAGACGGAGAGTAACGTATTTTCACGATCGTTTCCTTGACGTTAGATAGAGAGTAACGTCTTTTTCACGCGTCAAGTACGAGAGCGTTGCAAAAACAGGTAACTGCATGTGTTACAGTCAAACATATTGGCGGGATTTCTTCAAACAATGGCGGAATGGTGAGAGTATTTGAAGGAAACAACAGCATTTAGTCGACATTCTGTGTGTTAGAATCGAAACAGATCAGTTCTAGTCTGTGATTTGTTGAGTTATATATCACAGTTTGTCGGTCAGTTTTAAGTAGATAAATCATTCGCGCTACGCGCTCGTGATTTGAACTATCTTATAGCTGACCTCTAGATAGTGATATATTACTCAATAAATCACTGTTAAACCCGATGTTTTCCTTAAATTTCCCTATATTAATTTCGTGTCTTATCGTAATGCACACGTGTACTGGTAAACCGCTTAGAGGATCTAAGCATGCGCAAGCAGGCGGCGGTGCGAGTCGGACCCTCCATGCTTATATAAACCCAATTGCTTTCACATGGCGACAGGGCTTGAGATGTCATTCCATCTCAATGTCGGGTAAATCCCATAAAATTGGAAGCAATGGCTCCAAGTTGACATATACAGTGTTGACAGGGATGTTAAACCTCAAATCAATCAATCAATCAATCAATCAATCAACCAATCAACCAATCAATCAATCAATCAATCAATGAATCGTAAGGCACCCTCTGTGTTGGAGTACAAATAAGCCAAATATCACAAAGTTTTGTCACTTACATGAGTGCTCATGTAATATTGAATTTATTAAACGAGTTGAGGAAAAAGGATAAAATGCGAGGCTTCGCCGAGCATTTTATCCCTTTTCTTCAACGAGTTTAATAAATTCAATAATACATGAGCACGAATGCAAGATTCTATTTATCATATGACATTTAAAACGCATTTTATTAACGATTGTTTAACAAAATTGTCAATATTCCGCCATTAGTAAACGCGACGTCATACATGTAACGTTACGGGGCGTATCTAACTAATTTGCATATTTAATCCACTAGTGTATTGTCGAATTTATTACATGGCGTTATTACACTCTCAGATGCGACGTCATATGATATAATGCATTATTCAGTGCGACAAAGAAAGATAAAGAAGATTTATTCAATGCCCCATATAAACAATTGTTTCAGTTTTACGTCCCACCAACAGTTTTTTTTTTCTTGTAAATAATATTTAGGCAATGTGCAGCCCGGTGGTGCGATTACCAGGGCAGGCTTATACAAAAGTGGTTAACCAACACAGTGCACACATTCTTTCGCCATAACACGCCACGTCTGTATAATTTTGACCCATTAAACCCCACTTTTTAGTAAAACTGGTGTTTAGAGGGTTATACGTTATTTTTCTTATTTCTGATCAAAAACAGATTATGGGTACTCGTTAGAACCGCCTCGCTTGTGAGCTTGACGTAAGATGGTGTAGCGAATTTTTCTTGTATGACATATGATATTATGAAAACAGGTATACGTTAACGCATGTGATACATAGAGGTCCTTACACGAGTGGTCATTTAATATGAAATTTATGAAACGAGTCTTCGGCGAGTTCTATTAATTTCAAACGAACTGACTACGAGTGTAAGATTCTGTTTATCATATGACCACTTGAAATTGGATTTTATCGCGTTTAAATTTGACAATTATTTTTTTTCCCACCAAGAAATGGACGTCGTCATGACGTTGCTTAATCCCGCCAAATTATTACACTTGTGGTCATACGATTTTTATTTCACGACGTTATCCACTGCTTATCAACGACGTAATTATGGCAAAGTCAATTATATTTGCGGGATTCCTTCAAACAATGGCGGAGGATAGGGAGAATCTGAAGGAATCAATAGCATTTTTCTCGACTTATAGTGTGTTAGAATTGAAATAGATCAGCAGAACATAGAGCAGGCCTCGGTGGCGCAGTCGGTGAGCATCTCACTTGTGACAATGAGGTCGCAGGTTCGATCCCTGCAGGGTCTCAACAACCTTCTTCCGGTGAACAATTCGTCAATTATTTTCTACGGTAATCTTTCCCTTTCGCCAATCAGGATTTTTGGCGAAAGAATACATACAGTACTGTTGACGGGGGCGTAAAACCTTAACTAAAACAAACAAACTGGAAAGCGTGTGGTAAGGTAAACTTGTAGGCTCGACTTAAGGGGAATGGGAACACCTTCAGGGGAGACAACTCCTGCGAAAGTATTTTTATCTCCCATGTCAATAAAGGGTCAACTCTTAAAGGAAAGACTTGGCTCCTGAGGAGCAAATTCTTTCCTTGAAGAGTAGACTCGACTCCTTTTTCAGAGGGACAGGGCTTACAGAAAAACGAACAGGAAGTCCTGAAAGTTGTCTCTCTTTGAAAAATGGCGGAAAAAATCTGGCATGTGTTCCCATTCCCCTTAACCTAAATAGCAGTGTTGTGTTCTTGTTTGATTATGCTTTGTGAGTTTTGTTTGGTTTTGAGCAAACTATTTAGGTGGGCCCCCGCCCATCGGGGCTTGGAGAAATAGATGGGGCTGCATTGTGCTTGCACACAGAGCTTAAACCGACCGCACATGCGTACCGGCAAACTGCTGAGTAAGTCTAAGCCTGCTAAGGCAAAATGGTGCGAGACGGACCGCCCCTACATATAATAAACATTTTGCTTTCATTGGACGGTAGGGCTTGAGATGTCATTTCTTGTCAGTGTCGACCCTAATGATAAAAATGTTACAAAACTGAAAACAACGTCTGCAAAATGACCTAAAATAGAGTTGACGGGGACGTAAACTCAATTGAAGCAAAACAAATTTTAAGGCTATTCAATCTATTGAGCATGCATCAGTATTGAAAGATCAGGCCTAAGGAAATAAATCTACCTGTTTCAGCACATTCACGTGTGACGAAAACATGCCTATATGAAAAAAATTGTAAACTTTACTGACGAAAAAAAAGGGAATTTTCAGAACGAAAATTGTGATATTTTTCTCATTTTTGCTCAAAATATAGATTGTGGCTTCTCGTTAGAACCGCCTCAATGAGGCGGTTCTAACGAGTACCCACAATCTATATTTGGTACAGAAATAAGAAAAATAAGGTATATCCCTGTAAACCCCAGTTTTGCTATATAAAAGTGGGGTTCAAGGGGGTCAGAATAAACTAGAAATGTGTCCAGACGACACAGATGCCCCCGCCAAGGGCCCCGCCTCACCCCGAAAATCCATGTTGCAACAAAACTTTCTAAGTGTGTGACCTTGTCATCAGGAACATTTGTGAGAGTTATATTGAAATTGGTGAAAAAATGTAAGCGCTAGAGTAATGACAAAGTTTTTCTACAAATAGCCACAGTGACCTTGACCTTGAAAGTTGAACTCGCTCGAGGTATTGCCATAAGGAACATTTGTGTGAAGTTATATTGAAATCAGTGAAAAAATGTAGTCGCTAGAGCGATGACAAAGTTTTTCTAAATATAGCCACAGTGACCTTGACCTTGAAAGTGGAACTTGCTAGAGATATTGTCATAAGGAACATTTGTGTGAAGTAATATTGAAATTGGTGAAAAAATGTAAGCGCAAGAGCAATGACAAAGTTTTTCTAAAAATAGCCACAGTGACCTTGACCTTGAAAGTCAAACTCGTTCGAGGTATTGTCATAAGGAACAGTTGTGTGAAGTTATTTTGAAACCAGTGAAGAAATGCAGGCGCTAGAGCGATGACAAAGTTTTTCTAAAAATAGCCACAGTGACCTTGACCTTGAAAGTCAAACTCGTTCGAGATATTTTCATAAGGAACATTTGTGTGAAGTTATATTGAAATCAGTGAAGAAATATAGACGCTAGAGCTATGTTGTGCGCGGGGATAATTAAAAAATTTTAAGTCTGTGACCTTGAAATTGAGCTCATGGGCATGGGTAGGGGTATCGCTGAATAAAATGGACAGGTACAGTAAAACCGACATCAGTTGTCAGTTTGTTATTGTCAATATTATTGTAAATAAAGGTTATTTTTAAATTTATCTACGCAATTATATGTTATTTTTGGATGATCTAATTTTATTTTTGGTGACTCCCTATTAATGTGATGGTATCAGGCTAGAAAATACCATACCTGCACTGTATCGACGCTAGCCAAGTGGTAAAGTCACGGGCCTGTAGAGCTGAAGTATGCGGGTTCGAATCCCGCTGGGGAAGTTTTTTCTTTAACATTTTTTTTTTCGCGCCAAAAGCAAAAAATCCTCGATTTTCTCGTGATGCATGCATTTTTTTGTGCTGATATAAATTTTTACTGAACATTCCTTAGTTCATACTCGGTTGCCCTGCTGTTGAAGTGTCGTCATGTGATGTTACTCTGACAACAGAAGAGACTTTGTCGGCTGACAAAGCGAAGTTTTTTGGTTCTGACAAGTGCAGTTTTGTGACTAACAATCGATAAACGTATGATCAACATGAATTAATTTATAAATTTCCAATCAATGTTAATTTCAAGTCATGTTATTGGTGTGCCTATTCTTTACTTTCACATGTCACATATAGGGTCTAGGCCAATCAGGTTCCATTGTATCAAATTATGGCATCTTGTATTTCAATTCTCTTGTACATGTACTTGCTGGTGTTTCTTTTTTATTCACTATTATAAATCAAATGTGAAGTTGATCTTTAAAATTGTGCATGACATGTATTGAACTTTAAAATAAATAGATAACCATTCACGAAAACATAATAATACAAAAATAATAAACAGAACTGAAAAATAAAAAAGAAATAATAAAAATGTAAATTCTGAAACTATTTTATAAAAAATCATCAAGAAAAAAATAAATCATGCTTTTAATAGCTTTATGAAAAAAGGTTTTCAGAGAAGAGCGAACCTGCGACCCTCAGGACAGTTGTTTTAGGCGCTCCTCGCTACTAGTTGCGCTACGCAACTGTTTACGTCGGCACCGCAAAATTAAGTGCTTTTGTCTTAGAATATAACCCGTTACGTACCTGTGGAAAATACCGTTGTTTGTTATGATTTATAAATAGACGAGTATTTATCAACATTGAAACCATAACACCGACATATTACGGCAGGGTACCTGTATCTAACATCATATTAAATATCAACTAAATCCATCGCACGATTTGGAAAATATCAACTCTTAAATTATCTAATTAAAAATTTCTAAGTCTGTGACCTTGACCTTGAAGCCATAGGCATGAGTGGGGGTATTGCCAAATAAACATTTGGACCTGTATCTATCATCATAGCATACATAAGCCAAATCCATAATATAGTTTGGAAAATGTGAGATATTTAAAATCTTTCACATTAAAATTGTCTAAGTCTGTGACCTTGACCTTGAGGTCATAGGCATGGGTTGGGGTATTGCTGAATAAAACATTGTACCTATATCTATCATCATATGAACCAAAGCCGTCCTAAAAGTTCAGGTTCTACCAGGTACAAATACCTTAACTGGAGTCTTTAACATGGGAAATTTCTAAGTCCATGACCTTGACCTTGAGGCCATGGGCATGGGTGGGGGTATCGCTGAATAAAACTTTGGTCCTATATCTATAATCATACCAAATATGAACCAATTTCATCAAATGGTTTGGAAAATATGAGATCTAAAATGTTCAAGTCTACCTGTTACAAAAACCTTAACCTGAGTCTTTAACATTGAAAATTTCTAAGTCTGTGACCTTGACCTTGAGGTCACAGGCATGGGTGGGGGTATTGCTTAATAAAACTTTGGACCTATATCTATCATCATACCAAAGATGAACCAGTTCCATCCAATGGTTAGGAAAATATGAGTTCTAAAAGTTCAGGCTCTACCTGTTACAAAAACTTTAACCTGAGGTTACAGGATCACGTATGTACGTACTTACGTACGTACATACACACACACGTACAGACGGACGTACACATGTACGCACGTACGCACGTACGGAAAACCGAAAAACTATATGCCCCCGGCATCATATGATGCGGGGGCATAAAAAGGCGTGTTTTGTGACGAGAGCATGTCTCAACCCTTATCTTGCTGTTCACGACAACCCCTATCTTTGCAAACAGTGTAGATCAAGATCATACGACTTCTGGAGAAGCCATCTGATCAGGATCTGCACTGTTTGGTGTTCAATTTATGAATTTGTAGCAATAAATTATAACAAGTAATTTGATTGGCTGATAGACAGAAATGGGTGTGGCTTAAATGAATATTCAGCAAGAGAAGGGTTAAGTAACCACTTGTTGACTCTCCTACAATGTTTACTAAAAGTTTTAACCTGGTGACCAGATACGAATTCGATGATTTATTTGATTTGAGATTTAACGTCCCCGTCAACACTGTAAAGGTCAATTTGGAGACGTTGCTTCCAGTTTTGTGGGACTTTTACCCGACATTGAGATGAAATGACATCTCAAGCCCTGTCGTCCAATCAAACCAATAGGGTTTATTTGCATGGACGGTCCGCCTCGCACCGCGGTTCCTGGACAAGCTTCGATCCTCTAAGCGGTTTACCAGTACTAGTGTCCGGGCCGGATTCAGCTCTGCGTGGAAGCATCATGCAGCCCATATATTTTTCCAAGCCCCTATGGGCGGGGGCCGACGAATTTGATGAGCCCATAAGTACGCGTATTTGGTCATTAGCACCTTTTTTAAATAAAATTACGCGTGTTTGATGTCTTATGTCAGAGGAAAACAAAATCATAAATATTTCGAGGGTCCAATCTTCAAAAGTGTTTTAAAAATCGAATGTGTTTGATCGCTCGTTTTAATGACCTATAACCTACTACAAGAAAACATGCCTATCCAAATATATACCACCAAAAATGTTTTGAAAAAAAAAGTTCTGATTGCCTAAAAACATAGATTGTGGGTACTCGTTAGAACCGCCGCGGCGAGGCGGTTGTAACGACTCACGAGTACCCAAAATATATGTTTTTTGAGCAGAAATATGGAAGATAACGTGTACCTCTGTCAACCCCAGCTTTACTGTAGAAAAGTTTTTAGGCGTGTTTTCGTGATGAATTACAAAAACACATCTAAGCACTGACAGTACCTGATACAGGTAGTCGACTTGCCCAAAAACGCTGAAAAATGTTCCTGAAACATGGACTTAGCCCAGCAGGCACACGTCGCTAGGGCAACGTCAAATCAACGTCGGTGCAACGTCATGCAAGAAATTTTGATCAGAACACAAAGATGGAAAAGATAAAGAAGCTTTATTTATATTAGAAACAAATAACATAAGCTCTATAGAGCTTTAATTGCGACAAACAAAGTATCCATTATTGGGATCAACCAATGGTTTTCATGCATTAACATTCGCCGGGTCCCGAGGAAGCTGTCTGAACATGAGGCCGCCAGGCCGAATGTTCAAATATCTTCCGTGGGATCCGGCAAATGTTAATGCAATGAAATAACCATGGATAATCGTTGTTCTTGCATAATCATACCACTACTACCACTATTATTATTAATAATAATAACAATATAATAGTAATAATAATGGTGATGATAATGATGATAGTAATAATAATAATATTAATATAGTAAACATGGATAGCTCGTTTATCATTGTTAATTCGAATACGTTCTGGAATCCCATAAGCATATTTCCCAAAGCTCCAGATATGCATATATTCAGGATAATATATGGGTTTTTCCGGATTTTATCTAAAAAAGGCATGTTGTGAGCACTCATTATAAACGCCTCAATGAAGCGATTCCAATTCACGGGAACACGCAACAAACCTTTATTTTATAGATCATATCCTAAACTGACCCCTGCATGCCCCATGATACAACCTCAGTAATTCGAATTATCCCTAACTTGAATTAATTTTCATGGTTCCAAAAGAATTCGAGTTATGTTCGACTAATAATAATGATAACAATAAAAACAACATCGAAGCAACACATTAAATCTCAATATTTCAACCATACTCAGAATCATCATATAATAAAAGTTTCCACCAGCAGGCAACCCTGTTATCGTATCATGAGGTCGTTTTTCATAAGATAAATAATAAGCACAATGGTGTTTCTAGATTTGAACCATGTGCAGCAGTTACAATAATTTAAACAGTTCAACTATATGTGAAAAAAGCAGGTTAAGGACTTTGTATTTGTACTATGTAATCCATACAAATGACCTAAACATGGCTGGCTTGCCAACACTGGCTTATTCTAACCCATTCTTGAGTCCCTAGAGAACTCCTCCAACAGCTTTTGATACTCATATGTACATAAAAAATAGTTTTTATCTTTAGAAGGCATGTTCAAAACATAGATTGAGGGTGCTCGTTAGAACCGACTCAGTGAGGCGGTTCTAACGAGTACCCAAAACCTATGTCTTGGAGCAGAAATAAGAAAAGTAATGTAAATCCCCATAAACATCAGCTTTCTCTGTATAAAGTGGGGTTTAGAGGGGTAATCATTTCACGGAATTATTAACCTGGGGCCAGTTGTTCAAAGCAATGTTAGCTTAACGAGCTCATTAGTGGTCAAATTGTTAACTGTCCTTGCAAGTACAATATCGAAAATTTCATTATTTTTGTTGAAAAAATGTGAGCAGCATTTGCATCCGCAAAACCTGCTCACATTTCTTTAGCAAAAATTTTAGCTTATTTGCCATAATTAATGATCAGAATTTTGACGTTACGTTAACTAACGACATCGTTAGTTTTGAACAACTGGCCCCTGGCATTACGTTCTCTCACCCGTGCGACATAGTGCATTTTTCATATCTCCAAAATGGTAATTTTTCTGACGAAAATCCTTAATAGTTTTGTTTTAAATGTTCAAAACATAGGTTAAGGTTGCTCGTTAGAACCGCCTTAGTGTGGCGGTTCTAACGAGTACCCACAACATATGTCTTGGAGCAGAAATAAGAAAAGTAATGTATATAGAGAATCTTACATGAGTGTTCATGTATTATTGAATTTATTAAACGAGTTGAGGAAAAGGGATAAAATGCGAGGCTGTGCCGAGCATTTTATCCCTTTCCCTAAACGAGTTTAATAAATTCAATAATACATGAGCACGAATGCAAGATTATATTTATCATATGACATTTAAAACGAATTTTATTCACGACTGTTTACAAAAATGTCAATATTCCGCCGTAAGTAAACACGACGTCGTTTAGGACGTCGTACATGTAACGTTACGGGACGTATCTAGCTAATTTGCATATTTAATTCACTAGTGGATTATCGAAAATATTACATGGCGTTATTACACTCTCAGACGCGACGTCATATGATAAATCCCCATAAACATCAGCTTTCTCTGTATAAAGTGGGGTTTAGAACGGTAATCATTTTACGGAATTATTAACCTGGGCCCAGTTGTTCAAAGCAACGTTAGCTTAACAAGCTCATTAGTGGTAAAATTGTTAACTGTCCTAGCAAGTACAATATCGAAACTTTCGTTATTTTGCTGAAAAAAAATGTGAGCAGCTTTTTCATCCGCAAAAGATGCTCACATTTCTTCAGCAAAAATTTTAGCGTATTTGCCATGTTAAATGATCAACTTTTTTACATTACTTTAACTAACGACATCGTTAGTTTTGAACAACTGGCCCCTGGCATTACGGTAACTCATCCGTGCGACATAGTGCATTTTTCACATCTCCAAAATGGTTACTTTTCTGATAAAAATCCTGAATAGTTTTGTTATAATTGTTCAAAACATAGGTTGAGGGTGCTCGTTAGAACCGCCTCAGTGTGGCGGTTCTAACGAGTATCCACAACCTATGTCTTGGAGCAGAAATAAGAAAAGTAATGTATATCCCCATAAACATCAGCTTTCTCTGTATAAAGTGGGGTTTAGAGGGGTAATCATTTCACGGACTTATTAACCTGGGGCCAGATGTTCAAAGCAACGTCAGCTTAACAAGCTCATTAGTGGTCAAATTGTTAACTGTTCTTGCAAGTACAATATCGAAATTTCATTATTTTTTCTGAAAAAAATGTGAGCAGCTTTTGCATCCGCAAAGCTGCTCACATTTCTTCAGCAAAATTTTTTAGCAAATTTGCAATATTTAATGATCAAAGATTAAACGTTACGTTAACTAACGACATCGTTAGTTTTGATCAACTGGCCCATGGCATAACGATACCTCTCCCGTTCGACATAATGCATTTTTTACATCTCCAAAATGATTACTTTTCTGATAAGAATTCAAAATAGTTTTGTTATAAATGTTCAAAATATAGGTTCAGGGTACTCGTTAGAACCATCTCATTGAGGGGGTTCTAACGAGTACCCACAACCTATGTCTTAGAGGAGAAATAAGAAAAGTAATGTATATCCCCATAAACATCAGCTTTCTCTGTATAAAGCAGGGTTTAGAGGGGTAATCATTTCACGGAATTATTAACCTGGGCCCAGTTGTTCAAAACAACGTTAGCTTAACAAGGTCGTTAGTGGTCAAATTGTTCACTGTCCTGGCAACTTTAATATCGAAACTTTCGTTAATTTTTCCTGAAAAAATGTGAGCAGCTTTTGCATCTGCAATATTTAATGATCAAAGGTTTAACGTTACGTTAACTAACGACATCGTTAGTTTTGAACAACTGGCCCCTGGCATTACGGTAACTCATCCGTGCGACCTAGTGCATTTTTCACATCTCCAAAATGGTTACTTTTCTGATAAAAATCCTGAATAGTTTTGTTATAATTGTTCAAAACATAGGTTGAGGGTGCTCGTTAGAACCGCCTCAGTGAGGCGGTTCTAACGAGTATCCACAACCTATGTCCTTGAGCAGAAATAAGAAAAGTAATGTATATCCCCATAAACATCAGCTTTCTCTGTATAAAGTCGGGTTTAGAGGGGTAAATATTTCACGGACTTATTAACCTGGGGCCAGTTGTTCAAAGAAACGTTAGCTTAACAAGCTCATTAGTGGTCAAATTGTTAACTGTCCTAGCGAGTACACTATCGAAAATTTCGTTATTTTTGCTGAAAAAATGTGAGCAGCTTTAGCATCCGCAAAAGATGCTCACATTTCTTCAACAAAAACTTTTGCGTATTTGCCATATTTAATGATCAAAGGTTTAACATTACGTTAACTAACGACATCGTTAGGTTTGAACAACTGGCCCCTGGCATTACGTTCTCTCACCCGTGCGACATAGTGCATTTTTCACATCTCCAAAATGGTTACTTTTCTGATGAAAGTTCTTAATAGTTTTGTTATAAATGTTCAAAACATAGGTTAAGGTTGCTCGTTAGAACCGGCTCAGTGTGGCGGTTCTAACGAGTACCCACAACCTATGTCTTGGAGCAAAAATAAGAAAAGTAATGTCTATCCCCATAAACATCAGCTTTCTCTGTATAAAGTGGGGTTTAGAGGGGTAATCATTTTACGGAATATTAACCTGGGCCCAGTTGTTCAAAGCAACGTTAGCTTAACAAGCTCATTAGTGGTCAAATTGTTAACTGTCCTAGCAAGTACAATATCGAAACTTTCCTTATTTTTGCTGAAAAAATGTGAGCAGCTTTGCATCCGCAAAAGATGCTCAAATTTCTTCAGCAAAAAAATTAGCAAATTTGCCATATTTAATAATCAAAGGTTAAACGTTACGTGAACTAACGGCATCGTTAGTTTTGAACAAATGGCCCCTGGCATTACGTTCTCTCACCCGAGTGACATAAAGCATTTTTCACATCTCCAAAATGGTTACTTTTCTGACGAAAATCCTACATACATTTTGTTATAATTGTCCAAAACATAGGCCGAGGGTGCTCGTAAGAACCGCCTCAGTGAGGCGGTTCTAACGAGTACCCACATCCTATGTCTTGGAGCAGAAATAAGAAAAGTAATGCATATCCCCATAAACACCAGCTTTCTCTGTATTAAGTGGGGTCAAGAGGCGTAATCATTTCACGGAATTATTAACCTGGGGCCAGTTGTTCAAAGCAACGTTAGCTTAACAAGCTCATTAGTGGTCAAATTGTTAACTGTCCTTGCAAGTACAATATCGAAAATTTCCTTATTTTTGCTGAACAAATGTGAGCAGTCAGCAAAATTTTAGCTTATTTGCCATATTTAATGATCAAAGGTTTAACGTTACGTTAACTAACGACATCGTTAGTTTTGAACAACTGGCCCCTGGCATTACGGTAACTCACCCGTGCGATATAGTGCATTTTTCACATCTCCAAAATGGTTACTTTTCTGATGAAAATCCTTAATATTTTTGTTATAAATGTTCAAAACATAGGTTGAGGGTGCTCGTTAGAACCGGCTCAGTGTGGCGGTTCTAACGAGTACCCACAACCTATGTCTTGGAGCAGATATACGAAAAGTAATGTATACCCCCATAAACATCAGCTTTCTCTGTATAAAGTGGGGTTTAGAGGGGTAATCATTTAACGGAATTATTTACCAGGGGCCAGTTGTTCAAAGCAACGTTAGCTTAACAAGCTCGTTAGTGGTCAAATTGTTTACTGTCCTAGCAAGTACAATATCGAAAATTTCCTTATTTTTGCTGAAAAAATGTGATCCGCAAAAGCTGCTAACATTTCTTCAGCAAACAATTTAGCATATTTGCCATATTTAATGATCAAAGTTTTAACGTTATGTTAATTAACGACATCGTTAGGTTTGAACAACTGGCCCCTGACATTACGTTCTCTCACCCGTGTGACATAAAGCATTTTTCACATCTCAAAGATGGTTACTTTTCTGATGAAAGTCGTAAATAGTTTTGTAATAAATGTTCAAAACATAGGTTGAGGGTGCTCGTTAGAACCGGCTCAGTGTGGCGGTTCTAACGAGTACCCACAACCTATGTCTTGGAGCAGAAATAAAAAAAGTAATGTATATCCCCATAAACATCAGCTTTCTCTGTATAAAGTGGGGTTTAGAGGGGTAATCATTTCACGGACTTATTAACCTGGGGCCAGTTGTTCAAAGCAACGTTAGCTTAACTAGTTCATTAGTAGTCAAATTGTTAACTATCCTTGCAAGTACAATATTGAAAATTGCATTATTTGATTTTTTTTTAAATATGAGCAGCTTTTGCATCCGCAAAAGCTGCTCGCATTTCTTCAGCAAAATTTTAGCATATTTGCCATAATTAATGATCAGAGTTTTAACGTTACGTTATCTAACGACATCGTTAGTTTTGAAAAACTGACCCCTGACATTACGATCTCTCACCCGTTCACATCTCCAAAATGGTTACTTTTCTGATGAAAATCCTTAATAGTTTTGTTATAATTGTACAAAACATAGGTTGAGGTTGTTCGTTAGAACCGCCTCGGGTAGGCGGTTCTAACGAGTACCCACAACCTATGTCTTGGAGCAGAAATACGAAAAGTAATGTATATCCCCATAAACATCAGCTTTCTCTGTATAAAGTTGGGTTTAGAGGGGTAACCATTTCACGGAATTATTAACATGAGCCCAGTTGTTCAAAGCAACGTTAGCTTAACAAGCTCGTTAGTCCTAGCAAGTATAATATCGAAACTTTTGATATTTTTGCTGAAAAAATGTGAGCAGCTTTTGCATCCGCAAAAGGTGCTCACATTTCTTCTGCAAAAATTTTAGCATATTTGCCATATTTAATGGACAAAGTTTTAACGTTACGTTAATTAACTACATCGTTAGTTTTGAACAACTGGCCCCTGGCATTACGGTAACTCACCCGTGCGACATAAAGAATTTTTCACATCTCCAAAATGGTTACTTTTCTGATGAAAATGCTTAATAGTTTTGTTATAATTGTTCAAAACATAGGTTGAGGTTGCTCGTTAGAACCGGCTCAGTGTGGCGGTTCTAACCAATACCCATAACCTATGTCTTGGTACAGAAATACGAAAAGTAATGTATATCCCCATAAACATCAGCTTTCTCTGTATAAAGTGGGGTTTAGAGGTGTAATCATTTAACGGAATTATTAACCTGGAGCCAGTTGTTTAAAGCAACGTTAGCTTAACGAGCTCATTAGTGGTCAAATTGTTAACTGTCCTAGTAGTGGAGCGGGAAGTGCTTGATTTCTACAACGATTGTGCACTTCCGGATACAAGTTTGAGACTTTCAGCATTTGTTCTTCGAACCTTTTGCCGTAAAAAAATCAACCTAGCCAAGTGAAATTATTTCATTTTCAAGATGGCTACCTTGAATTTCAAGATGGCTACCAAATTGATCGTTATTTAACAAATAAATACCAATATTTAACCTTTAATTTGAAAATGAGTGTTTTTTGCACTACCAAGGTACATTGGTTTAAGCCACTGCTGTGAAACTCAGCATAGGGTCAAATGGAAGCTGTGAAACTGCTTTTGTGAAAAAACAATTACCGTATTTACTTGCTTTTTTGCAGCACAATACTTAAACTCGAAACAGTTTCTATCATTATTTAAAAATGCTTACATAGTCTTTTATCAACCGAATAATTTTGAACTGAAAAAGAAGATTATTATAATCAATATTGCTGATGTTTCAAAACTGAACACTTAAGAATGTGTTCCACTTTCAGAACCATAAACACTCTGCCTTTAAAACACTAGCCGCACAGTACTTACAATACTTATTGCTATGATAACTTTAGGAAACAGAACAGCATAGTTGATCACCACATTGATTTACATTCTTTGAACACGGAAAACATATAATCCCTTTTCATACTCCAAGTGGACACATAACAATCAAATCCTGCATGAAAAATTTTGTATCCAACATTAGTTCAACGTCAAACAGACCTATGTGTCTGCTGGGAGTTTTCGGAAAATGCACTAAAAGAAATCAAAACAAACCATCACATGAGCAGTACTTGCAGTAACCCAAATGCTATTTTAATCGCCCCTGCAATTCAAGCAGCCGCACCTGAATCGACAGGATGTGCCAGCGCGGGAGAGCCAAGCCAAGAAAAACGGGGTCATGGTTTTCCGAAGGGTGTACAGATCGCACGGGAGGTAATTCCATTGGATGAACGATCGGAGTAGAAATAATCATTTTGAACTTAGTTGAAACCCATACTCTAAAGTGCAAGCTTAAGATATTCAATCAGGTGGTAAAAGGATAGTCCCTCGGCCTGTAAGTCTTAACAAAAATTGGAGGTTTTACAGGTAACCATAACAACCAGTCACAATGTTTGACGACAGTCAGTTGCCAACAACATCAGCTACAAACTGGCAGACAGATTGGGGTAAATGTTGCTTATGCCAGAAAGATAAAAATGAGAACTTAATACCATCATCAACATCGTGTGATAAAGGGAAATCTGGTTATATGAACATAGCAACTAATCTCCCACTGTTCAATGAGCTGAATGCTCTACCCTTACCAATGGATATAAATCGATTAGATGATGGCTCAGGAATAGAAAATACTCTAAGACAGAACAATGCTATATATCATCACAGCTGTAGACTACTGTTTAGCAACAGTAAGCTTGATCACGTCGTCGAGAAACGAGGTAGATCTCAAAATACTGATGAAACAGAAGCAGGGCCCAGTAAATTTACACGTCGTTCTGCTGATGAAGTACATGACATAAAGGTTATTTGCTTCTTCTGTGAAAAAGATGTTATGGAAGCAGACAGAAATGCAATGACAAAGAATTTATATGAAAAACTTAACAAATGTGCTGATCGATTAGAAGACGAGAAACTTATTGCAAAATTGAGTGCTGGTGATCTTGTTGCTTAAGAGGCGAAATATCATCTCAATTGCCTAACGGCTGTTTATAATAGAGAGCGTGCTTTCCTGAGACAACAAACAGAGAAAGAACAAGATGACCAGGAAAGCCAAGCATATAGCCAAGCATTTGCTGAGCTTGTTACATACATCATAGAATATAAGAGAAGCCGTCAAGATGTGAGTTTTTTTTCAGGTTAGCAGAATTGAATGATTTAATGACCAAGAGGCTTAATCGGCTAGGCTTCACAACATCAAAGTTGCACTCGACACGGTTGAAAGATTAGCTTCTTGATCGTTTGCCAGAATTACAAGCAAGTAAAAAAGGATGGGATGTTCTTCTGATCTTCAAAGATGACGTAGGGCCAGCTGTGTCAAAAGCAAGTGAGCTTACTGGTACATTGCACGTTTCAAATGCCGCACATATAATCAGAAATGATATTCTGACAAGAAACATGAAGTTTGACGGTTCAATTGAGGAGAACTGCATGGAAACATCAGTACCATAATCACTCATTGAACTCGCCAGCATGATTGAACATGGTCCGGATATAGAATCACAGATTGAAAGTGAGACAACTAAATCTGACCTGGCAATTTCACAACTGTTACAATGCAACTGTCACCAGAGTCCAAAGAAAAGCCCCATGGTAGTTCAAAAGCACTCTTAAAGCCGTGAGACACCGTTTGTCATATTCATTGGCTTACTGTTGTTTGCAAAGACAAGGAAGCGTCAATTAATCGACACATTGCATCAATATGGTATTTGCATATCATACGACAGAGTCCTTGAAATTTCATCACAGATAGGCGAAGCCCTTGTAGAACGTTTCTTAGAGGAAGGGTTAGTTTGTCCATCTGTTCTTAGAAAAAGCCTATTCACTACAGCTGCCATCGACTATATTGATCACAACCCTTCTGCAACAACAGCAAAATCATCTTTTCATGGCACAGGTATTTCTTTGTTTCAACACCCAACTTATGACAACCGAGGTGAGCTACGTGAAATGCCCAATATAGCGGACAGGCCCAGCACAAAGAAGGTGCCTCCACTTCCTGAGTCTTACACGAATGTAAGACCAGCGTATTTCACAGCTTCTTCCCTAGTTCCTCCAAAAAGCCAAAACTTGCTTTCCTTGAGACCGATTTCTCTACCCCAACATTTAAGTATGGAATTGAAGTGACTTAGTCATGTAAGCGTTACTGAAACCTGTGATGACAAGACACCTATCACATGGTCTACATACCATGCTTCAAAAAACAGGAGTTTGCCTTGTAGTATTGGTATATCTGCTCTATTGCCATTATCATCGATGGCGCAGCTATGGTAAATGATAACTCACCTGGAGTTGCAAGAACTTCCGATGAATATGCCACAGATGTAGTTGTACCAGCACTCCAGACCTACTCCAGACAATACTCCCGAATTGACTTAGTCTTTGATGTGTATAAACCAGGCAGTCTTAAAGCATTAACTAGGAGTAAGAGTGGGACAGGAATCAGACGTAAAGTTGTTGGACCTAGCCGCCCACCTGGTGGCTGGAATAATTTTTTACGTCTAGATGACAACAAAACAGAGTTGTTTGAGTTTCTGGCAGCTCACATAGAGAAGGCTGAATAACAAAATAGAATCATAGTAACTACAGGTGACACCATTGTTAGCAATATGGCCATCAACAAGGAAGGACTGTCACCTTGTACACACGAAGAAGCAGACACACGGCTCTTCTTTCATGCAAAAGACGCTGCCAGAGATGGGTGTAAGAGTATCAAAGTCAAAAGTACTGACACAGATGTGATTGTGATTGGGGTAGCTGTTTTCAACGACTTGAATGTTGATAACCTTTGGGTTGCCTTTGGCAGAGGTCAAAGCTTTAGATGGATCCAAATACATGAGATACGCATGTCGTTAGGACAGAAAGCTCTCCCATTTTTTCATGCATTTACTGGCTGTGACACAGTGTCTGCCTTCCGTAGTAAAGGTAAGAAATCTGCATGGCAAGCGTGGAATGTATTTGAAGAAGCCACAGAGGTGTTCAGACGACTAGGCAACGTGCCAGAAACCATATCGGATGACGACAAACTAATTCTTAAGCAGTTTGTTGTCATTCTATATGATCGAGCAAGTGCAGTGAAAAGAGTAAATGAGGCAAGACTGGACTTATTTGCACACAGACAGAAGTCGTATGAAATGATACCCCCAACTGAGTCAGCACTGATCGAGCATGAAAAAAGAGCCATATACCAAGCAGGTCATGTATGGGGTCAGACCCTTATTTGCACGCCAGTGCTTCCAAGCCCGAAACAATGGGGCCGGAAAGAGGATGGCCAAGACTGGCAACCACATTGGACATCAATACCAGCAGTTGCTGCCTGCTGTCAAGAGCTTGCCAAATGTGGTTGCAAGAAACGTAACTGCTCCGGAAACTGCAAATGTTTTAAATCCGGCCTAACTTGTACTGCACTATGTAGTTGCACATGTCAAGTTGAATAATTTGAAACTAGAAGAAAAAAAGAAAGAAAGAAAGAAAGAAAGAAAAAACAATCAGACATTGGTATATAAACTTTGTTTTAAGTGAGATTTGATACTTATCAATTTTGAACTTGAATGTTAAACATATACATGTATTTTTGGAACTTTGCAAAAACTCTTTGTTATAGTAACATTAGATTCAATTTTATCAGTCACATTATGTGCTGTACTATCATCATTACATCCTGCAGCTAAAATATCATACAAAAAATGCAGTGATCATTGTCTGTTTGTATAATTTCCTATTTGTATAAGTTTTGGACAAAGAGCAATTCCCACCGATTACCCCCAATTGGCCTATTTATCTAAGTTACACCTGATTGCTAGGAAGCCGTATGCATGTTAATATAGAAATGAAAAACAAGAAAAAAAAAACAATAAAAAGGCAAAATAATAAGAAAAAATGTATTAAAAATGCAAGTCTTTTGATTGTATTATACCATTTTGTAAAATTAATTATATATTGTGATTAAGCAAACATCTTTTATCTCATTTTCATCTTTCCATTCCCTTACATAATTTTAAAATGCAAATGACACATTTCCAAAGGAATGATTAGGTCTGAATTGTAGTGCTAAGATAAGCGAGTACTGTGTTTTTATATTTGCCGTTTTATTTAATTCTATGGCAAAGAAGCCATTCAACTTGTTTTTATCACATTCTCGTCTAATTTATGGACCCGGTACTACCCATACACCCCCTTTTTACTTATCCAAAGATTAATGCCTTAAATCTGTTATATATAAAAGATATTTCACACAAGATACCTTATACAAGTCAATTTAAATAAACAATGTGACACTGTTGTGATAAGAATAGGCAGAAAACCAATTTCTTCCCAAATTTTCCCCATTTTACCCCATTTTCCCCTAATTTGAAATAGTCATGCAAATATTATAAATACAATTTATTAATTTTGTTATTAATTTGTACAAATTAAGGCTACTTTACTTAGCCAACCCATGCTTTTGTACAATATTACACCATATGCTTTGTATTATCATATATTTTGGCAGCCATTCTGAATTTAGGGCCGCCATCTTGAAAATTAGACGACTTTTGATTGGCTAGGTAATTTTTTGCAAACAACTCATACTAATAAGTATTTCAGCCAAGTGTCATACTTGTATCCGGATGTGCACGATCCTTGACACTTCCCGCTCCACTATAGCAAGTATAATATCGAAACTTTCGTTATTTTTGCTGAAAAAAATGTGAGCAGCTTTTGCATCCGCAAAAGCTGCTCACATTTCTTCAGCAATTATTTTAGCATATTTGCCATATTTAATGATCAAAGTTTTAACGTTACGTTAATTAACGACATCGTTAGTTTTGAACAACTGGCCCCTGGCATTACGGTAACTCACCCGTGCGACATAGTGCATTTTTTCACATCTCCAAAATGGTTACTTTTTTGACGAAAATCCTTAATAGTTTTGTTATAATTGTTCAAACATAGGCCGAGGGTGCTCGTTAGAATCGCCTCAGTGAGGCGGTTCTAACGAGTACCCACAACCTATGTCATGGAGCAGAAATAAGAAAAGTAATGTATCTCCCCATAAACATCAGCTTTCTCTGTATAAAGTGGGGTTTAGAGGGGTAATCATTTTACGGAATTATTAACCTGGGCCCAGTTGTTCAAAGCAACGTTAGCTTAACAAGCTCATTAATGGACAAATTGTAAACTGTCCTAGCAAGTACAATATCGAAACTTTCGTTATTTTTTCTGAAAAAAAATGTGAGCAGCTTTTGCATCCGCAAAGCTGCTCACATTTCTTCAGCAAAAATTTTAGCAAATTTGCCATATTTAATGATCAAAGGTTAAACGTTACGTTAACTAACGACATCGTTACTTTTGAACAACTGGCCCCTGACATTACGTTCTCTCAACCGTGTGACATAAAGCATTTTTCACATCTTCAAAATGGTTACTTTTCTGATGAAAATTCTTAATAGTTTTGTTATAATTGTTCAAAACATAGGTTGAGGGTGCTCGTTAGAACGTTCTAACGAGTACCCACAACCTATGTCTTGGAGCAGAAATAAAAAAGTAATGTATATCCCCATAAACATCAGCTTTCTCTGTATAAAGTGGGGTTTAGAGGGGTAATCATTTCACGGACTTATTAACCTGGGGCCAGTTGTTCAAAGCATTGTTAGCTTAACAAGCTCATTAGTGGTCAAATTGTTAAATGTCCTAGCAAGTACAATATCGAAAATTTCATTATTTTTTCTGAAAAAAAATGTGAGCAGCTTTTACATCCGCAAAGCTGCTCACATTTCTGCAGCAAAAAATTAAGCAAATTTGCCATATTTTATGATCAAAGGTTTAACGTTACGTTAACTAACGACATCGTTAGTTTTGAACAACTGGCCCCTGGCATTACGATCTCTCACCCGTGCGGCATCCGCAAAAGATGCTCACATTTCTTCAGCAAAAATTTTAGCGTATTTGCCATATTAAATGATCAAATTTTTTACATTACGTTAACTAACGACATCGTTAGTTTTGAACAACTGGCCCCTGACATTACGTTCTCTCATCCGTGCGACATAGTGCATTTTTCACATCTCCAAAATGGTTACTTTTCTGATAAAAATCCTGAATAGTTTTGTTATAATTGTTCAAAACATAGATTGAGGTTGCTCGTTAGAACCGCCTCAGTGAGGCGGTTCTAACGAGTATCCACAACCTATGTCTTGGAGCAGAAATAAGAAAAGTAATGTATATCCCCATAAACATCAGCTTTCTCTGTATAAAGTGGGGTTTAGAGGGGGAATCATTTCACGGACTTATTAACCTGGGGCCAGATGTTCAAAGCAACGTCAGCTTAACAAGCTCATTAGTGGTCAAATTGTTAACTGTCCTAGCAAGTACAATATCGAAATTTCATTATTTTTTCTCAGTGAGGCGGTTCTAACGAGTATCCACAACCTATGTCTTGGAGCAGAAATAAGAAAAGTAATGTATATCCCCATAAACATCAGCTTTCTCTGTATAAAGCAGGGTTTAGAGGGGTAATCATTTTACGGAATTATTAACCTGGGCCCAGTTGTTCAAAACAACGTTAGCTTAACAAGGTCGTTAGTGGTCAAATTGTTCACTGTCCTGGCAACTTTAATATCGAAACTTTCGTTAATTTTTCATGAAAAAATATGAGCAGCTTTTGCATCTGCAAAAGCTGCTCACATTTCTTCGGCAAAAATTTTAGCACATTTGCCATATTTAATTATCAAAGGTTTAACGTGACGTTAACTAACGACATCGTTAGTTTTGAACAACTGGCCCCTGGCATTACGGTAACTCACCCGTGCGACCTGGTGCATTTTTCACATCTCCAAAATGGTTACTTTTCTGATGAAAATCCTTAATAAATTTGTTATAAATGTTCAAAACATAGGTTGAGGTTGTCCGTTAGAACCGCCTCAGTGAGGTGGTTCTAACGAATACCCACAACCTATGTCTTGGAGCATAAATAAGAAAAGTAATGTCTATCCCCATAAACATCAGCTTTCTCTGTATAAAGTGGGGTTTAGAGGGGTAATCATTTTACGGAATTATTAACCTGGGCCCAGTTGTTCAAAGCAACGTTAGCTTAACAAGCTCATTAGTGGTCAAATTGTTAACTGTCCTAGCAAGTACAATATCGAAACTTTCCTTATTTTTGCTGAAAAAATGTGAGCAGCTTTGCATCCGCAAAAGATGCTCAAATTTCTTCAGCAAAAACTTAGCAAATTTGCCATATTAAATGATCAAAGGTTAAACGTTACGTGAACTAACGGCATCGTTAGTTTTGAACAAATGGCCCCTGGCATTACGTTCTCTCACCCGTGTGACATAAAGCATTTTTCACATCTCCAAAATGGTTACTTTTCTGACGAAAATCCTACATACATTTTGTTATAATTGTCCAAAACATAGGCCGAGGGTGCTCGTAAGAACCGCCTCAGTGAGGCGGTTCTAACGAGTACCCACATCCTATGTCTTGGAGCAGAAATAAGAAAAGTAATGCATATCCCCATAAACACCAGCTTTCTCTGTATTAAGTGGGGTCAAGAGGCGTAATCATTTCACGGAATTATTAACCTGGGGCCAGTTGTTCAAAGCAACGTTAGCTTAACAAGCTCATTAGTGGTCAAATTGTTAACTGTCCTTGCAAGTACAATATCGAAAATTTCCTTATTTTTGCTGAACAAATGTGAGCAGTCAGCAAAATTTTAGCTTATTTGCCATATTTAATGATCAAAGGTTTAATGTTACGTTAACTAACGACATCGTTAGTTTTGAACAACTGGCCCCTGGCATTACGGTAACTCATCCGTGCGACCTAGTGCATTTTTCACATCTCCAAGATGGTAACTTTTTTTATGAAAATCCTGAATAGTTTTGTTATAAATGTTCAAAACATGGGTTGAGGTTGCTCGTTAGAACCGGCTCAGTGTGGCGGTTCTAACGAGTACCCACAACCTATGTCTTGGAGCAGATTTTGTTTGTTTGATTTGAGGTTTAACGTCCCCGTCAACACTGTAAAGGTCATTTTGGAGACGTTGCTTCCAATTTTGTGGGACTTTTACCCGACATTGAGATGAAATGACATCTCAAGCCCTGTCGCCCAATGAAACCAATAGGGTTTATTAGCATGGACGGTCCACCTCGCACCACAGTTCCTGGACAGGCTTAGATCCCTAAGCGGTTTACCAGTACTAGTGTGCGGGCCGGATTCAGCTCTGCGTGGAAGCATCATGCAGCCCATATATTTCTTCAAGGCCCTATGGGCGGGGGCCGATCTTGGAGCAGATATACGAAAAGTAATCTATACCCCCATAAACATCAGCTTTCTCTGTATAAAGTGGGGTTTAGAGGGGTAATCATTTAACGGAATTATTAACCAGGGGCCAGTTGTTCAAAGCAACGTTAGCTTAACAAGCTCGTTAGTGGTCAAATTGTTTACTGTCCTAGCAAGTACAATATCGAAAATTTCCTTATTTTTGCTGAAAAAAATGTGATCCGCAAAAGCTGCTCACATTTCTTCAGCAAACAATTTAGCATATTTGCCATATTTAATGATCAAAAGTTTAACGTTACGTTAACTAACGACATCGTTAGGTTTGAACAACTGGCCCCTGACATTACATTCTCTCACCCGTGCGACATAAAGCATTTTTCACATCTCCAAAATGGTTACTTTTCTGATGAAAGTTCTTAATAGTTTTGTTATAAATGTTCAAAACATAGGTTGAGGTTGCTCGTTAGAACCGCCTCAGTGTGGCGGTTCTAACGAGTACCCACAACCTATGTCTTGGAGCAGAAATAAAAAAAGTAATGTATATCCCCATAAACATCAGCTTTCTCTGTATAAAGTGGGGTTTAGAGGGGTAATCATTTCACGGACTTATTAACCTGGGGCCAGTTGTTCAAAGCAACGTTAGCTTAACTAGTTCATTAGTAGTCAAATTGTTAACAGTCCTAGCAAGTATAATATCGAAATTGTCGTTATTTTTGCTGAAAAAATGTGAGCAGCTTTTGCATCTGCAAAAGCTGCTCACATTTCTTCAGCAAAAAATTCAGCCAATTTGCCATATTAAATGATCAAAGTTTAAACGTTACGTTAACTAACGACAACGACATCGTTAGTTTTGAACAACTGGCCCCTGACATTACGTTCTCTCACCCGTGTGACAAAAAGCATTTTTCACATCTCAAAAATGGTTACTTTTCTGATGAAAATCCTTAATAGTTTTGTTATAAATGTTCAAAACATTGGTTGAGGGTGCTCTTTAGAACCAGCTCAGTGTGGCGGTTCTAACGAGTACCCACAACCTATGTCTTGGAGCAAAAATAAGAAAAGTAATCTATATCCCCATAAACCTCAGCTTTCTCTATACATGTAAGACACAAATCGTGCCTGCTCACATAAACAGACTAGCAAAAGTCTTGAAATTTTAGCAAAATACACATGACTTACTGCTCTATCCAAGCAGCGAACATAAAGATGCTGATCAGATTCCGCGCATGCGCGACCAGATAAGACACTATCGTCCCTGCTCACATAAACAAACTAGCAAGAGTCTTGAAATTTAGCTATATACACTAGACTTAATGTTCTATCCAAACAAAGAATATAAAGGTGCTGATCAGACTCCGCGCATGCGCGGCCAGATAAGACACTATCGTCCCTGCTCACATAAACAAACTAGCAAGAGTTCTGATATTTTAGCTATATACACTAGACTTACTGTTCTACCCAAGGTGCTGATCAGATTCCGTGCATGCGCGGCCAGATAAGACACTATCATCCCTGCTCACATAAACAAACTAGCAAGAGTTTTGATATTTTACCTATATACACTAGACTTACTGTCCTATCCAAACAGAGAATATAAAGGTGCTGATCAGATTCCGCGCATGCTCGGTCAGATAAGACACTATCGTCCCTGCTCACATAAACAGACTAGCAAGAGTCTTAATATTTTAGCAATATACACATGACTTGCTGTTCTATCCAAGGTGCTGATCAGACTCCGCGCATGCGCGACCAGATAAGACACTATCATCCCTGCTCACATAAACAAACTAGCAAGAGTCTTGAAATTTTAGCTATATACACTA
The DNA here is from genome assembly GCA_963580285.1 of Lucinisca nassula. Classification (NCBI taxonomy): domain Eukaryota; kingdom Metazoa; phylum Mollusca; class Bivalvia; order Lucinida; family Lucinidae; genus Lucinisca; species Lucinisca nassula. Next base: position 51,613,185 of record OY757012.1, on the reverse strand, counting down.
GACTTACTGTTCTATCCAAACAGAGAATATAAAGGTGCTGATCAGATTCCACGCATGCGCGACCAGATAAGACACTATCATCCCTGCTCGCATAAACAGACTAGCAAGAGTTTTTGATATTTTAGCAATATACCCATGACTTACTGTTCTATCCAAACAGCGATCATAAAGGTGCTAATCAGACCCCGCGCATACGCGGCCAGATAAGACACTATCGTCCCTGCTCACATAAACAAACTAGCAAGAGTTTTGAAATTTTATCTATATACACTAGACTTACTGTTCTATCCAATCAGCGACCACACAAGGTACTGATCAGACTACACGCATGCGCGACCAGATAAGACACTATCTTCCCTACTCACATAAACAAACTAGCAAGAGTACAATAGACTTATTGTTCTATCCAAACAGTGAACAAAAAGGTCCTGATCAGATTCCGCGGATATGCGGCCAGATTATAAGAATCTGATATGTGGTTCTGTTGTAGATGGGCGTTTCCAATCCGAGGGATGACCATACTGAGCGGAATCGAGGCTAAGCCGAGGTTTCGCTCAGCACGGTCATCCCGAGTAGTGAGTATGTGCGTAGGGACGATAGTGTCTTTTTTTTTTTTTTTTTTTTGACAGCTCACACATGTATATTGTTTACAAAATCCAAGTAGTGCGGAAGTAGTTCCAGCAGTTGAATAGAATTGAAGCGCATGTTAGTTGCCTGGGTCGGAACACCAATTTCTATCCCAGGGTAAAATTTCCTTGTCTGGTGTGCAAGAAAAGACACTATCGTCCATGCTCACATAAACAAACTAGCAAAGTGTATGAAGTTGGCTTGGAGTCTGGAGTATGTAGCAAGAGTCTTGAAGTTTTAGCTATATACACTAGACTTACTATCCACACAGCGAACAAAAATGTGCTGATCAGAATCCGCGGATGCCCGGATGCACAGGCTGATCTGCACTTTTTTGTTCGCAAAAGAGAAAAAACATGTTTTCTCATGACGTGGCTCCAACTAAGACTTAGTTTACACTAGTAATGTGATAACTTTAAACTGAATATGTCACTGAGCTGGATTTTTGTGTGTTTCCTGGTCCAAGATATATTTTCTCGTGGCGGGGCACATAGTATTAATGTTAGTCTGAGCTGGATTCTTAGTGTGTTTCCTGGTCCAAGATATGTTTTCTCGTGTCAGGGCACATAGTATTAATGTTAGTCTGAGCTGGATTCTTAGTGTGTTTCCTGGTCCAAGATATATTTTCTCGTGTCAGGGCACATAGTATTAATGTTAGTCTGAGCTGGATTCTTAGTGTGTTTCCTGGTCCAAGATATGTTTTCTCGTGTCAGGGCACATAGTATTAATGTTAGTCTGAGCTGGATTCTTAGTGTGTTTCCTGGTCCAAGATATGTTTTCTCGTGTCGGGGCACATAGTATTAATGTTAGTCTGAGCTGGATTCTTAGTGTGTTTCCTGGTCCAAGATATGTTTTCTCGTGTCAGGGCACATAGTATTAATGTTAGTCTGAGCTGGATTCTTAGTGTGTTTCCTGGTCCAAGATATGTTTTCTCGTGTCAGGGCACATAGTATTAATGTTAGTCTGAGCTGGATTCATAGTGTGTTTCCTGGTCCAAGATATGTTTTCTCGTGGCGGGGCACATAGTATTAATGTTAGTCTGAGCTGGATTCTTAGTGTGTTTCCTGGTCCAAGATATATTTTCTCGTGTCAGGGCACATAGTATTAATGTTAGTCTGAGCTGGATTCTTAGTGTGTTTCCTGGTCCAAGATATATTTTCTCGTGTCAGGGCACATAGTATTAATGTTAGTCTGAGCTGGATTCTTAGTGTGTTTCCTGGTCCAAGATATGTTTTCTCGTGTCAGGGCACATAGTATTAATGTTAGTCTGAGCTGGATTCTTAGTGTGTTTCCTGGTCCAAGATATGTTTTCTCGTGTCAGGGCACATAGTATTAATGTTAGTCTGAGCTGGATTCTTAGTGTGTTTCCTGGTCCAAGATATGTTTTCTCGTGGCGGGGCACATAGTATTAATGTTAGTCTGAGCTGGATTCTTAGTGTGTTTCCTGGTCCAAGATATGTTTTCTCGTGTCAGGGCACATAGTATTAATGTTAGTCTGAGCTGGATTCTTAGTGTGTTTCCTGGTCCAAGATATATTTTCTCGTGTCAGGGCACATAGTATTAATGTTAGTCTGAGCTGGATTCTTAGTGTGTTTCCTGGTCCAAGATATGTTTTCTCGTGTCAGGGCACATAGTATTAATGTTAGTCTGAGCTGGATTCTTAGTGTGTTTCCTGGTCCAAGATATGTTTTCTCGTGTCAGGGCACATAGTATTAATGTTAGTCTGAGCTGGATTCTTAGTGTGTTTCCTGGTCCAAGATATGTTTTCTCGTGTCAGGGCACATAGTATTAATGTTAGTCTGAGCTGGATTCTTAGTGTGTTTCCTGGTCCAAGATATGTTTTCTCGTGTTAGGGCACATAGTATTAATGTTAGTCTGAGCTGGATTCTTAGTGTGTTTCCTGGTCCAAGATATGTTTTCTCGTGTCAGGGCACATAGTATTAATGTTAGTCTGAGCTGGATTCTTAGTGTGTTTCCTGGTCCAAGATATGTTTTCTCGTGTCAGGGCACATAGTATTAATGTTAGTCTGAGCTGGATTCTTAGTGTGTTTCCTGGTCCAAGATATGTTTTCTCGTGTCAGGGCACATAGTATTAATGTTAGTCTGAGCTGGATTCTTAGTGTGTTTCCTGGTCCAAGATATGTTTTCTCGTGTCGCGGCACATAGAATTAATGTTAGTCTGAGCTGGATTCTTAGTGTGTTTCCTGGTCCAAGATATGTTTTCTCGTGTCAGGGCACATAGTATTAATGTTAGTCTGAGCTGGATTCTTAGTGTGTTTCCTGGTCCAAGATATGTTTTCTCGTGTCAGGGCACATAGTATTAATGTTAGTCTGAGCTGGATTCTTATTGTGTTTCCTGGTCCAAGATATGTTTTCTCGTGGCGGGGCACATAGTATTAATGTTAGGCTGAGCTGGATTCTTTGTGTGTTTCCTGGTCCAAGATATGTTTTCTCGTGTCAGGGCACATAGAATTAATGTTAGGCTGAGCTGGATTCTTTGTATGTTTCCTGGTCCAAGATATGTGTTCTCGTGTCGGGGCACATAGAATTAATGTTAGGCTGAGCTGGATTCTTTGTGTGTTTCCTGGTCCAAGATATGTTTTCTCGTGTCGCGGCACATAGAATTAATGTTAGGCTGAGCTGGATTCTTTGTGTGTTTCCTGGTCCAAGATATGTTTTCTCGTGTCGGGGCACAAAGAATTAATGTTAGGCTCAGCTGGATTCTTTGTATGTTTCCTGGTCCAAGATATGTTTTCTCGTGTCGGGGCACATAGTATTAATGTTAGTCTGAGCTGGATTCTTAGTGTGTTTTCTGGTCCAAGATATGTTTTCTTGTGTCGGGGCACATAGAATTAATGTTAGGCTCAGCTGGATTCTTAGTATGTTTCCAGGTCCAAGATATGTTTTCTCGTGTCGGGACTCATACAATTAATGTTAGGATGAGCTGGATTCTTTGTATGTTTCCAGGTCCAAGATATGTTTTCTCGTGGCGGGGCACATAGAATTAATGTTAGGCTGAGCTGGATTCTTTGTGTGTTTCCTGGTCAAAGCTACGTTTTCTCGTGTCGGGGCTCATAGAATTAATGTTAGGCTGAGCTTGATTCTTTGTGTGTTACCTGGTCCAAGATATGTTTTCTCGTGTCGGGCATATGGAATTAATGTTAGGCTAAGCTGGATTCTTAGTGTGTTTTCTGGTCCAAGATATGTTTTCTTGTGTCGGGGCTCATAGAATTAATGTTAGGCTGAGCTTGATTCTTTGTATGTTTCCTGGTCCAAGATATGTTTTCTCGTGTCGGGGCACATAGAATTAATGTAAGGCTGAGCTGGATTCTTTGTGTGTTTCCTGGTCCAAGATATGTTTTCTCGTGTCTGAGCACATAGAATTAATGTTAGGCTGAGCTGGATTCTTTGTATGTTTTCTGGTCCTAAATATGTTTTCTCGTGTCGGGGCACATAGAATTAATACTAGGCTTAGCTGGATTCTTTGTGTGTTTCCTGGTCCAAGATATGTTTTCTCGGGTCGGGGCTCATAGAATTAAAATTAGGCTGAGCTGGATTCTTTGTGTGTTTCCTGGTCCAAGATATGTTTTCTCGTGTCGGGGCCCATAGAATTAATGTTAGGCTGAGCTGGATTCTTTGTGTGTTTTCTGATCCAAGATATGTTTACTCGTGTCGCGTCATTTTGAAAACGTTGCTTCCAATTTCGTGGGACTTTTACCCTGCATTGAGATGAAATAACATCAAAAGTCCTGCCGCCCAATGAAACCAATAGAGTTTATAAGCATGGACGGTCAGACTCGCACCGCTTTGCCTGAGCAGGCTAAGACCTTCTTTGCGGTTTACCAATATTCATGCGTGAGGTCGGTTTTAGCTCTGCGTGGAAGCAACATGCGGCCCAATCTATTTCTCCAAGCCCCGGAGGGCAGGGTACAGGCGCGTAATGATTTGATCTCAGAGTTTACACATATTTAGCACTCTTTTAACATCTGAGAGATTGTTTTATGTTCCTCATCTCAGCTTACACTAATGCTATGTGCCCCGACACGAGAAAACATATCTTGGACCAGGAAACACACAAAGAATCCAGCTCAGCCTAACATTAATTATATGTGCCCCGACACGAGAAAACATATCTTGGACCACGAAACACACAAAGAATCCAGCTCAGCCTAACATTAATTCTATGTGCCCTGACACGAGAACACATATCTTGGACCAGGAAACACACAAAGAATCAAGCTCAGCCTAACATTAATTCTATAATCCCCGACATGAGAAAACATATCTTGGACCTGGAAACATACAAAGAATCCAGCTGAGCCTAACATTAATTCTATGTGCCCCGACACGAGAAAACATATTTAGGACCAGAAAACACACAAAGAATCAGCTCAGCCTAACATTAATTCTATGTGCCCCGACAAAAGAAAACATATCTTGGACCAGGAAACACACAAAGAATCCAGCTCAGCCTAACATTATTTCTATGTGCCCCGACACGAGAACACATATCTTGGACCAGGAAACATACAAAGAATCCAGCTCAGCCTAACATTAATTCTATGTGCCGCGACACGAGAAAACATATCATGGACCAGGAAACATACAAAGTATCCAGCTCAGCCTAGTATTAATTCTATGTGCCCCGACACGAGAAAACATATCTTGGACCAGGAAACACACAAAGAATCCAGTTCATCCTAACATTAATTATATGTGCCCTGACACGAGAAAACATATCTTGGACCAGGAAACATACAAAGAATCCAGCTCAGCCTAACATTAATTCTATGTGCCCCGACACGAGAAAACATATCTTGGACCAGGAAACACACAAAGAATCCAGCTCAGCCTAACATTAATTCTATGTGCCCCGCCACGAGAAAACATATCTTGGACCAGGAAACATACAAAGAATCCAGCTCAGCTCAACAGACTAACAAGAGTCTTGGAATTTTAGCTACATGTATAAAAACTAGAGTTATTGTTCTTTCTTAACAACGAACAATAAAGGTGCTGATCAGACTGCGCATCTGCGCAGTCTGATCTTCACCTTTGTTGTTCGCAAAAGCCTAAACAGGTTGTCTCGTGACACGTCTTTCACTGAATGTGAAGGAATATGATTCATTTTACACTAATTTGATAACTTGAAACTGAATATTTCATTTCTTCCCCAACAACCAACAACAAACATATTCTCAGTGTCTCTGAAAGCAATGGAATAAGGCCTATCAATACCATCACTAGATGACAGCAGAGTCTTGTTCTTTCTACCATCTGCCGTTATTACTTGTACAGTGTTACTATTTCTGCCACACGCAACAACATTATCCCCGCCATCTACAAACAACCCTTTTGGACCGCTTAACTCTTCATCCTCGTACTGATATAGAGTCTCTCCTGTTACCGCCAGGCAAGTTATGGTAGATGTAGCATAGTCAGAAACATAAATCTTGGTAGCTGATTTATTAACAGTAATGTAATCGGGCTCTACAAACTGGAATAATCCATCCTTGTCAACACCGAGCCTTCTCTTCATGTTACCATTCAGGTCCAAGATCCGAACTTCTTCTCCTGGGTTATTATGACATGAGATGTAGATTTCATTGTTAGCTACTTCAACACCCCAGCAATATTTGTCTAACTGAATGACACGACCAGTCTTCATCTGAGGAAGCACCTGTACAAACTGTAGTTGTTTTACATTAGGTAAGCTGACGATGCAGTTGTTGTTGTCGATCACGGATACATCCCAAGGCACTGTGTTTAGTTTTATACTGGTTTTCATTGCTAACTCTTTGTCTAGTAACTTGACTGTCTTGTTCCCGTAGTCACATAATATAAGGTATCCGTTGGGTAAAAACTTGCATCCACTTATCCACGGGTTTCCTTCGAAAGGAGCTGTTACTTTATGCTGAGAAGATGACTGAACCTGCATGCCCAGCAACTCCTTATTACATGTTCCGGTGGCAGTACTGACCCCGGGGCTTATACAACCAAGTGTTTTTATCTCGCCCATCAGTTCAAATAGCTTACTATTTTTTTTCAAAGCTTATCTCAGTCATTACAATGTCTTTCTGAATGTCAGCCAGGACCGTTTCATAGTGGGCAACTGTATTTGTAACCTTGATATTTGATGCAAACATCGTCTCTTTCTTATGGGCCTTCTGGGCCTCCTCCAGCAATTTATCATCCAAATCAAGCATCTCAATTGTTGTTGTCAATGTTTTTGTCTGTTGGGCAGCTCGTCCTTGATGGCCATTTGCACAGGCGTCAAGCAATTCGATTGTATTGTGTTCAAGTTTGTCCAATAAACCGTTCAATTCTTTCCGGAAACGTGTAATCTCCTTCAAACATGAATCCTTGGTTCTTCTAATTTTGATTTGATCCATATTTCTTTCCTGTTGTAACTGTATTATTTTCTGCTTTAATGCTCTGACTTTATTCAAAATGGCGGTATGGCTGGTGTCAGTGTAGCGGGCGCATGCGTCTTGAATGCTACTTGTTTTACATTTTCTGTGTTTCACCGTCTTACAAGAATTACATATGACATCCTTATGATCTTTACAATACGCCTCCACTTCCCTGTCCTGGTTACAGGTACAATACACAATACAACGTTGTCGTTGGGCGACTGTAGTAGACTTAGGTATCCTTGTGCCTGTCAAGATCTCATGATTCTTTGACATTTTCAGCTTCCTATGTGTATCATGACAGACATCGCAGAGATGTTCCTGACAGTTTTGACAGAAATATTTGGCCTCTTTGTTTACTTGATCTGATTTACAGGGGCCACAAACAAAGTCAAAAAGCTCGTCAGATGCTCCCAGCCAAGACTTTGATCCATCCACAGAAGCCATTTCCAATACCGTTATATATCTACAATTAAATACAGTAGAACTTTGATGGCTCGAACACCGATGGCTCGTTTACCATGGCTGAGTCGAACCCGTTTTTGAGTCCCTAGGGAATTCCTCTACATAAGAAGAAGTGTGGGACAATTAAGCTGATTGTTCTACCTTTATCTTGAAATGTATGCTGTGTGTACTCATTAGAATCGCCTCTATGAGGCGATTCTAATGAGTACACACAGCATACATTTTTATTTTACAAAACCGAAAAGATGTCCCAAAATTAATTCCGTTTTGCCTCCTGACAGTTACCATCAGTGGCTCGAACAAAGGTTTTTGTGCCATTGATGTTCGACTACATTGTTATTTACAAAGTACTGTCAAACTTCGATTATTCGAATACCTTCCGGACCATGGAATTTCGTTCGAGATAGCGGTAGTTCGAGCTATACGTGGTTAGACATTGTTTGTATTGGGGTTAACGGCCCAGTCAACACTAGTTTAGGTCATTTTTGAGCCGGTCGGTTTACCTATCCACGCTGTTTCTGGGCAGGCGTTTACGAAAACGGACAGCAAGTACAGTGCGCATTCTTTCGCCAGAAACTGACAACTGTCCTTCTTGAATCAGCGGAAGAGAGAGAACGACCGTAGAAAAGATTTCATGATCAATCTCATGATCAATCTCCACGAAAGAATGTTGCCGAACCCCGCAGGTATCGAACCCGCGTCCTCCTGATCACCAGTCAGACGCGCAGCCGACTGAGCTACCGAGGCCGGCCCAGGGTTAGACATACTGACAGACAATGAGGGCATGATTTTAGGATATATTCGCGGCTTTTTATGAAATAAATGTATGCTGTGTGTACTCATTAGAATCGCCGTGAGTGAGGCGATTCTAATGAGTACACACAGCATACCTTTTCAAGTTAAAATGAAACCAATCTCACTAAATTAACCTAAGCACATAGATATCTGGAGTTTTAGAAAAAAATCTTTAGGGACTCAAGAGAGTTCGAATTAGTCATAGTAAACGAATTATCCGTATTCGAGTTATGGAAACTTCACTGTCATCACGTTAACAAGTCCGTGAAATGAACACCCCCTTAAACCCATAGTTATATAGAGAAAACTGGGATTTACGGAGTTATACATTAGTTTTCTTAATTTTGCTCCAAGGCATAGGTTGTGGGTACTCGTTAGAACTGTCTCATTGAGGCGGTTCTAAGGAGCACCCACAATCTATACTGGCTATATAAATAAGAAAAATATCACGAATTTTCATCAGAAAAGCAACCATTTAAAATGCACTATGTCACACGGATGTGTTTTCGTAATGTACATGTAATTGAGTGTAGTTACTACCCTGAACATTTTTCTGACATTTTCTAAAGAAAGTTTGTTTGTTTTGTTTGTTTGATTTGAGGTTTAACGTCCCCATCAACACTGTAAAAGTCATTTCCGGGACGTTGCTTCCAATTTTGTGGGGCTGTTACCCGACATTGAGATGAAATGACATCTCAAGCCCTGCCGCCCAATGAAACCAACAGTGTTTATAAGCATGGACGGGCCGACTTGCACCGCATCCTCTAAGCGGTTTTACTCGTGTGCGGGTCGGTTTCAGCTCTGCGGGGAAGCAACATGCAGCCCATATATTTCTTAAGCCCCGATGGACAGGGGCCGTTTCTAAAGAAAGACACCTGTAAGTAGTTCCAAGGTATACAGTTGAACGCAAATAACAAATATTCTTGCACACCAGATAAGGAAATCCATAGTTTTAGCTTGGGATAGAAAAGTAGAAGTAAAACAAAGATCAGGAATTGATACAATTAACTTACTCCATCCATAAAAGACACCAAAGGGAAAGAAATACAAACATTAAGCGACCAGACCATAATGGAAACCTAAACAAAGGAAGGCCATATGGACAGTTACTTTCCCACAAAATGGCCATATGGCCATCCAAAATTAAAAGACACAAGTGATACACACAGTAAGTAACAAACAACAACATAAATAAATCGCCACAGAAGAGCCGCCTTGGAACGGTCAGTGGAAGATTTCCACTGGGGGGCTTAAATCGATTTTACGTGGCCACAATCCTCGCCCTTACTTCCGTCGCGATTTAGACAAATAATTTGTTCAGTCCGCATGAAGGCCTCCTAACTCATCAGTGCAACATCTCCGTGAACACAGAAATCAAAGAACCACAGAGGTGAGACAACGGTGAGGACTCGACAGCAAGAAACCACTGAAATGCTGGAGCAAAATAAAACCAACAGTTAGACTCCGATGAAACCCTGGTGTTCTTACTCAAATTCGAATATTCCCGCGTGTTTGATAAATGCACTGGTTAAATACGACCTCATATGCGCCGTTCATAAGGTTGACGTCACAGCACGTTACTTTACGTCACTAAACATTCATGTTGTGTCATCATAATATAGCGGCCGTCGGTAGCCGAAGTGACAGCAGCATTAAAAATCTGCGCTAAGAAATGGAAGGTATGCAAGAAAAAGAATCCTATATGGTTGTGAGGGGTGGATAGAAAAATCCGTCCCTCGGGATCACTGTCCGGTATCACGAGGCTTGCCGAGTGACCCTCGGGACGGATTTTTCCATCCACCCCTCACACCCATATAAGATTCATATAATACCTTATAATCTCTAATACGCTTATAAGCTCTTGTGGATCTTCAATAACTAAGACACAGATGGCTCGTTTACCATGGCTAATTCGAACTTGTTCTGGTGTTACTAGAGAATGTTTACCATCATGTAGTCTCAGATAAGCCCATATACTATTGTAAGGGAGCTTCCCACTAAATGTTTACCATGGCTAATTCAAATGGCTAATTCGAACTTGTTCTGGTGTTACGAGAGAATGTTTACCATGGCTAATTCGAGCTTGTTCTGGTGTTAGGAGAGAATGTTTACCATGGCTAATTCGAACTTGTTCTGGTGTTACGAGAGAATGTTTACCATGGCTAAATCGAACTTGTTCTGGTGTTACAAGACAATGTATACCATGGCTAATTCGAACTTGTTCTGGTGTTATTAGAGAATGTTTACCATCATGTAGTCTCAGATATACCCATATACTATAGTAATTGAGTATAGTTGTTACCCGACATTTTTTCCGACATTTTCTAAAGAAAGACAACTGTAAGTAATTCCTGTCTGTTTTTCTGAAGGTATACAGTGGAATGCAAGTAGCACATGAGATATTTTATTTTATAGTTTGCAGTGAAATCAATGCATATCTGAAACAAATAAAAATGATATTTTTCACACTGTGAAAATATATTGTGAAAAATAACAGGACCTTGTTATTTTCGGCAAAATTCATATAAAATCGATAAAATAATTCTGTAAAATATCTTAAAAAGAACGCTATGACCTGTAAAAATGCTGTATTCAAACTTTCATCTCGTGTGTTGAAAACATCCGAATTTTCACTTGTGCTTCGCACTCGTGAAAAGTTGGCTGTTTTCAACACACTCGATGAAATATATATTTGGTATCCACCTCAAAAAAGTAAATATCCTCTATTTATCATATGACGTCGTTGATAAGCAGTGGATAAAGTCGTATAATAAAAATCGTATGACCACACGTGTAATAATAACACTTTGGCGGGAATAAGTAAGGTCAGGATGATGTCCATGTCAACCATGCATATTTTGTGGTCAAATTGTAAAATTTAAAGGCGATCACATAGAATTTAAAGTGCTCATATGATAAACAGAATCTTACACTCGTGGTCATTTCATATGAAATTTATGAAACTCGCCAAAGGCTCGTTTCATAAATTTCGTATAAAATGACCACGAGTGTAAGGTCCTCTATATAAGCTAACAGGCTCTTGTACGCTTATAAGCTCTTGTGGAACTTCAATAACTAAGACTAGGATGGCTGGTTTACAGCGGCTAATTCGAACTTGTTATGTTGTTACTAGAGAATTTTTAAAGTAGTCTCATGTATATCCATATACAGTATTTGTTTGTTTGATTTGAGGTTTAACGTCCCCGTCAACACTGTATAGGTCATTTTGGAGACGTTGCTTCCAATGTTGTGGGACTTTTACCCGACACTGAGATGAAATGACATTTCAAGCCCTGCCGCCCAATGAAACCAATAGGTTTTATATGCATGGTCGGTCCGTCTCGCACCACTCTTCTTGGGAAGGCTTAGAACCTCTAGTCTAAGCGGTTTACCAGTACTCATGTGCAGTAAGTGTCAGCTCTGTGTGGAAGCATCATGCAGCCCAATCTATTACTCCAAGCACCGATGGGCGGGGGCTGATCCATATACGATAAAATTCCAAAATTCCGGTATTAAGACCACCTAAAATTGAAAAACTTATTTAGAAGTGTGCATTCATTCTTTCTTCGAATTTCCTGCACACAATGTCCTCTGCTCAGCGATCACCTTCTTTAAGACCACATTTGAATAGTCCCAAAGGTAGTCTTGATATTGGAATTCTACTGCATTTAGGATAATTTGATTTTATTTTGAAAAGGTATGCTTTGTGTACTCATTAGAACAGCCTCATTGAGTCGATTCTAATCAGTGTACTCAACAACGTTTACTTATTAGAATCACCTCATTGAAGCGATTCTAATGAGCATACACACCAGACATATACGTTAAAGATTGAAAAATATCATCAAGTCATCACAATTATACCTCATGGACTTGCGATATACATCACGAAAACACGCCTATATAATTTTGACCCCATTGAACCCCATTTCTATACAGTTAAACTGGAGTTTGCAGAGGTAAACCTTATTTTTCTTATTTCTGCTCTAAAATATAGATTGTCGGCCCCCGCCCATCGGGGCTTGAAGACCGACAAAGCTGAGACCGACACGCACACGAGTGCTGGTAAACCGCTTAGAGGATCTAAGCCTGCCCAGGCAAAGCGGTGCGTATCGGCCCGTTCATGCTTATAAAACCTATTGGTTTCATTGGGCGGCAGGGCTTGAGATGCCATTTCATCTCAATTTCGGGTAAAAGTCCCACAAAATTGAAACAACGTCTCCAAAATGACCTTTACAGTGTTGACGGGGACGTTCAACATCAAATCAAATAAACAAACAAAAGCTAAAAAATATAGATTGTTGGTACTCGTTAGAACCGCCTCGATGAGGCGCTTCTAACGAGTACCAACAAACTATATTTTGAGCAGAAATAAGAAAAATATCACAATTTTTAATCTTACAATTTTCACGTTTTCGGTGATGAAGGTTACAATGTATTTGTATAGGCGTGTTTTCGTAATGCTAAATGTTCAGTTGTTCGAACTTCCCCTATCTCGAACAAAATTTCATTGTCACAGGAAGTAATTGAGCCGGGGCACAGCATTTCCTACAATTAACATGTGCGTCTAGTAAGGAATCAGATCAGCCTGTGCATCCATAAAGCCTGACCAGAAACTTCTCTTGCTGCATGAAGGGGTATATTGGGCCCTTACCTATCCTTTGAGCGCACAACGAAGACTCTGATCAGACTGCGCGGATGCGCAGGCTGATCTGAGTCTTCGGTGGGCGCACAAGTAAATTGTAGGAAAAGCTGTTCCCCGACTGCATGGTATTTGAGTAACTGAAGTTTGATTGTATCATGTTTCTTTAAGAAAGGAAAGAGTGCCTATGCCTTTTAGTGAAAGCCCTTACTGGGAAGGTAGAAAAATAGTTTTGAGAGAGTTGCCGCCCCTGATATATAGTGTATCCATTTCCCTTATTATCGGGAGAGAACACTAGAGCGCCGCAAAAATCCCAACGCTTCGGTCGGGGCCAAATATAACGCTGCTCTCGCGCGCCCTCATCATTTCAGGAAGCCATAACCGTACCAAATTTGGTTACATTCTGTGCATTCCAGCCTGTGGTTAGGTAAGAGATAGAGTGACGAACGTATGGACGGACAGACGGACGGACAAATGGTGGAAGCGTACGGACGGCCAGACAATCAGAAGGACGTACCCAAATATAACGCTGCTCTCGAACGCCCACACCATGTAAGGAAGCCATGTACCCAAATTTGGCTGTATTCCTACCGGTGGTTAAGAAACAGATTGCGTGACGAACGGATGGACGGACAGTTGGACGAACGGAGCCAAATCTAACCCTACTCTAGCATGCCTTCATCATGTAAGGGAGCCATGTGCCAAATTTGGTTGTATTCCGGTCAGTGGTTTAGAAACAGATAGCGTGACGAACGGATGGACGGACAGAAGGACGAACGGAGCCAAATCTAACGCTACTCTAGCATTCCTTCATCATGTAAAGGTGTCATATGCCAAATTTGGTTGTATTCCAACCGGTGGTTAAGGAGGAGATCGCGTGAAGGACGGATGGGCATACCGACAAACAGACGGACGAATCCAAATAAAATGCATCTCTCTTATGCCCTCATGACCAATGGATGAACGGGCACACATTCGGACGGACGGAGCCAAATATAACGCTGCTCTTGCATTCTTTCATTGTGTGAGGAAGACATGTACCAAACTTGATTACATCCAGGTCAATGGTTAAAGAGGATATAGCGTGAAGGACAGATGGGCTCATGGGCAGACGGACAGGCAGACAAACAGACGGACGGACCGAGCAGAATATAACACTGCTCTTGTACGCACTCATCATGTAAGGAAGCCATATACAAAATATGGTTGCATTCTGACCAGTGGTTAAGGAGATATCGTGATGGACGGACTGAGAGGCGTGTGGACGGAGGGATTGAGGCCGTAGATAATTATCATATACTGTCGCTGTAATTGAGTGGTAACACTATATCGTATTAATGATATGACAACATATGTGTAATAACTCATGGTTACTGGAACGAAACGTCATAACGCCGTCCGTGACAACAGTATGATTCCCAGACTTCATGTAATGAGTCCTCGTGCAAGATCATCACATGCGATGAGTAGGCAATATATAGAGGATCTTACATGAGTGTTCATGCATTATTGAATTTATTAAACGAGTTGAGGAAAAGGGATAAAATGCGAGGCTTTGCTCGTTTAATAAATTCAATAATACATGAGCACGAATGCAAGATTCTATTTATCATATGACATTTAAAACGCATTTTATTCACGATTATTTACAAAAATGTCAATATTCCACCGTTAATAAACGCGACGTCGTTAAGGACGCCGTACATGTAACGTTACGGGACGTATCTAGCTAATTTGCATATATAATCCACTAGTGGATTATCGAAAATAATACATAGAGGTTATTATATGGTAAAGGTGTGCCTCTAAGTCATATTGGCACCGGTATGTCATATTGGCCCGAAGGCTTTAGCCCGAGGGCCAATATGACTTCCGGTGCCAATATGACTTAGAGGCACACCTTCACCATATCATAACCTCTTTATTACATCATTTATTTAGCAGAGTTATATTGCAACGTGAAGAAATGAAGACAAAGAGAATATTTACTTTTTAAAGGTTGATGCCGGAACGTTTCATCAAGTGTGTTGAGGATACACGCGAGATCAAATATTTTCGGTATCCGCCGAAAAAAAAAAAAGAAAAAAAAAAGAAAAGAAATTCCTTTTAAATTATATAACTTATTAGTAGGCCTACACTAACCATGCTCACGGTTAT
Organism: Lucinisca nassula; assembly: GCA_963580285.1. Taxonomy (NCBI): domain Eukaryota; kingdom Metazoa; phylum Mollusca; class Bivalvia; order Lucinida; family Lucinidae; genus Lucinisca; species Lucinisca nassula. Next base: position 51,598,086 of record OY757012.1, on the reverse strand, counting down.
ACAGTAACATAGTAGTGCGCAGCAAATTACGTCACAAGTGACGTCGCAACGTTCTATAAGTTTAAAAACAAAAACAAATAGCCATTTTAAATACAGAATTTCTGCAGTTCAAAGAATGCTTTTTAAGGTATTTTACAGAATGTTTTGTGCTTATTTGAAGACCATTTTAATTTTAAAGGCTCTTTGTGTCATTCATCGAGCTACTGCATAATCGATTCCGTGTGTAGCAGTCGGTCGCGGTGGTTGTTTACGTTAAAATACAAGACAATTTTTGGGGGCATATTTCCCTCCCACAGATTTCTTCCGCACAATTTCCAGCTCTTCATAAGTGAAGAGATCTGTTTGTTTAAGGTTGTTGGCAAGACCTTATTGTTTCAAATGTTGGGACATTCCCGCTAGGCTTGAAGGCATCGTCCTTCACAATGCTTCCCAATCGTGAGTGAAACTTCTTTTAAAAAGTATTTTGTTTTTCATTTTTCACGCTTGCCACGAAATATCAGACTTTTCTCAAAATCTATTCTTATCACTGTCTTCTATCGCTCTGTCTAGGTCCAGAAGTCGGGTTGACATTGCTTCAAGTGATTTTTGTGCGGCCATTTTGAAACTTATGGAGTACGGAATCAACGTTCTATTGCTATAGTAACAGAGTGGAGCAGTGCCAATATGGAAAGGCAGTGCCAAAAATCCATATTATATGGATTTTTGGCCCCGTCACGTGATGTGCCATCAAAATAGCGAAAAAATGAGCCTGTATTGAAAGATTCTAATGTTATTTTTCTATAGAAGGTATGTAATAAATGGCGTTATCACATATTCAGTACTATATTTAACATGATAACCCATGTTTTGCATGTGTGATAATGCTTGTTTCCATTTCCGGTTATCAGCCCGCCCGGTCTGATAACCGGAAACAGTGTATTTTGAACGGACAGCGGTTATCAGCCCAATCATGACGTTATTGTGACGTTTCCAATTACATGACGTAACGCGAATATTTAGGCGTGACGTTACGCGCTTTTTTGCTTGAATTACGCTCTTAATCACATTTGTTTTTTCAATTTATGAACGTCAAACACAGTAAGAATAGGATCTGAATATGTGATAAACAAATTATAACATGGGGTTTTGGTTATCGCCCTCTGTATCAACCCTCGACCATTATCTGCCCTCAGGCTAAAGCCTTCGGGCAGATAATGGGGTCTCGGGTTGATACATCGGGCGATAACCAAAATCCCATGTGATAATCTCTAATTATTACACTCTCAGACGTGACGTCATATAATAAATAGAGTTTATTCATTCTCCTACTCGAAATATGGGATTTCTAAACCGAGGGAAGTAAAACAATCCGATAAAGAAACGAGTGCGAAGCATGCGTTTCTTTAACGGATTGTTTAAACACACGCGGTTTAGTAATCCCTTATTTCAAATAGGAGAAATAAATAATCTGTAAATTACATGCTCGTCCATATATAGAGGATACCGGGGCTAGTTGGTCCGAAAATTGCATGTTTTCAAATGCTGGCATAAATATTCATTAGCTTGTAATATTTTTACATTATGCAACCAGTATGATCCTTTCTCCGCCTTATTTCATAGTTTCAAGTCCGTAAAATGACATATTCTGACAAATATAGCCGTTTTCCATAACCAGGTAAAATGGACCAACTTACCCCACTATCGGGGTAAGTTGGTCCGAGCCGCGGGGTAAGTTGGACTGACTGGAATTCAACGAGAAAATCACTGAGCAATGATGGGTCGATAAATGCTACTTTTGACCAAAGATTTGAGAAATTAGGTGGTTTCAGCAGCAATGCAGTAGACTCCCGGGCGGTAATCTTAACAAATATTCCTAATATGATCAGCCAACTGTGCATTATATGAGTTACTTTTCTCAAAACCGCCGATTTGATTGGAAACCCCATTTAAATGCCTTACCATAGAGTAGACCGGGGCTAGTTGGTCCTAAGATGATGATTTGTCTTCAACAGCTGGGGCTAATAGCTATTTCTCAGAACCATTTTGGTACTATGTAACTTGTTCAATAATTTGCCGCTGTTTTTCATTCAGAAAATGCCAGGTTCTGATAAATATAAATGCTTTTTCGAAGGACCAACTTACCCCGTCGCGAATGGACCAACTTACCCCGACCCTAGAGCCTGGTAGATCTTCACAAATACCCGGAGCGTCATTTGATTTAGAAGCACCAAATACACTCATTTGTATACCTTAGAAAATGAGCTTTTAGGAAAAATAAAACATTTGCATGTTATTTTTTACACACAAAAAAAAAAAAAAAAAAAAAAAAAATGATTCCAAGTGTGATAAAGTCACTTTTGTGGTACAAAATCAGTTTTTGTTCTCTAAAATTATGCTGCCTTTTTTGATCGCCATCTAATTTTCTTCAGAAAGTGTGTCACGACCAAGCATTCCATTGAAACTTATCATTTTGCCATGACCTTCTCAGCTCAGAGAAATCGCGCTTGGACCACCTTGCCCCATGGACCAACTAGCCCCGGTCTTCCCTACTTTTTCACCAGTTTAGCTCTTGAATTTTTTATCTGAATTTCGGTACAATTGACTGTTAATGGTTCAATCAGCTAAGTGTTACAGAAGCTGGCTGGAAGAAAAACTGGATGGGCGCCATTTTGAAATCGCTTTCTACAGTTTTGAATAATGATAGAAGAAACAAAGTGTTTCAGTGATAAAATAACTAAAATGTGAGTTTAAAGAAAGCAAAACGTACTTCCTATTCAATGGTCATGTTCATGTTTCAACGTTGCATCCGACTCAAACGTCGCATTCTGAACGTCTATTGATATCTTCCCAGACGCATTGCGATGACGTCATTAATAACGTCGACGAGACTGAAACTTTCCCGCGTTTGAATATAACGATTTCATTGCAAAAACAGTATCTTGTATCTTGTACAAAAGTATTCCCAGCTAGAGAGATTTATTTCCCCGGCTAAGAGGAAATACTTCTTAGCAAAAAGGAAAATTCCAAGTTTATGTCTGATAGAAATCATGGTATTTCCCTGTTATGCATGTAATATAAAAGTAGGCCAGTTGGTGAACAACCAGTATTACGAAAACAAGGCATGTGGTATATTTTTAGTCGGTGAAATCAATTTCGTGATTTCGCAGACTTAAGTTGTCGTACGATGCTGTGCCATTCAAATCTATATTAGCTGTCGTATTTTTCTTCCGTATTGCGCGCGCACTTCTTCGGGCTAATTACTACTTTATTCATGAGTCATCAACAGATGATACCTACACCACATATTCCATTATTGATTACTGTCAACCTGTTCCAAGATCACTAATTAGTTGTACTGATATACAGAGGATCCGCATTATAACGACATTCGTTATAACGGCAAAACTCGTTATAACGACAATTTGAATGGAATGAATTCTTAGCTCAAGGTTTAGCCTCGATTCCGAGCGGCTTGAGCTTCCCTCGGGTTGGACTGAATGCCAAAATCGAATCCATAGCAATGCATGAAAGATTCTTGTAATTTAATAATCCAAGAAACAAATGTTATAGACATTTGTAAGAATCGCCTCATCGAGGCGATTCTAAACAATGTCTATAACATTTGTTTCTAAATGTCTCTAACATTTGTTTCGTGGAGTATTGTTGTGGAAAAGACCTTTTATAATCTATCATACTCCTAACTGGGATTCTTTATAGCGGCAATTTCATTATAACGGCACAAAAATACGGAACATTTACTGTCGTTATAACGAGGGTCCTCTGTATATTATTGTTTGGGATACGGATTAAAAAAAAAAGTCAAATGACTTCCTTCTGGATCCCATTTTTATGTATTGATGTACTGTCATGTGTTTTTGTCTATTGTAATGTTCTATGTATACAAATGAAATAAAAGTTTAAATAAAAGTTTGAACTAACAGTTGATACCTCGACACCCCAGGTTGCCAAATGAGATTTGTAAGCTATTTGGAAGTAGTCAGCTTACACAATTTTAGGCAATTTCTTCTCAAGACAATAATTTAACTTGAATTGTTTACAACTAGCAAACCAATTTTCCATATTTATGAAATGCCTATGAAATGTTGGGTGATTATTTCTCGGACTTTTTGCGCGCATAAATACATTGAAAAGTAATTTATATGTTTTATAACTGGAGCGACCTAGAAGCTGACACGTTTTAATTAGGTGTAGGTATACTTAGCCAGTGTTAATCTCTTTGAAATAAACCAGGGGTTGGTAACTCGAAGCTCTCTTAAGGCTTACGATGACCTTAAGTATATCTTTATCACCTCGTAGCGATTAGTGTGAGTAACTCGAAAGTACCGTAATTTATGGAGACAACTTAACCATATCGTAAAGATACGGACAACTCAGGCATGCCGTAACCTCATCTTAACTATTGAGAAAGAGAATTCGGGTTTAACGTCGCTTTCAACCATTTTTCAGTCATATCACGACGGTGTCTGGTTGCAACAGGGAGCTCAATGCTCACTGTTATAGTGCTGCCTCACTGAAGTATCATGTCCCAGACACATTACATGATACCACACCCAGTCACATTATCCTGACACTGGGTCGACCAGTCCTACTTCTACCCCGTAAATCTGAGTGCCAAGCGAGGAGCAGCTAAACTCCGTTCAGAAAATCTGAATCATCGATTTTTTCGTTTCTCGCTTTTAGTACTCATTTTAGCCCATATATCACTATGGGAAAGTTGTAGACCTCACCCTCCGCCGATTTCTCCAGCAAGTCGTATGCCTCTGCGACAGTCAGGAAAGGCTGTGATTAGCCCATATATCACTATGGGAAAGTTGTAGACCTCACCCTCCGCCGATTTCTCCAGCAAGTCGTATGCCTTGTGGGTAGCTTTTATTGAAAATAATTGAAAAATAAAAAAAATCATCAGATGGACTAGTTACGCGCTGAAATTGAACATTTTCGGCCGTAATTTTCAGTGCGAAACTAGTCTATCTTTTGAAAAAAGCTTGTTTTGTAGCACTTTGAAGCCAAAATAGTTTTGCATTAAGAAGAAAGTGAATAAATTATCATGATGCAATAATTTGGTTCAGCAGAAACCTAAAAGATATGTTTTTATTCTCACATCAAAGTAACAACTATACTGTAGAGTGACTGAGAATTGTTAATTCAACCACTGACAAGGGCTTTGAATTCATTTTACTTCTCTTGCATGAAATATGAAGTTTGATGAGAGGATTTTATTAGGAAGCTTCTTCACCCTTAATTTATCTATACACACAACCTTGTAATTTCTACAGCTCCAATACTTTTTGATATAAGAATAGAATATGATATGCTAGAACCACAACCCTGGTTGCCCTTGTATAGTAGTTATCTCCCTTTACAATATAATCACTTCAACACCATTTGAGATATGACTTGGTACAGTGATAGTCATGTCATGTCATGGGCAAGAACCACAACTCTGGGTGCCATGGCTCCAACACTGCTTGAAATATATTGTAAGCACTTTGTATAGTTATAATTGAGGGCAGTCAATGAAATTAATGCATGTCATTGGAAAGAATCACAATTCTTGCTGTCATTTCATTGGAGTTATCTCCCTTGATAATAGAACCTTGTGACTGCTATAGCTTCAACCCCTTTGAGATATAATTATGCCATGTGGCACAAATGAAAATGTGGATGAGGTGTGTAAAATGTGCAAGAACCAGAACTCTGGATACCATGGTATTTTAGTTATCGCTCATGGGGATATGATCCATTGTTTGTTTGTTGATTTGATGTTTAACATCCCCGTCAACACTATTTAGGTCATTTTGGAGACGTTGCTTCCAATTTTGTGGGACTTTTACCGGATACTGAGATGAAATGACATTTCAATCCCTGCCGCCCAATAAACCAATAGGGTTTATATGCATGGGTGGGCCGACTCGCAGCAGTTTTCCAGGGCAGGCTTAGACCTTATAAGCAGATTACCAGTACTCATAATGCAGTCGGTATCAACTCTGTGTGGAAGCATTGTGCAGCCCATCTATTTCTCCAAGCCCTGATGGGCGGGGGTGGGGGCGGATATATATAATCCATTGAATTGTATTGATGGCACTTGATACACTTCAGTCCCTTTAGAACTCCTCTCATTATAGCACGGTTTTGGTTATAACACGGTCAGGCCTTGCCTCCGAAATTGTCATTTTACTATTATTTCTATATAAAATTATCCCTTTATAACATGGTTTACTTATAACACGGTCCAATTCTATGCATCCCAAACATAGCGTTATAAAGGGATGGCACTGTACAATGTGGCATTATGATATTGTGATAACCATAGCTTTAACCTCTTTTATTAGTATTGCTGGTACTTGCTAGGTTAGAACTTATGAAGGCATGTCAAGTACAAGAACCAAATATCTGGATACACAGTTAGCTTATACTGATAAGCTTGCCCAGGCAAAGTGTGGATAGGAAAACTGAGCAGCTCAAAAATGACCTAAATAGTGTTGAATAGGCCATTTAACCCCAAAACAAACACATTTTGAAAGTACATAACAAAGTTCTTTTCATTGTGCCTATCACTGACCATGTGTACATACAGAACACAGCTACTGGTTATTTATAGCAGTGCTAGTCATATCCTTGTGATGTCAGGGTACTGTGTGAAACTAAAAGCTGGACTGAGCAAGTGAATTTTGGGATTGGTTTATCAATCAACCCCTAGTTACTAAATAAAGAAGCTTCTCACTGCTATTGTTCATGTGACTGTCACTACTGATTATGTTTTAGCAGTGCTAGTCATATACTTGTGATGTCAGGGTATTGTGTGAAACAAAAAGCTGGGATGAGCTAGTGAACTTTGGGATTGGTTTATCAATCAACCCCTAGTTACTAACTAAAGAAGCGTCTCACTGCTATTGTTCATGTGACTGTCACTACTGGTTATTTAAAGCAGTGCTAGTCTTATCCTTGTGATGTCAGGGTACTATTTGAAACTAAAACATTGGCAGGACAAGTGAACTTTGGGGGTTAGTTTATCAATCAACCCCTAGATACTAACTCTAGAAGCTTCGCACTGCTATTGCCCAAGTGACTGTCACTACTGGTTATTTAATTATAGCATTGATAGTCATATCCTTGTGATGTCAGGGTACTGTGAGAAACTAAAAGCTGGACTGAGCTAGTGAACTTTGGGATTGGTTCATCAATGAACCACTAGTTGCTAACTAATGAAGCTTCCCTCTGCTATTGTTTAGTGACTGTCACTACTGGTTATTTATAGCAGTGCTAGTCTCATCCTTGTGATGTCAGGGTACTGTGTGAAACTAAAAATATTGACAGGGCTAGTGAACTTTGGGATTGGTTTATCAATCAACCCCTAGTTACAACTAAAGAAGCTTCTCAATGCTATTGTTCATGTGACTGTCACTAAAGGTTATTTATTTATCAATCAACCCCTAGTTACTAACTAAAGAAGCTTCTCACTGCTATTGTTCATGTGACTGTCACTACTGGTTATTTATAGCAGTGCCAGTCCTATCCCTGTGATGTCAGGGTTCTGTGTTGAACTTAAATCTGGACTGTCCTAGTGAACTTGGGGATTGGCTTATCAATCAACCCTAGTTACTAACTGAAGAAGCTTCCTGTCTGCTTTGTCCATGTGATTTTTGCTGATAAAATCCAGGGACTAGTTATTTTAAGCAGTGCTAGTCCTTTCCTTCTGATGTCAAAGCATTGAGTAAAAACTAAAACCTGAACAGGACCAGTGAACTTGGGGTTTGGCTTATCAATCAAATCCCTGGTTACTGACTAAAGGCACTTCCCATTTGCTAATGTCCATGTGACTTTCAATAACAAAATCCAGGTGCCGATTGTTTTAAGCAGTGCTAGTTCTCTCCTTCTGATTTCAGAGTATTTAATCACTAAATCTGGTTTCTGCAAGTGAACTGGGACATTAGCATATCAATCAACCCTTAGTTACTAACTTAGGAAGCTTCCGGTTTGCTATTGTCCATGTGACTGTCGCTGACAAAATCCAGGTACCAGTTATTTATAGCAGTGCTGGTTTTCTCCTTGTGACAGCAAAAAGTAAAACCTGGACTGGGCTTATTTACTAGGACATGTAATTGGAAGCCACATAACGTGTCATAGCACAGTGTCTGATCAGGTCTACGCTGGTTGCTGAAAATACTGGAATGTAAGGGTTATACAAGCAGATGTACTAGTTTCGCACTGACTGAAAACATTAAATGCAGATAAACTAGTTGGACAAATATGTGGTTTTCTCAGCAATTTGAAAGGGCATCATAGGGAAATTTTCACACAAGCTGTAAAATGTAAATTACCTTCAAACTATCAAAAAAAGTGATTTTCACCAAAAATGTCATTTAGAATAGTTTCGCGCTAAAGCCTCGATATGCTATATTTAGCAGAAGTACGTGTATAAAAATACATGTAAACAAAGATCTACACATCTCCGATAAACATGTATAAAAGATAAAATTAAAGATAAAGAAGCTTTATTTAACGTCGCATATCCGAAACAAATAACATAAGCTCTGTAGAGCTTTATTGCGACAAAGTATCCTTTAACAAATACTTACCTGCCTTCATTTATCTTCCTAAGACTACCCCTGATATGCGAGCGTCAGCCAAGGGGAGCTCCAAGTACCATTTTTCTCGCCTTTGGTATGGCGCGGCCGGGGATCGAACCCGCGACCTCCCATTCCCAAAGCGGACGCTCTACCACTGAACTATACGTACTCGTATATGCGTAGTACGTAAATTATTATGTACAAGCTATTTATTTGTGTCAGTAAGTCGTATCAACAAAGGAAGAAAAGAAGAAGAAAAACAATGAAATAGGTTAAGGGTAGTATAGCCTGTACAATAAGTGTACTACTGACCACAATCGTCTTGTTTTTTAGAAATAGCGGTCATGACTGCTCACTTCCTATTTCCTGTGTATAGTTTGGTTTTCGTTTCTTTTTTGTAATTTTTGTCTCCGCCTTTTTTTAAAGATACATATTTTGGCTGTTGCACAATTTGTTTAACCTTCAAGTAATTGATGCTAATATCACCGTGTAGCATCGACTCCGGAACTTGTTACTGAAAAGTACCAGCGAAATCAATATTTATCGAAGAATGGCACACAGTAAGGTAGGTAAAAAGCTGTTTACAGGCTTCTACAGGATTCTGCCATTTAAAGCAAAATGGATATGTGTCGGAGAGATATTTACCTCTTGCCTGCTTTCATGAGTCTGATAACAACTCACTGGAAATCGCTAAACAAATTGAAATATTGACAGCTGGTACCAAGAACAAATAATCTTTTTCGTGAAAAGTACTGGTTTTTGCTTTGATTCAAGACCACTGGCCTTCTTTTTTCCATGTCGGAACATCCAGAAGGTTAGAAAAGTTCTTGTGTATAAGTTTTAATTGAAAGGTTTGCTTTATACTGCAGTTTTCTTTCAGAAAACACAAAACAAAGGAGTACGGCAACTTGGATTTTTAAGTACGGCAACTTGGGAAAAATGCTGAATTAACAGTACGGCAACTTGTATCTCAAAATTGCCACTTTGGAAATTACTGACAGCATTTTAACATCGTTTTGAACGAACAACCATGATTATTATCATGTTTGGTTTCATCACTTAGCCAGGGGTTGTTTCTAATGCTAGTACTGATCGCAAACCAATCTATTTGTGTATGTGACAGCTGGAGTTGTGAAATATACGCCAAGGCCATATTTCCTCTTCAGACTTATTTGTCACTGCTTTCGCTTTGTTTTATTACTGTAACTACTTAGAAAATATTGTAGAAACAAAGTCTGCCCCCTTTAAACGGAACTTTACTTTCGTGAAATGAAGTTTGTTTGTTTTTTTTTTTTTTTTTTTTTTTTTTCTACGAAATAAAGTGTCTTTTTAATGAGCTCAAATAGTTTCTACGTCGTTCTTGTGATAGTTATTTTATGTTTTTAGATGTATTTATTCCTTTTGCGAAAGAGACTTTATTCTATCGAAGATCCTGGTGTAGGCATGCTATACTCCAGTTATTTTAAATCATGACTGCGGCTATTATTTGTTCGCTTGCTTGCATTCCGAAAACATGCCTATTCAAATATATTGAAAATTTTTCCACCATAAAAACTGAACATGTTCAGATCAAAAATCTGATATTTTACATATTGCAGTTCAGAACATATACTGTGGGCACTGTTTTTGGACAGAAATGCGAAAAATAATGTACACCCCTAAAACCCCAGTTTTAAGTAATCAATAAAATTGGGGTTTAAGGCGGTCAAAGTTGTATAGGCATGTTTTCATGCTTTTCTTCTGTAAGTCTATTGAAATCGCATTCTATGCCATGGATAATGGTTTTATTATTATTATTATTATTTTCGAAATCGACGGGCACGAAAGCGCCTGCATGTTGGATTCTTCATCTTGAATATTCTTTCTATTTCACATTTGTACAGTTAAGCAACGACACAGACAACAAAATAGAAGTGGAGGCAATGATCAGGAATCAATACAATTAACCCACAGTCCCCAGCAGTGACACCAAAGGGACAGAAACACAAACATGAAAAAACTAGACTCTGATGGAAACATCAATGGTGGAAAGCCAAAAGGACAGATACTTTCCCACAAAATGGCCAATTGGCTACATATCTAAAAGTGTTCAACTCCTTAAAGAAGTTGATTTAATATGTTCTGAAAAAAGTCCTTTAATAAATTTCTTTTCCGTTCACAAAAGGTGGTTACTTTCGCTTTTGTATAAAGGACAGCTAAAATAACTTTCCTCCTAGCTGTAATCGATTATCTCTGAGTGTAGGCTGGAAACATAGTCCTGAAATGTAACTTAAACTGTTAGTTTAACCCTTAAGTTCCAGCATTTTAAACAAGCAGTGTGGATCTAGTCATTCGCTGCGTTATGTGGCGTCTGATTAGGTATCCACTGTTTGCCAATGCCACAGCACACGAGCCAAGTCTATATTTCACTTTTTTTGCACAGAGATCGTACGTCACAGGGAGAATAAAAAGCTAAAAGGTGGACTAGCGATGCTATAAATTACCGGTACCTTGATTTTATACAAGGTCAGCGACAGTCAAATGGACAATAGCAAGCGAGAAGCTTCTATAATTAGTAACTTTTGCTTGAATGTGTGCAGGATGACTGCACGTTGTTAGTGTTTAATGAATATGAATGGTGAGACTAAAAAGTATGAAAGTGAAATGAAGAAAGGTGATTGTGGAAAATGTTAACAATAGATTATGTAACAGCAGGTTAAAACAGGCATGCTGTGTTCATGGCAACTTCTGACCAAGAGGCCGGACTCCCACGCTGAACTTAGTTAATGCAGGCATCAAAATAATATTGAGAGTAAATCTGTTCCATTGCCAAGGGGAAGAATGAATACATGTAACAACTAACGTAATGCGAGTGGGTGGCTCATGCTGTGACGCGTGTTTCGATTGGTTGCTAGAAATAAGGGGAGGGAGATACTGCAACTATGCCATGAATTATTTTATATAAATAAATGAGGCAGGCAAGTGACCTTCTCTGCTGCAAGGATCACTAGCCAAGATAAGGCTGCATGTCGTAGGTTAAATAATTGTTCAGAGTCAAGTGGATGGCTTAACGCTACATCATTTCGAGTTAATGGGCATAGGACTGTGTGCATATGCTCCATACTGTGGATACGTATTCAAGTGTTGACGGACTATTGTCTTGTATGCTGCTTCCCGAACGCAGTTTTATTTTGTTCTGATATTAGATAAATAATACAAAGGACTTATTAGCAGTTTAAGACATTCTATCGATATGTATGTTGACATTCATGTTTGTGGATAGATCGAAACCTAAGTACCTTGCAGATGAAACAATTTCGAGGGCACGATTTTGCAATATATATGGTGCAATGGTTGGAGTTCTTGCCCAGGTTATGTGCAAACTTTGAACTTTCTATGTTTGAATTCCATGTCCCAGTGAGATTCTTATGATTGGACGGTCTAAGTCCCTCTAAACGGGGTGAGGGTGGGGTTTGGTAATCGGACGGGTCGTTTAGGTGTTTAGGTATAATAACAAGGTGCCTAGAACTGATCCTTGCGGTACAGTTGAAGTAACACGAACTTCATCTGAGGACTCACCTTCAAATTTAACTGCCTGACCTCTCCCAATCAGAAAAGACTTAACCCACTGGATAGTTAATCCATGTACCTGTAGCTTGCGAAGGAGCTTCAGGTGATTCATCTAGCCAAAAGCCTTGCTAAACCCAAGATAAGAACTATTTGTTGACCATTTAATCATGATCTGGCAAGGTCAGAAAGAAGCTGAATCACATGGGTGTCACAAGATCTGCACTCCCACGCAGTTAAGTATTTCGCGATCATAATGTATGTCCAAATCAAATCAAATCGAATTTATTTCTCTCCGGTTATACAATATGATAACATGAGAACCAAAACGTTGTAGAAACATACGGTTTCATGGCGGCACAATGTCATAAAGAAAATATGTAGGACATAAACTTTAGTCCTTCTAAATGCCAGGTGCTTCATGTTACCCGACGTAAGAACCTCATCCCAACTGTGTACCTCTTCCATGGCACCAGAAACAGCTAAGTACCTTGGGAGTCACCATCTCTGATGATCTAAACAGGAGCCCCCACATTGACAACATAACTACAAGAGCAAATCAGACCCTAGGATTCTTGAAAAGAAACATTCGGGTCCATAATAAGGACCTGAAATCAGTTGCATATAAGACTCTTGTCAGGCCGCAACTAGAGTATGCGTTCACTGTATGTTATCCCCACACTGCCGCTTACATATTCAAAGTAAAAGCAGTCCGTAGAAGGGCTGCCAGGTGGGCAACATATGGCTATAGCTACACTCCAAGTGTTACAGCTATGCTGAAGGACCTAAATTGGCGCCCCCTTGAACAATGCCGCATTAATAACCGTCTCGCTATGATGTATCAGATCACTTATGATCTCATCCTCAATACTAGACCATCAGCCCACAATCACCCCCTTGGATACAGACAGATTTACACCCTCACAGAAAACTACAAGTACATCTTCTTTCCCAGGACTATTATTCACTGGAATGCTCTACCTGCCTATGTTGTAACGCTACCCACTCTGGTGCAGTTTAGTAGTGCTGTTAGTCTGCTGGCTCATGCTTCTCCTTAAAAGACCCATTTCTGTTTTTATCTTTTAACTGTACTAACACTCTCTTTTCCCACTGTACAAACTCATTTCACCAACTTTCCTTTTATTTCAGCTAACACCCTCCAACACTGGTTTCGTATGTCCCCCTCGGAGGTTTACACGTACTGGAAGAAAGAAAGAAAATCCATAAAAATCGAAAAAATTCGAGGACAACAACAGGTCAATCTGTTGTCATTACCAATTTCTTATATTCCCAACCCTTCTGCCCCTTTAAAATTACTGATTAACAGGAGACCGACAATGCAAGTAACGACGAACCCAACAAACCTTTATTTATATTAAGATTGACAGTTGTGAAACTAGTTATAGCACTTTATGTATAATTGTTCAAAGCAAAATCGCCGTACTGTTCCCAGCAAACTGCCGTCCAGTATTTTACGTAGTGACGCAAATTACCGTACTCTGGCCTTCGGGCGTTTCGACTTGTTTATTCAGTCACACTATTTTTTTTTTTTTTTTTTGAGGGGGGGGGGGGACAACTAAAACATTACAAGCAGCGAAGGATTGGGCTTCTATTGATGCCACTGGATTGAAGATTGTCAAAGCCGTTTCTGTAATAAATTCACAGATTGGTGAAGCTGTCATGAATTTTTGTGGTACCAGCCATGTACCAGCCTACTCATTTGTGTGTTTAAATGGCAGCTGACAAAGCTTTCCAAAATTTCTTTTTAAGAATTTTAGAGAAAAATAAGTTGAGTAAATATGGGAAGTGGGTTTAAGTTCTGACACTACGTAATAACGCCAACTTAAGCGATGACCTACCGTCGGAATAATCATTTTCCTCATTTATCTGGTACTTTTGAGTAACAAGTTCCGGAGTCGATGCTACACGGTGAATATGAGCTCATGCATGGCAAATCAGGAGGAAATGTAGAGAGTTGTGTCATTGTTTCTAATCCCATAGTTTATTTATAACCTTGGCTATTATGATACCGCTACCCAAGCCTTTTTTTTGGCAGAAAAGGCTCCAACAAGGCTGCCAAGTTGTTAAACAAACCCCGGTGTTATCATTTATAGTAAGATGTTAAGCGTTATTTTATTTTTCTATGCCCTGGCTTACAAAAATGTCCGAAGCGCTTTGCACAAATTAAAAATTACACAGGTAAATCGTAAGTGGTAAGATAGTCGTAACTTTATGGAAACGATACGACAGGTTTAATATTATCCTAAGCGACCCTGCGCTCAATGTGACTCAAGTTTATTTAAGTACTGGGGAATAGAGAGTGAAAACTTGAATCACAGAATGCAAAATCAAACATGCATATTTAATGTGCTACTTATTTTTTATTTTTTATTTTATTTTTTTTTTTAAATGCCAATTCATAATCTGAACTGTCACCGGCGACACGCCAAACGACATCCACACACCAGGATCCGCGACAAGGGAAGCCAGCCCCAAACACCCGCCAAAGAGGGGAACCAAGCCACACACTCCTCAGCACCCCCAGCCGCGGAAGCGATCAAACGGGGAAGGGCACTTCAACTGCCAATTGCCTACGGGAAAAAAGGACACCCACAAATGTCAGTCCTTACTACGGGGTCTAAAACGCCCGATAAGGGTACCAAACAACAAATAACAATGACGTGCTCTTAAACACCTCCTAACCTGTACTAGGTGGATGCGACTCGAATGATTAAATATCGTCACATCACGCGAGACTCACTTGAGATATAATATTATCCCAAGCGACCCTGCGCTCAATGTGACTCAAGTTTATTTAAGTACTGGGGAATAGAGAATGAACAACCTCCTCTCAGCTGCTAAACACTCATCTCCCTACGAAGACCCTACAAAATATCCAACACTCCAAACACTCATTTTAGCCATGGATAGCATACCGTAAAAGATCTGTGTGTATATGAACCTGCTCCGATAAAGCATATAAGCTCTACTACCTTGATTACAAATGTTAAATATTAAAGTAGACCTGTAGTTAGCAAACTTCAAGTCCAAACTGTTTCAAGCAAACACCTATGAAGTAGCCAAAACGTACTTGTAAAAGACAGGTGCTTGCTTAATACAGGTAGATTCTCACTACATTACATTTACTGGGATCCGAATTATGCGCGCTTCCAGACAAGTAATTACTCAAACAGGCGGCCTAAATACCGACTCAAATGTTTATAGCCGGTTTTGGAAAACCGAGTCCAAACATCCTCCGCTGAAGGCATGCGAGTTGAGGCCAGGTCGTCTCTCCGCGAAAAATTAACCCAATGTTCCACTTAACTACTTAACACAGAACTTGGGTCAAAAACTCTTCCCCAAATAAGGAATTACTAGAAAAACCTTATTTGCATGAACCTAAAGATGACCAAAACAAATCCGAGAAACACCCAGCCCCAACCCGCGTGAAAAATTTCACTGGGAGATTAGTACTCCTGGGTAAGGACAAGGGTCGTCCCTGTTAAAAACCACCAAAATTAAAAACCTGACAAATTAAGACTTTTGCCTACCTGTCACTCCCTTTAATAGGCATCTTTGGTCCAAAATTGCCAGTAGACACCCGAAACCAAGGACTAGTGGACAAGTTCATGGGAGAGCGTTTGAGGAGAAATACGATCAGTTGCTGGGTTTCATAAAGAGCTCAAATAAGGACTGTATTGTATATCTCGCCAAAATACTACCACGCGGAGACGTAAATGTTGCGGCGTTTAACAGTGCTATCCAACGAGTAGCAGAGCACTGGGCAAACCATCATGTGAAGTACATCCTGGATACCAGTGACCTATTCTATGGACGAAATGGGTTGCCATTAGTACGTTATTATTCAAGGGACGGGATTCATCTTTCCAACTCGGGTACTAAGAGACTGTTAGACTCACTAAACAGGCACGTGTCCATCGTCAGCGATTTTTCACTATGTGTCTTTCGTTCTCCAAGATTTCAACAGACGAGAAAAACTATGAATGAACCTGCTATCACTGAGCCTCAATATCGACAACCGCTACACAACAGTCAGAGGTCTAAGGGTCGCCGTGGAAATAGTTCTGAGTGCTATGGATGTAACATGCCGGGCCATATCTTCTCAGAGTGTTGGCATGTCAAATAGGGACATGGCACAATCGCCGATAGTGAAAATAAGCTATTGTTTTCATATGCACATACGAATGACTTCAGTATTTTTGAAAATCTATGTAGTGAATGTAACAGTTTTGAATGTTCGTGTGACATATTGAACTCTAATGAAGGTGAACAGCAATGTCCAATAGTCATGGTGTCAGATACTAGGACTGTGCTTAGTCCACGTGCAATGCGCACATCTACTTGCAACGTTGCATCAGTTTCAAATGATAGCAGTTTAATTACTTCATCGCAACCATGTTCTGTACCTTATCCGTGTCATTCATCAGAATCTTATAGTTCACTGGAACGTGCATGCACAGTTGATTTAAATTTATCTAAAAAGGGTTTTAATATCGGACATTTAAATATACAGGGTATCTGTGGAGAAAATCTTAATAAATTTTCAGAATTAAAAGTATTATTGACATCACCCGAGAATAGCAATTTACATGTTTTCGCTTTGAGCGAGACTAAATTGAAAGATCATAAATCTTCGGAAATTTTCAAGATAAGTGGCTTTCAGACGCCATTTAGAAAAGATAATGCTTCAAATGGCGGTGGAGGTTTAATTGTATATGTTAGAAATGGTATTAACGCAAAGCGAAGATATGACTTAGAAACAAACACCATTCAATGCATGTGGCTAGAAATTTCACCTGTTAACAGCAAATCATTCTTAATAGGTAATATATATCGCCCTCCTGATTCTAGAATTGAATTTAACGATCGTTTTGAAGATTTGATGGACTTAGTTATTAATGAAAATAAGGAAATACTTTTGCTTGGGGACTTTAACAAAAATCTATTAAACGAAGATATTGAAAGGGACTGGGGAAATTTCACAACATCATTAGGTCTTGTGCAACTTGTAAGTGAACCGACGAGAGTAACCGATAATTCAAAAACCCTAATTGATCATATTTATACAAACCATGAAGAAACTATTCAGCGTATTGATGTTAGAAAAATGTTTTTAAGCGATCATTTTGCCATATTTTGTAACCGAAAAACCACCAGTAATACAGTTAAAAACAAACATCACATCATTCAATACAGATCTTTCAAACATTTTGACGAATCCAGATTTCTGTATGACTTAAGTCAAGTTCCGTGGGAAATTATACAAACTTTCGATAATATAGACGATATATGTTCGGCTTGGTATTCTTTGTTTCTTGAAATATTAAATAAACATGCCCCAGTGAAGAAACATAGAGTTAAAAAGAAACATCAACCGGACTGGCTATCTTCTGAAATACTAGACTGTATGAAAGAAAGAAACAAATATAAGTTAAATGGAAATAATGAAACTTATAAGTATCTTAGAAACAAAGTATCACGTTTAATTGAAATTGCTAAAAAAGAGACTTACCAAAATAAAATTGAAGAAGGAAAATCAGATCCAAAATCAATCTGGAAAATTTTTCAGGAGTTAGGTGCAAACGGTAAGGGAAATAATGATGAATCTAATATCAACATTAGATTGGGTGAAAATTTAGTAACAAGTGAACAAGAATTAACAGATGTTTTCAATTCTTACTTCACCAATGTCGCTTCCAATCTTAAAGAACCAATTATTTTGTCAGATTTTGAAATGCTTAATGCATATGTGCAGTCGAAAGTCCCTCCAAATGTTGAATGCAATATTCCATTTACAAATGAGGTGTTTGTTAACAAATTCTTGTCGAATCTGAATGTAAATAAATCCACTGGATTAGATAATATTGGCCCAAACATTCTCAGATTGGCAGCCAACATTTTAGCCCCTAGTCTTACATTTATTGTTAATAAAAGTATACTATCCGGTGAGTTTCCTAATTCCTGGAAAGAAGCTAAAGTAAAGCCTCTTTTTAAATCCGGAGCTAAAGATGACATCAACAACTACCGTCCAATATCAATCCTTCAACTGTGTCAAAATTAATAGAGAAATGGGTTGATATACAATTTTCCAAATATTTGAATAACTTCAATTTACTACATAAATCACAAAGTGGATTTCGACCTAAACATTCGACAGAATCAGCTCTTACTCTCATGATCGATTCATGGTTAAGGGCGATAAATTCGGGAAAGCTCATTGGCTGTGTTTTAGTAGATTTTCGAAAAGCCTTCGATTTAGTTGATCATAAAATTCTTTTAAAGAAACTGAAATGCTACAAATGCAACAACAGCACTATAAAATGGTTTGAGTCATATTTGACAGACAGAACTCAACGTGTTTCCTTGAACAATAACATGTCAAAGTCTGCAGGTGTTACATGTGGTGTCCCTCAAGGATCTATCTTAGGACCATTATTGTTTTTAGTATTTATAAATGATTTGCCATTATCGCTTCAAAACTCGGCTGTTGTTGACCTTTATGCTGACGACACTACGTTTTATGACTTCCAAAGTGACATGCATTTGCTAGAAACTAACCTACAGAGTTCGTTAAACTCACTCCATGTGTGGTGTAAACAAAGTGGTATAGTTTTAAATATCGACAAAACAAAAATAATGCTAATAGCTAGCAGACAGAAAAGAACTAGTTTACAAAATCCAAGTTTAAGTTTGCAATATAATGATATTGATATAAGAATGACAACTACGGACAAAATATTAGGGGTACATGTAGATGAAAATCTTATGTGGAACGATCAGTTCAAACATGTAGCAAAAAAGGTTTCTACATATCTATGGCTCTTAAGTAAAATACGACCATATTTATCAACAGAGCATAGACTTTTATTTTACAAGGCTTATATAAAGCCACATATTGAGTACTGTAGTGTGATATGGTGTAATACGTCTAATTATAATATAAATGCCATAAATGCTCACTAATTGAAGATGAGTATCATTTTGTCATTGAATGCCAAATGTATAATGATTTACGGAAAAAATATATACCAAAATATTATTGGCATAGACCAAGTATGTTTAAGTTTACGGAGCTTATGAACACAAGTAATACTCGTCTTTTAAAGAACCTGGGTGTTTTTGTTTATCACTCTTTCAAATCCCGCACAGAGCTGCTATATTGATCTATATCGATTTACATATTTTCAATATCTGCACTTTATACCTTACATGTAAGACATTCCCATTGGCCAAATCACAGCTGATGACGTCGGTTCACTGCCGGTGTGGGGTTACTACGCTACACAGACGTTGAGGCGACGTTATCAACCTTTTATGTGTCATCTGATCTCTAGGTAAAGAAGCCATATAGTCTGTTTTATCAAAGACATCGATTCAACTACATTTTCAATAATAACCATAGTCTATATTTATTAATTACTACGTTTTATATTAACAGTTGATACAGTAGTGTACATTTTGTTGCAATATGTGTACACATGTAGGCTGTATGTGTTGAATTGTATATATTGCCTTTGTTCAGTGTGTCTACAATGTAAAAAAATGGGCGATTTTAAACCCTAGTATCTCGGCCTTTATTTCGATTTCGAAAGGCTGAGTGCGTGGGGTTTCTCATTTTCCCATCTTCTGTATGTAAGCTGGTGGGAGGGAATATCCTTCTCTGAGTGTGAGAAGGAGTCCCCCCCTTCAGCTTGACATGTGTTTACAGTAAAGTTACTAGCATCTTCTCCGCTGTAGATAGTGTATTTGAGACAAAAGGATGTGACTGCTTCCTGGGTGGGGACTGACCCAATCAGGAAGCAGCTGGCTCCTCTACGCTCACAAATGTCCTCCCCCTTTCACAATTTTCTGTCAAAATATGAAAGTGTGCATTAATATGCAAGGGCATATATCTATGTATTTATAGGATGGGTATACGTATGTCTATACATATATGAACATGTGTATGTATATATGTATATGCATTCTGGAATTTTGGATTCCGATTTAAATTCCTACGTCAAAGGGATGGATGGATGGATGGTTTATTTAAAGACGCTCAACCCTAATAGGGCATATAGCGTCTAAAAAAAAAATTATATTATGCATAAAATAAAGTAAGGTTAAAAATTAAAATCTTAATTACAGTTTGTTAAAAAGTCCGGTTTCTTTAAGAAAATTGATTATTTGGTAAGATTGTATGTCATTAAAAAGTTCTTTCATCGTTGAAACATTAAAATATTTTGTTCGTATATGATGAAATTCTACACATGAAATGAGAAAATGTTTCACTGTGAACGGTTCGTTGCAAGATATACAGAAAGGTGCTTGTTCGTTTTTTAAAATGTAGGAATGAGTGAGTCTTGTATGTCCAATACGGCATCTAGTGATCTTTGTCTGATCTTTTCTTTTATAATTTGTAAAAGAGCATTTGCTAGAAAAGTTAGGTTGTATTTTATTCAATTTATTGTTAATTTCGTTTTCCCAAATAGATTGACATTTATTCTTTATATACTTATTAATGTTGGATTTAAAATCTGAAAAAGGGATTTTTAAATTTGTTATGTTTAACGATAAAGCAGATTTAGCTTCTAAGTCGGCTAACTCATTCCCACGGATATTAACGTGACTGGGAAGCCAGCAAAAAATGATCTCCTTCGAGGTGGAAAGAAAATGATATTTTCGTAAAATTTGTTGAATTAAGGGGTTTCTATGCTGTTGATCTTTGAGAGCTTTCAATACAGAAAGAGAATCTGAATAGATGATAAAATGTTTTTCGGACTGGTCTCGAATATAATAGAGTGCAATATCGATTGCTTTTGCTTCAGCGGTAAAAATAGAGCTATTATCGGGTAATCTAATGCTGTCGGTGAAATTCGGAGTAATGACAGAACAAGCAACTTTCTCATCTTGTTTCGAACCGTCAGTGTAAATGGAAATGTGATGTTTAAAATTGGATTTGATTTCTAAAAATTCGTTTTTAAAAATATGTGAATCAACTTCGGACTTCTTATTTTTATGTAAGTCTAAAATGATCTTTGGATGATTTAATGTCCATGGTTCTTTTGATGGTAATGAGAACGATTGAATATTTTGGACATTAATATTGGCCTCTTTAATTAAAGGTCGTATTCTTAAGCCAAGAGGTTTAATAGCAGATGGTTTAATATTATAAAATCTTTCATAGTTAGGGTTAAAAACAGTGTCATATGCTGAATTACGTGGATTTGCGGCTAACTTAGTAATATATTGGAGAGACAATTTCTCTCTTCTAATATAAAGCGATGGTTCATTTGATTCAGCATAAAGACTTTCCACAGGTGAAGTACGAAAGGCACCCAGTGCTAAACGTAAACCTTGATGATGTATAGTATCCAAAGATTTTAAATAAGATTTCCTAGCAGATCCATAGACTATGGAACCATAGTCCAATTTGGAACGAATTAATGATCTATAAAGATTTAAAAGAACAGTGCGATCTCCTCCCCAGTCGGAACTGGACAGGACTTTAAGAATATCAAGAGCTTTTAAACATTTAGCTTTCAAAGCTTTGATATGAGGAATAAAAGACAATTTGCTATCAAATAAAAGACCCAAAAACTTCGCCTCAGTGACTACTGGAATTGGACTGCCATATATTGTTAAAACTGGATCTAAATGCAACTTTCGAATTTGGCAGAAATGAACACACTGAGTTTTTGTTTTAGAAAATTTAAAACCATTTTCTGTTGCCCAAGTTTCTATATTATTTAAACACCTTTGGAGTTTAAATTCAATGGTTTCCATATTTTTGGAACGATAAAAAATTCCAAAATCGTCAACAAAAAGCGAACAATCTGGGTCTTTTACACATTTAACTATATTATTAATTTTTATGCTGAACAAGGTTGGTGATAAAATACTACCTTGTGGTACACCTTGTTCTTGATCAAATGTGTCCGATAATGTATTTCCTATGCGAACATTAAATGTTCGATCGGACAGGAAATTTTGAACAAAAAGTGGCAATCGGCCTTTAAGGCCCAAGTTGTGTAAATCTTTCATGATGCCATATTTCCAAGTCGTATCATAAGCCTTTTCTAGGTCAAAGAATACAGCTACGACATGTTCTTTTTTGATAAAGGCATCACGTATAAATGATTCTAAGCGAATCAAATGATCATTAGTAGAGCTGTTTTTTCTAAAACCAGCTTGAAATTTAGTGATAAGCTGATTTGATTCTAAGAACCAAACCAGCCTATCATTAATCATTCTCTCCATTGTTTTACATAAGCAACTTGTCAAAGCAATAGGTCTATAATTAGTGGCTTCAGTATGATCTTTATTAGGTTTCGGAATAGGAATAATGGTAGCTTTTCTCCAGTTTTCAGGAAATTTTCCAGTGATCCAAATGTCATTCAGAATATTTAATAGTGTTTCCAATGCCTTGTTGGGTAAATGTTTCAAAATTTGATAGTGTATGTCGTCAGGACCAACAGCAGTATCATGAGATTTATGGAGAGCATCTAGTAACTCTTTAGTGGTGAAAGGTAAATTATAGTTTTCGTGATTTAATGAGGAAAAATTTAAATTCTTTTTCTCTTGTTCTTGTTTAATATTTTGGAAACTTTCTGAATAATTTGAGCTAGAGGAGTTTTTCTGAAAATTTTCCCCTAAGGCATTGGAAATGTCTTTAGCCGTTGAACATATATTTCCGTTCGATTTGATATGGACATGTTTATTCGATTTGTTTTTGCCACTAATTTTTCTAATCATGTCCCATATTTTCTTCGTAGGTGTTCTGGTATTCAGTTTGGAGACGTATTGCTGCCAAGATGCTTTTTTGGCCGATTTTATTGTTTTGCGAGCTTTAGCTCGCATATGTTTGGCATGAATAAGATTTTCTTTTGTTGGTTGTTTATTGAATTTTCGTAATGCAGATTTTCTTTTATTGATTGAAGTTTTAACTTCATCATTAAACCAAGGTCTGTTTCTTTTTGAAAAAGTCGAGGATTTAGGAATACATTTTTCAGCAATATCAATCAATTCATCAGTAAAATCTTGTATATCACTTGCAGTTTTAAAAAGTTCAGGGTCGAGTTTTTCATCACATAATTGATTAAAATTTTCCCAATTTGCTTTACTCAAATTCCATCTGGGGTGACGATCCTCATGGGTCGATGCAATTTCTTCAATTACTATCGGAAAATGATCGCTCCCATGGAGATCGTCCACAACAGACCAATCAAAATCTAGATAAATATTTGGAGAGCAAATTGAAAGATCTAAAGCAAAATAATTTCTTGTGGGAGAATGAAGATATGTTGGTTGTTTATCGTTAAATAAACATAAATCATTTTCAGCAATAAAATTTTCTATGATTTCTCCTTTGTCATTTGTATCCGAGCAACCCCATAATTTGCTGTGACTATTAAAATCTCCTAATAATATATAAGGACTAGGTAATTGATTTGTTAAATTTTCTAATTCTTGCTTAGAAAAATTATAGTGTGGTGGAAGGTAGACAGAACAAATCGTTATGGATTTGGATAAAGTGACGTTTACAGCAACAGCTTGTAAATTAGTGTTTACATCTATTTTCCTATGAGGAACGTCAGATTTTACCAGGATTGATGTACCTCCTGATGCCTTCTGATTATCCGTTGTGATATGATTGTACATACTGTAACCTTTGAAATTAATATTATCTGTAGTTTTCAAAAAAGTTTCTTGGAGACAAATGACATTAGGAGAAAAAAGTGTAGATAAAATTAAAAGTTCGTTAAAATTGGCTTTCAGTCCTCGACAATTCCATTGTAGTATTGATTTCTTATCCATGATTAAATGGAGAGAAGATTAAAACAAGGAATTTAATCCTTTTATCTTTTATTATTATGCTTTGAGAAAGTGGAGGGATCAACATCCAACTCCATGTCCTCAAGGGCGCCGTACTGATTAGCCATTTTTACTGGATCAGCCGACGCCCCTTTACTGTTAGGGTTTGATCCTTTATGCTTTTCTTTGTCTTTTTTGTCTTTTCGATCTGCTGTCCCTGACGTGGACCGAGAGTGAGATCTGCTAGAATGGTTGTTCGGTTGTGAACTGGTCTGTGAAGTTTGTCTTGACTGATGAGTAGATGTAGGTTGTGACGATGTAGTAGGTTGTGACGATGTAGGTTGTGACGATGTAGGTTGTGATGTGGTTTTTGGTTTAACAGTAGAGGTTATTACTTTAGAATGTGGTTTAATTTCGAAATCTTTTTCATTAAATTGAGTGGAGGTTTCTTTTGTTTCAGGTTTGCTGGCAAGGGATTGGACAACTTTGGCGAATGTGTTTTCTGGTTTGTTTTGTTGGATTTTTTTGGCTTCCAAATAAGTGATGTTTTGTGTAACTTTGATTTTCATTATTTCTTTTTCTGTTTTCCAAACGTCACAGACATTGGATTTAGATAAATGATCTTTTCCACAGTTCACACATTTTGGAGAGTTCTTGCAGTTAGAAGTGTGATGATCAGTGCCACCACACTTCTCACAAACAGATCCGTCAGGGACAGTACAGTCGTTTTCGTGGTGCCCAAACCTCTGACAATTGAAACATCGCAGAGGGTTGGGCACGTAGATTTCAACCGGTATTATTCTGTAAAAAATCCTTAGTGATTTCGGCAACGTAGTGGTATTGAAGGTTAAAAGTAGAGTATTTGTTTCGATGAGGTTGCCGTCTTTTTTAATTTTGAAACGTTTGCAGGCTGTTACTCCTTGATCTTTTAAATATTCTACGATACTGGCTTCTGATTCTTGTTTAAGCATTCTGTCACGGAGTATTCCTTTACATGAATTTAATGTTTTGTGCTCCGTGACAGAGACGTTAAGGTTAAAGAATTTATTAATTTTCAAGAGATTTTCAGTTTGAGATTTTCTGTTTGTTTCGACCAAAAGAGTTCCATTTTTTAATTTTTTGACATTTTTTGGCGTTCCGATAAGAGATTCTATTTGTTTTTCTATGATAAACGGTGAAAGAGTGGTAACAGCCTTGCCTTCGTTACTCGAAATCACTAAGAATCTAGCAAAATTTTCGTTTGCTTTGAAAGTGAAGGTTGTCGGTTCCGGGTCGTCATCAGATAAGTCTAAGAAAGCTCTTTTTCTAGTGTTGGATCCCATGGTTGAAATATATGTTTCGATAGCTATGCGCCCCACCCTCCTTGGAGCCCTACAAGGGGACGTTTAATGGAAATGGATCTCCTATTTCCAACGCCAAGGCTACATGGCTATTATACTCGATGACAGGACCAGAGTCCTTCCGCTCCACTTCTGCTTTATGATTCCCAACTATGCACCCAGATTTCAATGAAAAAATGAGGAACAGTTGGGACCCATCCCCACCCATATTCTCTCCCTCACAGAAGTTTCTGCTGAATTTCCCCAGTACAAGCCCACCGATTGATCCATCAGCCGCCGCCCATCAAATAACACTCAAAGATAGAGGAATAAGAAAAAATTACACCCGGTTTGTACCATAAAGATACGTAAGAAAGATAGAAGGAAGTAAAGAACAAGCTGTGCGATTCTAGAGCTTGGCACGACTGAGCCGATTGATTCAGGCCGGATCTAGCCCAAACCCCTCTTCTATCTGAAATATGGGCCAAAATGATGTGTTGAAAAGCTGGAGATCCCTGGGCTTTTCTCAATCATCAGGATCCCTTCTTCCAGCATACGAGACGCCACTCACGGCAAACAAGTGGCTCCTGTTTCAATAAGGAATTTCATCCCCATTCACTACAGAAGGAAAGTGACCTGTATATTTTATTCCCTACAGACAAGGGAGGCCGAAAACGTTTGCTTAAATAAAAGCTTGGCTCTGAAAACAGGAGATCCTTTTCTAAATATGAGATCCACAATTATGGTGTGAAATTATTGAGGTGATAAGTTTCAGAGAGAACAAATTTTATAAACTAATAAAGAATAAAGCTGTGTTAGATGATAACGTACACTTCAGAATTTAGTGATAAGTATCTGATTCTGTTAACTTTGGAATAACATGAAATAAATTTGAGGTAACATGAAACGACAAGTTACTTATCTAATAACGTATTTAAAATGCATCTTTCATTGACGTGCAGAGTGAAGGAGCATGAAAAAGTGACACATACACAGTACAAACATATACAGATGAGGTTTCTTCTTTGTGGTGCGCGACCCACCAACAATGATGATACACGTACAAATGCAGCGTGGTAGTAACATGAGATAGGAAAGGTTTAAAAGGATAGATCTCGCGTAGTAAATTGTATAAAAAATTTGGTAAGATGCATTTGAATAAATTGAATTACAAAATAATACCGGTTGAACGGACGATTGTTCTGTATGTTGGAGGCTTTTACCCAACTGCCACAGAACCTGAAGGCAGCCACCTATTTCGAGGCACCGGGTGGTCTCGGCAATGGGACTGTTTTCGGTGGGGTCTTACCACTCTGCCACACTCCCGAAGGCAGCCGCCATATTTCTACCCCCCGGGCAGGCACGGGGCCTACGTCAAAGGGAAATATAATCGAGCTTATAATACTGGATATATATGTATGTTAAGAATACCTCTCTACAGTCTTTGTTCTGTCAATTACGCCATTGTATATGTTTTGTTTTATATCCTCATGGGCTTTACAGCCTTCTGGACTTGTTCAATAAAAATTTCTTCTTTCTTCTTCTTAAATAAAATTAACAAATTGCAAAGGCGCGCCTGTAAGTTAATTTTGTTGCAGGAATATAATGGTCTTAACGCAGCTCTTGAAAGGCTGGATATTTTATCATTCGATCAAAGTGTTTTCCTTAAGGGTTTATAGGGATGCAAAAAAGTGGGTGGGGAAGGGTTGAAGACGACACCAGAAATTCTTCCCAAAACAATGGGGGCGAAAAAAATTTCTGTTAACACAGTAATAAATGTTCCAATTACATGACTCCTAACTATATAACAGTTCCATTAATTTACTCATAAGAAAAACAACTGGAAATAATGCAGGTTTTTCCATTTGCGTCCAAAGTCATATAAAACCATATTTTTCAGCCACCAAAAATGCTACAGTCATAAATTGGATATCTGAAGTGCAATGTATGAGAGTATTATGGCTTAACACACGTTTTGAAACTGAAAATAATGAGCTTCTTCATACAAAATTTACCAATATTTTCATGGCGGCCATACGTCATTCATGAAAAAATGTAAACAAAACTTTCAGATCCTACTTTAGCTGTATTTCATTGCAGTGGAATGTAAAAAGACGTACCTTAGTTACAGAAGCATATCCTCTGCATTGTGATTAACACTTGAGCAACGATCACAGCTTGGGGTTATTGTTATGAAACATTCAAATTGGGCCCTGCGACGACTAAAATTTGCTATTTTCGCCTTGTCAAATCTTCACGAGTTTTTCGAGGACTAATCACCAAAATATTGCTCCGCCGCCATGCCGAGCTGTAGGTAAAGATCGGATTTTTTCCCATTTTGTTTAAATTTTTGTTTACAAATGATGAAAATAAAGTAAAACAAACTAGAAATTGCAACAATTTTTTAAATTCATATCTTTGTTAGGGAAATAATGAAAAACACGGGATTTCATTATCTCGGCGGTTGCATCGGAAGTTGGAGTTGTGCGGCACTTCCTGTTATATTTTCATGCTGTCTTTACAACATGTGCGAGATAATTTTCGAATAAAATATGTGTTTCCAAAACATGATCAAGGTAAATATTCTTGCATTTCAAAAACATATTGTTTAAAGTACCACAGGAATCATTTTCCATAATCTGATCGCCTTCGGAAAGGTAGATATTTGCATTTCAAACATTTGTTACGCTCGAGTACATCACACAAAACAAATAACACATGACCAGCTGTAAACAAGTACGGTGGATTGGACTAGTTGTGTTTAAAAGTTGACAAATCTCTTTCTTTCCTTTCTTTCTACTTATACTGTGATCGGTCACATTTGACCATTACTCACAGGTCGACTGTGTGGCTGGGTAGCTCTGTCGGTAGAGTGTTTACACGGTATGCGAGAGGCGGTGGCCAGTGTTGGTCCAGCACTGCATATGAGGGCATGAAAGAATATGAAAAATAAGTCTCGCAGCCGGGCTGGATAAGAGATTCGGGAAGAATCTCATTAGGCAGGGGGAAAATGTAACAGGTCAACAGTATGGCTCGGTAGCTCAGTCGACAGAGTTTCATGCACGGTATGCGAGAGGGCCTGGGTTTGAGTCCAGGTCGGGCCATGTTCTTTTTCCACCCCTGCGACATACATTTCATACACTCAAGGTTTGCAGGGTTGAAAGCATACACAATAATGTAATTATGGTAGGGCCTAGGGGTCTCTAACCTGCACAGGAGATGACTGTTCCTGCACAAGGGGCCTCCAGTTCAGGTTTCGATCTGAAGGACCGTGCACTATGTCAGTATGTGGCATTCACCCATCCCTGCAAATGATACCTATGGAGCGTGTTCGGACACAGGAATAATCTTTGCTCCGGGGATCGAACAAGGGACATCAGAGGCAAATGCTTTGTTTCATTTTAGGTTTAACGTCCCCGTCAACACTATAAAGGTCATTTTGGAGACGTTGCTTCCAAATTTGTGGGACTTTTACCCGGCTTTGAGATGAAATGACATCTCAAGCCCTGTCGCCCAATGAAACCGATAGGGTTTATAACCATTGACGGGCCGACTCGCGCTGCTTTGCCAGGGCAGGCTTAGATCCTCTAAGCGGTTTACCAGTAATAGTTTGCGGATCAGTTTCAAATCTGCCTGGAAGCATCATGCAGCCCATATATTTCTTCAAGCCCCGGTGAACGGGGGCCAGCAAGTGCTTTGTTACCACTGAGCTATTACGCTCCTAATCTATCTATCAATCTATCTAGAAACAAGCAGCAGTTGTGTTTTGAATTTTATTTTGGTACATGTACAAGAGAATGCGTCCCCAAGAAAACATAAAACACCATTTTTACCAAATGTCCTCATGTACGAAGACATGTACATATATTATAATACTAGCCTTGATACCGACAAGAATGTTATAAAATGACATAAATGATCTTACTTGACTTCAGCAAAACTCTCCCACATGTACATGGGTGTAATAAATCCTTATCTGTAGTTTGTAAGAGACTGAAGACGATATCTTGTTATTGACAAAATGTGTTAACTATTTATAGTACACATACAATTTCCACGCCACAATTATAAATAGAATATGATCAATACAAGACAATATATACCCGGGGAAGAAAAATAAAGGTGAGTCATGTCAATGTGAAATTGACAATTGATGCTAAGGTACGTCTGTAATAGTCTGTAGTACCCAACACTCATTCCAAAATATGCGCATTGCGGATAAATGCATTCACATGAGGTCAACATTCAAAGACGGTTTGGTGTCCAGTGATGCACAAATACATCATACACTCCTATTTTTATATGGATTTAAAAATAGACTGCAATTCCCGATTATCAACATATGGAAACTGATCTTCAACTGTATTCTGAAAAAGTCACTGTGTGGCATACTGCTACTTCTACAGGCCCTAATTTGATTATTACTCGCAGGTGTATATTACCAGATTACATACACTCCAGATTTTGCCGGACTGGGTAGCTCAGTCGGATGCACGTCCGACTGGTGATCAGGACGCAGACTCGATACCTGCCGGGGTCGATAACATTCTTTTGTGGAGTTTGCTCAGGCAACATTCTCTCTCACTGATTCAAGAAGGGCAGTTGTCAGTTTCTAGCGAAAGAATGTCTAGTGTACTGGTTAACCCCTTACCGGTCAGTATACATAAGCCTTCCCTGGAAAAGTGCAACCCACTTTGTACTCCAAACCCCAAAATTGGTAATTGGCAAACAGTGTAGGTCCAGATCAGAGGCCGCTGAATGCAGTGTCTGAACAGGGCCTACACTGTTTGCATTTTTGCAAAAAGTTCAGGCATTTTCCAAATAAATGTTTGAGGAAAACACTGCTTTCAGTAGCCTAGTGATTGGCATAATGTTATCTTAGTGTAAGATATGAATGATTCTTGCCAGCAATATATCCAACAAATTTAAGCTACCATCTCCTAGGTGTTTATTGTAGGTATAAAAATTCTTACATGATTGGCAAACACACCAGCATTTACCATGTTTACATGAAAATAAAAATAATATTTCAGGGGAGACAAATATGCTTTTTTAACTAATAACAAATACTGGTCTCCATACCTTTTTTTAGGGACTACATTACACACACAAATATGGCTGATAATTTGGAAAATTTTATGAACAGTTGCAGTTTTAAATTCAGGTTTTTTCTTTTATGCTTGACTTTTGGGAAATTATATTCTCATACATTGTCCTTGGATACATGGACCTTGTTTTGATCCTTTTATTTTCAGACTTGACATTCAAAGCTAGCCATTTGGGCGCTAATAGAAAAACAGTACATGAGGTGAGCTATTTTATTTCCTAAATTCACTTATTGTCACTTTAATACATTAAAATGCTTGTCACTGAATAATACATCTACTGGGCTTCAAGCCTTTTCATAGAAATTTGTTTTTTGGACAAAATTGTTTTTCCAAAAAATGACATGTACCCCACCCATTTCTGGTCAGTATGAACCCTTAATAAAGCAAAAATAATGTACAAAGTATATAACAACATCGCTCCTAGTTATTTACAGGATTTTTTCCAAATGAGGGATATAAATCTTAATAATACTGCAACGAATTTACGATCTGTAACGCAGAAAAATTATATAGTGCCACAGCCAAAATGTAATTTATTTAAGGGAAGCCTCTCCTACTCCGGTGTGATCATATGGAATAGTATCCCAGTTAGCATAAAGAATTCCTCATCGTTAAAAGTTTAAAACTAAATGTACCGAATGGATAAAAAGTTAAATTAACAATTAAGTAAGGACCTCCACCGCCATAAAGTCTACATTTTGAAAATATGAGTTCTTGGTAATGAATGAATATATGTATACCTTAGCATGTTCTCTCTCTCTCTCTCTTTCTTTCTCTCTCTCTCTCTCTCATTTCTTCATTTTGAAATTTTGAATGTGTATTAATATTGTTTCTTGTACTGTACTTTGATAATATGACTGTTACATGTCATGCTTTGAGGGCCCCAAGGAAGATTGGGTAAACCAATTGGGTCACCCTCGTTAAATAAAGTATTTACTTACTTACTTTACTTACTTACAAACCAAGCATCTAAAACGTCCCAATAAAGGTTAAATACTCCGCCGCAGTCATTTGTAAACACCTGTAACCTGAATGAACACTGGTTGAGCATGAAAAATCTCGCCACGTGTTACTCAAGCTACCCGTGTAAAACCAATACACACATATCAGCCAAAATATATGTAACTTCAAGCGGAAAGTCAAATCCGCTGTTCAATCCCTTGTGTTTCAAATAGAAATAAAACAAACAGCTCCCTAAAATGTTCTCTCACAAATGAACATTACACCGAAAACATTTTGCTCCAGCTATCAAACAAACTTTCGGCCAACAAACCGTGGCAATCTGCACAATAAAACATTCCGCCAAAAATACATGTAACTACAAGCGGGTTCAACACTCAATTAGTCAAATCAGCTGTTCTATACACTGTGTTTCACATAGGAACAAATCAAACAGCTCTCTAAAATGTTCTCTCAAACATGAACATTACACCGAAAACATTTTGATCCAGCCTACCAGCTAAGTAACAAACTTTCCGCCTAAACACTTGCACTCTTCGACCGCATCTACTGATTGCACAAATAAACATTCCGGCAAAATACATGTAACTTCAAGCGGCTCCATAACTCTACAATTCAAAACAGCTGCTCAATTCCTTCTGAACATACTGTTACACCGAACAAGTTTTGCTGGACCTATCGAAACAAATTTCCGCCTAAAATTTTGCAATCTTCGACCGTATCTACTGATTGCACAATTAAACATTCCGCCAAAAATACATGTAACTTCAAGCGGCTCCATAACTCTATAATTGAAAACAGCTGCTCAATTCCTTCTGAACATACTGTTACACCAGAAAGTTTTACTCGACCTAACGAACAAATTTCCGCCTGAAATTTTGCCAAAAAAACAATGGCAGTCTTCAACCGTATCTACTGACTGCATAAATAAACAGGCTAAGAAAAACTTGCCTACAATTTCAAAATCCAAAACTTACATCTCGACCACGTGCTCCACATAAAGTAAGACTTCGAAAAAACACGTCCGTTCAGTCGGGTGGTTGCGACTCGAATGATTAAATATCGTCACATCACGCGAGACTCACTTGAGATATTCAGTTATCGGCATAACGACACCATAAATTTTACGGTGATCACCTTAAGTATGTCTTAAGTACATCTTAAGTTGATATATTTACGATGGCTTCGAGTTACCAACCCCAGACATGCTTTTCATTTAGTAGTGCACTAACTTTATCAGTTCAAATAGACTGTGAACGGCGGACCTCCGTCAGCCTCGATAGCGCAGTGGTTAGTGCGTTCGACTCATGATCGAGAGGTTGTGCGTTCGAATCCGCCACCGGTATCGAGGTGTGTCCTTGGGCAAGTCACGTAATGACACTGCCCCACTCCACCCAGGTGTAAATGGGTAGCAGTGGTGTAAAAGCCACTGCCTCTCTCTCTCGCGCGCGTGAAAACACCCGGTATGAGTGTTCGAGAGCGATTCAATAAGCTTAAAGCTTTCATCGCAATCGAACTAAAATAAATTAGTATAAAACTAGTAGTGCACTATGTGGGTTTTGGTTCAGACAAGTACATAATTATGATACTCTTAAGTCTTGATTTATACAGAGAAAATTTGTTTGATTTGAGGTTTAACATCCCCATCAACACCATATCGGTCATTTTGGAGACGTTGCTTCCAATTTTGTGGGAATTTTACCGGCGGCCCGACACTGAGATGAAATGACATCTCAAGCCCTTTCGCCCAATGAACCAATAGGGTTTATATGCATGGACAGTCCGACTCGCACTTTGCCTGGGCTTGCTTAGATCCTTTACCTGTACTCGTGTGCAGTCGGTTGCAGCTCTGCGTGGAAGCATCATGCAGCCCATCTAGATAGGCGGGGCCGTATATATAGTAAAGAGGGGATTTACAGGGTATAAACTGCATTTTCTTATTCCTGCTTAAAACATATACTGTGGTACTCTTTGAGACCGTCCCAGATAGGTGATGCTAAGGAGTACCCGCAATACGTGTGTGTTTGAATTTTAGGTCCCATCAACAGGTTATACGGTGACGGGACTTCGGTTTTAAGACTGAGCTTAAAGCCTGGAGAAACCCGGCATTGAACCCACAATCCCTGGTTTAGACCACAGATGTTTCAAAAGGAGAAATTGTTACAAAGGCCTCAACAAATTTCACCGACTTTGAGTGTTTTTTCAGCCATTTGAATTGTTTGTTTGAATTGAGGTTTTACACCTCCGTCAACACAATTTAGGTTATTTTTGGAGACGTTACTTCCAATTATTTGGGGTTTAACCTAGTATTGAGATGAAATGGCATCTCTAGCCCTACGGCCAAAACAAGCCTATTGATTTTCATGCAGGGACGGTCCGACTCGCAACACTTTGTCTGGGCAGGGTTTGATCTTATAAGCGGTTTACCAGTACTCATGTGCGGTCAGTTTCGTCTCTGCGTGGAAGCACCATACGTACTAATTTATTTCTACAAGCCCCGATTGGCGGGGGCCCAATGTGGTTTAATGCTTTCTAATTATATAATTGTTTCTTATGAAAAGAAAAATGTTATAGCATTCTTATTTCGGCTTTAAATATAGACTGTCGATGCTGTTAGAACAGCCTTTTTGAGGCGTTTTCATGATCACACAAAAAACTCAAGTCCAGATTTAAATTCCCAGTCAACACTCAGAGACAATCGACCAAACGGTACTGTCAGTGCTTTAATGGCATTCATTAAAGGTACCTGCTGCTGATACTAAATTAGAATTATTTCTTCTTGAGTTTAAATTAAAATCTTCACAAATGAGTAAGTATGTCCCCACGTGGGACGTGGACAGAGATTTTTTGTTTTGTATTGTTTTGTTTTGGTCATAGCGTATTTTATACAGCGTATGCGTCGGCGTTGGTACTTTGAAGATCTCTATCTCCTTAACCGACAGATGGATTCCCAAACTTGCCTGGCTTCATCACTAGGAGGGGAAAAGCAGTGGCAAGATTTAAATGGCCATTACCTTTTCATTCAAGGTCATAGGCATCAAAACAGCTACCACATTTTGCCCAAAATAGCCCATCTGCACCCTTTCTCCTGAGTAAACCTTTGAATTTGTTCAAACTTGCGTCATGTCAACGTTCCAAAGACTTGATTAGATGTTGGTAACATTGACCTCATTTCCAAGGTCATAGTATTTAAGGACTGCCAAATTGGGGCCAAATTAGTTTACCTGCACCCGCTTCCCTGAATAAATTTACGAATCTCGTACAACGTAGTACAGTATATCACTTTAGGGGAATGGGTACACCGTCAGGGGAGCCAACTCCTGCAAAATTATTTTGTCTCCCATGTCAATAGGGGTCAATTCTTATAGGACCCTGAGGAGCAAATTCCTTCCTTTAAGAGTAGCTTATAGAAAAGCGAACATGGGGTCCCAAAAGGTGTATTCCTTTCAAAAATAACGGAAAAATCTGCCAGGTGTTCCTTTTCCCCTTAAACCTACCAATGGTTTGGTTAGATCTTGGTCACCATGACCTCATTTTCAAGGTCACAATCTCACATAAGCCATCTAAAGTGGACCACTATAGCTTGTCTGAACACTCTCTCGCCCCAAAAATGATTTATGCTCAAAGTGGCAACAAATTGTTGTTCATCCTGACTTGAATAGATATTGGTGACCATGACCTCATTTTTAAGGTCACAATCTCACATAAGCCATCAAAAGTGGACCACTATAGCTTGTCTGCGCCCTATCTCCCGAAAAAAAAAATAAATAAATGAATTGAGCTCAAATTGGCAACAAATTGTAATTCATCCTGTCAAAGACTTGATTAGATTTTTGTGAAAACAGCCTTACTTTCCAGGTCATTGGCCTTCAAAAACTATCAACGTTTTACCAAAATTTGCTTGTCTGCAACATAGTGAATACATGGTTAGTGTTTTTGATACATGTAAAAAAATATAATCGGTGAGCCTTAGACAATTTTATAGGGGCGAGCTTTAGCGAGCCTCTGCGAATTATTAAAGACACTAATCATGTATTTAGCTTATACCGCAATTCAAAACAACCAAGGGTTTTTACTATAATTTAGTAAATTTAAGCAAAAAAGACAGCAGACAGTGTGGCATGTGAAACGACATCCAGTGCCATGTCGCGCACACGTAGTATAACGTGACGTCACCGCGCCACAAAGACGTAGGAAACAACATGGACGCTCGAATAAAAGTTTCTTAGCGCTTTAAATTCTATATGAAAATCTGCAAATAAATAACTTATTTTAGCTTTTAAAAATAGTTTCTATGTTGAGACGCAACTGCAGTAGCAGTGCGCATTC
The DNA here is from genome assembly GCA_963580285.1 of Lucinisca nassula. Taxonomy (NCBI): domain Eukaryota; kingdom Metazoa; phylum Mollusca; class Bivalvia; order Lucinida; family Lucinidae; genus Lucinisca; species Lucinisca nassula. The sequence goes on along the minus strand of OY757012.1, from coordinate 51,562,440 downwards.
ATTCCAACGGGCCATGGAAAGGCGATATGGTCAGAATTTAGCTGAAATTTCTGAGAATCTGTTCAAATAAATATTGCAAAGATTTTTTCTTGCAGTTTCGTTGTTTTTCCATGTATAAAAGATTGCATGTTATTTTAACCCTTGTAAATAAGTGACCTGAAAAGTAGATCCGGTCAGACGTATTATAGGTTAGTAAAACTTATTATAGGTCACTACCGATTATAGCGTGCAGTTATTCGACCCCCGTGCCTGATTGCGGTATAAATGTCGCTTGAATTTGCTTTGAACTGTGGTCAGATTTGTTACGATATATCATTGTAACCTGCCAAAGACATGCCTATGTTTGGTGACCTTGACCTTTTTAAGGCCACAAGAGTGCAGGGATTTTCATTCCGGGGGTAATACCAAAATCTATGCTGTCGACCGAGCCGGTACTTAGTCAAGCTGTTGTTGATCGAGAAATACGGTTTACGACCGAGCAGTACGGATGCCGACAGAGGAACGAGTTCGTTAAATGTGCTGTAAGTGTATTATTTTAGTGTATGTTTCTACATTTTTGGGGTTCAAACCGTTTGCTATTGTTTTATTAATCTGGTTAATAGCCTGTTTTATCTCTGAGCGGAATTAAACCGTTAAACGTGAAAATGTATAAAGTATTTCCGGGGAAATGCGTGTTCCTTATTCAGTGTCATGGCAAATCGAGGGCGATATTATAAGAATCTTATATGGTGTGAGGGGTGGATAGAAAAATCCGTCCCGAGGGACACTGTCCGGCATCACGAGGCTTGCCGATTGATGCCGGACAGTGATCCCGAGGGACGGATTTTTCTTTCCACCCCTCCCAACCATATTTGATTCTTTTTCTTGCATACCTTCCATTTCTATTGCGAATTTTTAATGCTGCTGTCACTTCGGTTACCGACGTCCGCCATTTTGTGATGACACAACAGGAATGTTTAGTGACGTCACGCATGATGACGCCGCGCATGAGGTTGTAATCAACCAGTGCATTTATCAAACACGCGATTATATTCGATTTGGGGTCGGAACACCAGGGTCAGAACATAAATTTCTATCCCAGGGTAAAATCACGGATTTCCTTGTCTGGTGTGCAAGAAAATGCAATACATGATTACCTTTCATTTGTGTGTACATGAGCATATATATGCTTCTGTGGTATCGTTTATATTTTCGCCGATACTGCTGTCGATGAACTGAAAGTTTGCAGGGTACAGTTGTCGACGTTACCGGATACGGATGTCGATGGTTCAACGAGAACATAACAGACAGATTTTCTGGAAATTTACCAGTTAAACAATAAAATAATCTATCACACTCGTCGTCAGTCATTGCGCTTGTATATCAATTCTTTTTCGCATGTAAGTCCTTAGGTTTTTGAACTCTTTAAGAGCAGTTGAGCAGATAGCAGTGTTTGGTGATTGATAGGGACCGTTTAGGTCGCCAATTTCGACTTATAGTCAGAATTTTTACTGGTGACATATCAAATGACATTCATTCACTAGGACAAGTTAGTCCATACCTCTCACCAAAGAGGTAAACTTAGCTGCACTATCCGCAGCACCTTCAGCTGAGGAAATGACCGAATCGGGGTGAGCTTTCCCATCTCTACCCAGCAGACACATGGCGTAGTTGTGGCGTCACATCGACGTCGGTGCAATGTCATGACATTTATGCAACGTCAAATCTGTCGGTGGAACGTCATGCTACGTCGGTGCAACGTCATGACGTTGCACCGACGTTGATTTGACGTTATCCCGGTGACATGTGCCTGCTGGGTAATAATAGTTCGCCTGTAATTACTGACAATGACCAATCTTAATCATATTTGAGAAAAGTTTCTATTTGTTGTTCTAAGATGGCTGACGAGACCGATTCTAGCTCTGAACTGTCTGTTGCAAAACAGCAACAGAGGCTAGAGGAAGACAGGTCTGTTGGTGATAGCTTAGCTCTGGCTTTGCGCTGTGCACGTTTCTGCTCAGCTCCATTGATTCTTTTTGCCTCATATTCATTGGCACCCCTTTTGATGAGACCTCGCCACTTTGCTCTGCCCTGTGCAATTTTTTCCCACGACTCTGTTGGAATATTGAAGTCCCTGAGGGAGGCTTTGAGGGTGTCCTTGTTGCGCTGTATCTGACCGCCTTGGGAGCGTTTGCCCATTTCTAGTTCTCCATAGAGTATTTTCTTCGGCAAACGTTCCTCAGGCATTCTGGTAACATGACCTGTCCATCCCAACTGTGCTAATTTCAGAAGAGTATGTACACTTTGCATCCCTGCCCTGTTCAGGACTTCCGTGTCTGAAATCCTGCCTTGCCACTTAATCTTTAAGAGTTTTTTTTAAGACACTTAGTATGGAAGTGATTCAGTCTTTTGGCCTGCCGTTGGTAACTGTCCATGTTTCTCACATGCATACAATAGTGTTGGCAGCACCACAGCTCTGTAGACTTTCAATTTTGTGTCAAGTCTGATTCCACTTCGATCCCAGCCACTACCACGTAGTCGGCCAAATGCTGCACTACCTTTGGCAATTCTGGCATTGACTTCATCATCAGTGTGCACGGCTCTTGACAGTGTGCTCCCAAGGCAGGTGAACTTGTCTACCATTTGCAATCTTTGACCTTTAACTGTGATGGTGGGCTTTTTGTAAGGCTTACCAGGTGCTGGCTGATAGACTGCTTCAGTCTTTTTGATGCTGATTGTGAGATCATAGCTATCACTGGAGTCGGATATTTAATCTATACCTTTTTGCATCTTCCCTTCAGTAGAAGCACCTTTTGCAATGCCATCAGCAAAGAGGAACACATCTAGCACCTCTGTCTGCACCTTGGATTTGGCTTGCAACCTTCTGAGATTGAAAAGCTTCCCATCAAAGCGATACCTAATAGGCAAGCCATCGTCACCATTCTGGAAAGCATCTGTGAGCATGGCAGAAAACATCATGCTGAACTGCCGGGTAACTGTCCAAGGGAATCAGGATTCTTTGTAAATGTCCGTCTTAGCAGTAGGCGTCTGAAATGCCAATCAGTGATGATTTCTACAGCGCCTATCTGGAGGGTTGGAATGCTGGCAGCACCCTTTAGACCTTTGTGCGATAAAATAAGCCTACTGGCTCTTGTCCTTTTCTTGAGAGACTCCCATCTTAACTTTTCCAGTCATACTGTTATAAATCTACGAGAGCTCTATTCTGAACTTTTTCAATTTCTTCTTGAAGGGCCACTCGCAGGAGGTCTCAGTACAAATACCATATTCCAAGATGCGGCGAACAATACTTTATATGCTGTTTATTTTACATTTTGAGGACACTGATAAAGATTTCGTATCACGAAAACAAGCCTATATAATTTGGACCTCCTCAAACCCCACTTTTTTATAGTAAAACTGGGGTTTACTGGTGTAAACAATTTTTTTTCTTATTTCTGCTCGAGCCACATAGGTTTTTTTTATTATTTGTTTGTATTGGTGTTCAGCGACCCAGTCAACACTATTTAGGTCATTTTTGAGCCGGTCAGTTTACTTATGGTAGGCTTATCCGTAAGCGGTTAACCAGTATATACAGTGCACATTCTTTCGCCAGAAACTAACAACTGCCCTTCTTGAATCAGCGAAAGAGAGAGAACGACCGTAGAAAAGATTTCATGATCAATCGTCACGAAAGTATGTTGCGGAACCCGGCAGGTATCGAACCCGGATACTCTAGGAGCAGTCTGATCATGGTCCACACTGTTTGCCATTAAGCAAAAATATCTGAAGTTTGCAAGAATAGGCAGCAGACAACATAAGCAGACGACAGTTTCAGATACAGTTTTTCGTGGCATCTTAAGGGCTAGTAAAGCAATAGATCATCATTAAAATATAATGTGAAATAATAATTTTCCTCAATTCAGATTTTTTTTATTTATCAAACAAAGCAATATATCACCAATACAGATATGAAAACCTAGCTGCTTTTGTTAATCATAAGTACTTTTTAAATAAAATTTCCTTATTTTAACCCATTTAGTACCAGAATCCCCAAAGCGGTTACCCGGACAAACAGTGCACGCCCAGATCAGACACCACAGAACGCGTAGTCTGATCAGGGCCTACACAGTTTACAAAAGGTTCAGCCATATTCCAAACCAATTTTGAAGAAAACATAACCTGGCACCCCTAAACTTCGAAATGGACTCCTGCTATAATACAGGGGGGAATTCCATTTGGTACAAAAAGGGTTAAGACAAATGCATAGAAGTAGTTTGTCTCAAGTTATACTTCACTTGAAAATATTAAGAGCACTAACAAGCACTTTCCTCTGATACTTGAAAATGCTCTATTACAAATATCAAAGTGTAACTACACCAGCCCCTCAGATTTTCTTCTGATACTCCAGTTTTTGCCCATCTCTGATTAATGGCCAGTTCGAAATAAGTTTTTTTTTGTTGGTTTGTTTGATTTAAGGCTTAACGTCCCCGACAACACTGGATAGGTCATTTTGGAGACCTTGCTTCCAATTTTGTGGGACTTTTACCCGACACTGAGCCCTTCCGCTGATTCAAGAAGGGCAGTTGTTAGTTTCTGGCGAAAGAATGTGCACTGTACTGGTTAACCGCTTACATATAAGCCTGTCCAGGAAAGTGTAGTTAGGTAAACTTACCGGCGAAAAAATGATCTAAAATAGTGTTGACTGGGCCGTTAAACTCCATTACAAACAAAACCCGACACTGAGATAAAATTACATCTTAAGCCCTGTCTCCCAATGAAACCAATAGGGTTTATAAGCATGGGCGGTCTGACTTGAACCGCTTTGCCTGGGCAGGCTTAGATCCTCTAAGCAGTTTCCCAGTACTCGTGTGCGGTCGGTTTCAGCTCTGCGTGGAAGCATTTTGCAGCCCAATTATTTCTTCAGGCTCTGAAATAAGTGAAATAATCTTGAAAGGACCGTAAAGCCAAAACCAAAACAAAAGGCCCCTGAGCCACTATGCTCACCATAGCTCAGGGGCCACTGCCCATTGGCAGCAATGTATTTTAATTAACCGTGGAAGCACTGCGCCCAAAGATGCTACAGATAATATTTGGACCCAATCAGCCTAGTGGCTTCAGAGGTCTGATGTCCCTTGAATCTGTTGTTGCAGGACAACAGATGACACTTGACAATTTCCCGTCTGTGGCAACCAATAGGCCTAAAAGAACATTAATAAAGGAACATTTCTATGAAAGTTTGACACAATATCTTAAAAGGCATAAATGTCATTTTTCAATTTTCCCCATTATAAGTCAATGGAAACTCTTAACTTGCCATAGCAAATAAACCAAAGAGCCAAATTTCATACACCAGAGCTCAGGAGGGCACTGCCCAATGGCAGCCATGTACTTTAACATGATATGATTTTAATCTACCAATTATAAAGTCTCCCACACAAACCCCACACCCAAATGAGCACTCAAGTAGACTGTATCTGAAATATTAGGTGTTTTATAAAGTAGGGAGGGTGGGGCATGAACCCAATGGAGGCTTGGTTGGTGTCCCTAAATGAGTCTTATCAAAAGGAACAGAGACATATATGGTTTAGCAGAGGGGATATGTATGGCTCCTGAGATGTAAGGCCTTTTAAGCAGTGGAGTGATTTGGGCATGGCGGATCCCAGAAAAGCCCAAGATCGTTGTCGCTGAATGCTGAATGGATTCTGAGATATGAGGCCCTTTTATGAAGCGGATGGGAGAGAAATGGCCCCTGCGGAAATGTGTTTAATATCAATGAACAGGAATATATGTTATTATGGGGTGGGGATTTGAATGGTTTCTGAGATATATGGCCTATTATCAAGTGGGATCTTACCATAAGGAACACGAATATATATGGTTAAGGGGTGGGGATCTGTATGGTTTCTGCGATATATGGCTTTTAATGAAGTAAAGGGGTGGGGCATGGCCCTTGGCACCCCTGGGGGACCCCCATGCTGGTGTCACTGATTGCGCCTTATCATAAGGAACAAGAATATATATGGTTTAGGGGTATGGCGCCGAACAGTTTTTCAGATATATGGTCTTTTGTGAAGTTGAGGAGTGAAGCATGGCCCCGGCACATCCCGGGGGACCCCCAGGTTGGTGTCACGGAGTGCGTCTTATCATAAAGAACAGGAATATATGTGGTTTAGGGGTGGGGATCTGAATTGTTTCTGGGAAAATGGAATTTTATGAAGTGGAGGGGGTGGGGCTTGTCCCCGGCACATAGGGGGGATCCCCAGGTTGGAGTCACTTAATGCATCTTATCATAAGGAACAAGAATATATACGGTTTAGGGGTGGGAATCTGTAAGGTTTCTGGAATATTTGGCCCTTTATGGAGTGGAGGGTGTTGGGAATGGCCCCTGCACATCCCGGGTGTCCCCCAGATTGGTGTCACTGAATGCAACTTAGCTTAAGGAACGAGAATATATATGGTTTAGTGGTGGGGATCAGTAAGGTTTCTGGGATACTGGACCTTTTAAGAAATGGAGGGGTGGGAGGAATGGCCCCGGCACATCCCGGGGGCCCCAGGTTGGTGTTTCTTAGTGCGTCTTATCATAAGGAACAAGAATATATATGATTTAGGGGTGGGTCTTTGAATGGTTTCTGAGATAAATGGCATTTTATTAAGTGAAGGGGGTGGGGCATGCCCCCGGCACATTCAGGGGGACACCCAGGTTGGTGTCATTTAAAGCATCTTATCATAAGGAACAAGAATATATATGGTTTAGGGGTGGGGATCTGTACGGTTTCTGAGATATAAGGCTTTTTATGAAGTGGAGGGGGCGGGGCATGACCCCGGCACAACCTACGGGACCCCCAGGTTGACATAATCGCATATGGCTGAGAGAAGTTTACTCAAGGAACATTTCTATGAAAGTTTTGTCAAAATATCTGTGCAAATGCTTGGCAGTTAATGCCATTTTTCAATTTTCCCGATTATAAGTCTATGGAAAATCTAAGTTGCCATAACAATCAAATAAAAGAGCTAAATTTTATAGAAACACAAAACCTGTTAAGGCAAATATGGTGAATATTTCCATAAACCCTCAGCCTCATAGGGCATACGGTTTCTGAGGAGATGATCTTTTAAGTATTTTTTTTTTTCTATTTTTTTTTTTTTTTTTTTTTTCATTTTGTTTTCCATGGCAACCAGTACAAATGAGCAGTAGGCCTAAAATCATATGGCAGATAGTAGATTGCCTAAGGAACATTTCTATGAAAGTTTTGTCAAAATATCTGCAGAGGCTTGGCAGTAAATGCCTTTTTCAATTTTCCCCATAATAAGTCAATGACATAGCAACCAAACTAATTAGCCGAATTTCATAAAAAAACACACAAAAAAAACTTTCAGTCCCCCAACCCAAGGATGCTACAGATGAAATTTGGGCCCAATCGGCCTAGCGGCGTCGGAGGAGATGTCTTTTGAAAGTGCTGACGTCACACGACATACGACGACGCAGACGACGACGGACAGCAGCCTATCCTATAAGCCGCTATAAAATCCTACTTTTGTACCTCTGTTGACCTCTAGTCGTGGGGGGTGGTAATTTGTTACATCACAGTATTCTAATCTTCATTGGAAGCCTCCGTGGTGTAGTTGGTATGGTACTCTGACTTTGTAAACCAGGGGTCGCAGGATCGATCCTGGGCGTCTCCAGACTTTCAGATGAGTCTTTAGACCTAGGCCCCGTCTCCGTATGACATTAGCTATTGGTGATACGTAAACACCACTCACTCACTCTACTCTTCATTACGTTCGAGTTGATATCCAACATAGACTATGTTTAAACAAAATCACCTCTGACCCCATTGGGAAGAGTTTTGAACCCTTGTCCCCCCCCCCCCCCGCCCCTAGGAGGAACGGTGCGACATTACAGACGAACGTACGGGCGGACGGCCGACGGACTAGGTTGTCACAGGATTCCCGCTTTTTTTCATCGACAAGCGCGGGGATTATGAACCATGGAATGAAGTTCAAGGTAAAATATGGATGCTTGCATTAAGATGCAAGTGTTTACCAAGAGTCATTTGAGCCCCGCCAAGCGAATTTGGGTCTTCGAGCATTCCGTCATGACAAATTTTAACTGCGCATGCCCAGCCATTCAGAGGGGCCAGGGATATGGCTTTCTGTCTGAAGGTTCCTCTTGATTCACTGCTTGTATGAGCGAGCAGCGAAGGTTCTGGCGAGACTGCGCGGATGCGCAGGCTCGCCTGAACCTTCGCTGCTCGCATAGGCGATAAGTACCAAAATCGCTTGACGGGGCCCATTTAATAATGAAGACTTTAAAGTTCTTGAGAAATGGACTTGTCCGTTAGGCTGAACACTAAGGTGGATTGAAAATGTTGACGGCTTGACAAACGGACGAATAGCCATGCGGATGTATGAACGGTCAGGCTCCTTTATTGTGCCATGCCTACAGCAAACGCTGAACAACAACAAACAAGAGGCACATGGGCCACTACCCTCACCAGAGGTCATGTGGTTTTACCATATGCGGGCAAGGTGCCCATCTTGGTCATGTGACTACGATCCCTTGACTAACTTTTCATTGCCTCATCCCATAGAGGCTCTTCATGTAATTTGGTTGCAATCAGCCGATATTTAGCTGCAGTATTAGTGGAGAAGATAAAAACATTGCATCTAAGTCATCCAGGGCAAAGGTCAGCAAATGACCTTGACCTTTGGAATTGATATTCTTATATATTCATCTGATTGCAAATATCAATGCTGATGCCACAGGCTGCAATAAAATCAGAAAAAAACACTGTTTTGCCTTTTTACCATACAAATGTCTCAGTTACCGAATTTGGCCTTGACGTAAAACAGGTCAAGGTCAATTTGAACAAATTTGGTGGAACCTAAGTCCCTAATCCTATATACCAAGTCTGAAGGTCACTTGTCACTGGGTTCTGAAGGAGACTATTTTAATGTTGTTGTTTTTTTGTTTTGTTTTTTTTTATTACCAAAAATGGGCATTGTGGCCATAATAGTCATGTGACCAAGTTCTTATGAACAAACTTACGTTCCCCCTTCCCATAGAGGCACCAAATGTAATTTGGTTTGAATCAACCCAGCAGTTTAAGTGGAGAAGAAGACTGAAAAATACTGAATCTGAGCCATCCAGGACAAATGTCAGTTAATGACCTTGAACTTTGCAATCAATTAACTTACATTTAGCTGATTGCAAACATCATTTCTGATGCTACAGGCTACCATGCAATCAGAAAAAAAAATCCACTGTTCTGCCTTTTTTCCATACAAATATCTGAGTGACAAAATTTGATGTAAACGTAAAACAGGCCAAGGTCAACCAAAGGTCATCATTTGAATACACTTGGTAGGGCCCGAGTGACCGATAATGCATACCAAGGTCATAGGCCGTTTGGTTCATGAGAAGATTTTAAAGGTTTTTACCATATATGGGCAGTGCGGCCATACTGGTTATGTGACCCAGTCCTTACAAACACATTTTCGTTTTCCCCCCTTCCCATAGAGGTTCCACATGTAATTTGTTTTCAACCAACCCTGCAGTTTAAGTGAAGAAGAAGATAGAAATACTTAATCCAATTGGGATCATTATGCCTCATGTCAAATCAAGTGACCTTACCTGTAATGACAGTTTTTCCAGCCCCGAAAATCCCGAAAAAAATTAAAACAACCTCAAAATGACCCAATTTGTTTTTATTTGATTTTCTCAAATTTAACATCGGAGGAAAGAAAAATCATTTTTTCTACTTACATTTTCAGTCCCATTTTTCATTACATAATGAATGTTTTAATTACTGTAGTTTAAAACCAGATACTGTCGCGTATTTTTGCTAATTTACTATTGAAGTACATTAGACATTGGGTCCACTTGACCAATCTTAATTTGTTGACATTATATTCAAATTAACGGTAAGATATTGAATTTTTATAATCTTAAACCACATTTTCGCTATCTAGCGTAGTGCTAAAATTTATGTTAGAGAAAAATGTCCCCTATTAACGTCTATATATTTTCTCGCGTAACTTTAATCAGACACAGGTAATTTAGTGGATAACAATTGTCCCACATGCATCCAGGACAAAGGTCAGTAAATGACCTCGACCTTTGGAATTGATAAACTTGGACTCAGCTGATTGCAAATATCATTTCTGATGCCACAAGCTACCATGCAATCAGAAAATCCACTATTTTGCCTTTTTTCCATACAGATGTCGGAGTGACCAAATTTGACCTTGCCGCAAAACAGGTCAAGGTCAAACAAAGGTCATCATTTGAACAAACTTCGTAGGGCCTGAGTCCCCGATGCTGCATACCAAGTTTCAAGGGCATCGGTCATTCGATTCCTGAGAAGATTTTTAAAGGTTTTTACCATATATGGGCATGGCAGCCATACTGGTCATGTGACCCAGTTCTTACGAACAAATTTTCTTTCTCCACTTCTCATAGAGGCTCCCCATGTAATTTAACTTCAAACAACCCAGCAGGTTAAGTGAAGAAGAAGATAAAACTACTTAATCTGAGCCATCCAGGACAAATGTCGGTATATGACCTTGACCTTTGGAATGATTTACTTGGATTCAGCTGATTGCAAATATTATGCATGATGCCTCAAGCTACCATGCCATCAAAATTCCACTGTTTTGACTTTTTTTCATACAAATGTCTAAGAGACCAAATTTTCCGTAAAACAGGTCAAGCTCAACCAAAGGTCAACATTTGAACAAACGTGGAAGGGCCCGAGTCCTTGATGCTGAAAACCAAGTTTCAAGGTCATCGGATATTCGGTTCCTGAGAAGAAGATTTTTATTTTAAATGTTTTTACCATATATGGGCATGTCGGCCATATTGGTCATATGACCCAGTCCTCATGAACAAACTTTCGTCCCCACTTCCCATAGAGGCTCCATATGTAATTTTGTTTAAATTGGCCAAGTTGTTTCAGAGATGTTGTTTGAAAATGTTGACGATGCGGACGCAGACGACGACGGACGAAGGACCACTGCCTATACTACAAGCTCCCCTGGAGCCTCCGCTCTGGTAAGCTAAATATTGTCCAAGTTTCCTAATACAACAAATCTATCCAACTGCTAACCAACACTGGTCAGTATATGCAGTATTTTGTAAAAAAAAAAAAAGTAGAAATATGATCAGATATCCTGCTGGTTAAAATAAATATGTATTGGTTAAATGATTATCATAATTGATAAGGCAGCTGAGTGGCTGTACAAAATTGTACAGTTTGGTGGGGTTATATGCTAGACTGTTTTCTGAACGGAGTTTAGTACACATGTTGCTAATAACATGTATTTCATCTCAGGTCATGTGTGATTGTCACACCAAGGTATTTACTCGAGAACCATAGCCTCTTAGGTGTAAGAAGCCTCAATTATATTGATTTCCTTCCTAGTTATCTGCATAATATTGCATTTAACGGGATGAAATCTCATACCCCATTTTTTTCCAACGACCTAATCTATCTATATCCTTTAGAAGTTTCTGTGAGTCATCTGCATCTATAATTTCCTTAACTTAATCTTGTGCAAACAGTCACGCAGAGCTGAATCAAGCCCACACACTAGTACTAGTAAACCGCTAAGAGGATCTAAGCCTGTCCAGGAACCGCGGCGCGAGGCTATTAAACCCTATTGGTTTCATTGGGCGACAGGGCTTGAGATGTCATTTCATCTCAATGTCGGGTAAAAGTCCCACAAAATTGGAAGCAACGTCTCCAAAATGACCTTTACAGTGTTGACGGGGACGTTAATTAAAAATCAAAAATGAGTTCCTCAAATCAAACAAACAAACAAAGGTATCTATCCTCTTGAGAGTCCCCCCCCCCCCACCCCAATGCCATAACCAAATAGTTTGGGTTTAAGTCGACCATGAGGGATTCTCAAAGTCCAGAAATGTATCCACTTGTCCCCTCTCTGTCCATAATTTTTACTGAGTCATTAGTTACTGTGCTCAGCTGAGTTTCACAGCTATGCATTTTCCTAAAGCTTTAGATGGATTTAAGTCTTTATCTTATTGGCTCTTATTCCTTCTGCAAATCTTTCTTTTTATCTCTCCGTCGTGATATGACTGAAAAATTGTTGAAAGCGACGTTAAACCCGAATTCACACACACACACAATTCTTTTTATCTCTGGAACTATTATCTTTGCAGTTATCCACTGCGAAATCAGTTTTACTTTCAGCTGTGACGCAGGCAAATAGCAGTTATTACATATGCGACAAACAGTCATCACGTCAAAACTATTTCAAAGCATGTAGCCGCCAGAGACAGCCATTGCAAATTACAAAGGGCCATATCTGTTGAGCAACCCTTCAGATTGTCATGACATTTAATGCGAAATGTTCCTCTCTCCTCGGGCGCTTGAAATTCTGCGCCCAAAACCCCCTCGAAATACTAAACATCAAGGTTAATATTGACGTAGTCTATACCCAGTTTTTTTGTAATGGCTATTCTAACCGTTCGACCTGTTTTAGCATTATAACTTCAAGCGCCTGTGCTCTTTCCGACATCATTATTCGAGAGTATTTGCACATGTTTGCAATCCTATTCATTTAACATAGATTTTGCAGTTTTGTTTTTGATCTGATTTGACTATTATATGTTTCAGTATTTACATCAGTGACCAGCCTTGTAGTCTGATGTGTGATATGGGAGAACTAAGGGAGGAGTTATTCTTGGCGACTGTTGTGACTTCACGACACCAGTCCGCACAAAGCATATAAATTTCTTCATGGCTCCCGGTAAAATCTGCCTTATAGTGCAGATTTCAGTAAAAGTCATAGAATAAATCTTATATTTTAACACCGATACGTGAAATGTAGTTTTCATATTTCACCGAGAGCCGTATCATTCATACTATAGCTACGATACCATCGACGTCCGTATCGCTGGTAATCGACGTCCGTATCCCGATATTTTTCAAAGGTCTATAAGATCTCCCAGTGTGCAAGAATTATGCCAAATACACTTTGTTGTAGAATGGTAGATAAAATAAATAAGGCATTTAATTGTTTTCGTACCTCTGATAATGCATTAGCCTAATGATGTTCTATGAAATTTGATTTTTATGAAGGAACCAGTATTTTATGGTGTTTGACATCGTCATAACTCTCTACAAGTGAACAGACAAATAACACGTTGTCCCTTGAAAAAAATTTCGTATTTCTCGGTCGACAGCAGCTTTACGCAGTACCGACTCGGTCGACAGCACAGGTATAGATTTTGGTATTACCCCCGTGTTTACCCATATCTGCACTTTGTCTCTCAAACCAGTCACTGAATTCCAACCAGACTTCTTTGAATATATCTGTTCAACATGTAGAAGACTTACAATGTGATGAACTTGACCTCATTTTCTAGGTCACACTGTACAAATGAGTGTTCAGTTTTTGCTTGCTTTTATCATATTTCTTTATCAGATTGAAAATTCGGACTAAACGTGGTACATTACATCATGTCACACAACAATTTGGTGACCCTGATTCCTTTAAGGTCCTCGCCCCCGCCCATCGGGGCTTGAAGAAATAGATGGGCTGCATGATGCTTCCACGCAGAGCTGAAACCGACCCGCGCACGAGTACTGGTAAACCGCTTAGAGGATCTAAGCCTGCCCAGGCAAAGCGGTGCGAGTCGGCCCGTCCATGCTTATAAACTCTGGTTTCATAGGGCGGCAGGGCTTGAGATGTCATTTCATCTCAATGTCGGGTAAAAGTCCCCCAAAATTGGAACCAGCGTCTCCAAAATGATTTTTACAGTATTGACGGGGACGTTAAACATCAAATCAGACAAAATCCTTCAAGGTCCCAATGTTTATGGACAATGGACAATAACAATTGGACAATGTTTATGGTGGGTGACATAATTTTCATGCTTTGTTTGTTTGATTTGAGGTTTAACGTCCCCGTCAAACTGTAAAGGTCAGTTTGGAGAGGTTGCTTCCAATTGTGTGGGCTTTTTACCCGACAAAACCTGTCGCCCAATGAAACCAATAGGGTTTATAAGCATGGACGGTCCAACTCCCACCGCTTTGCCTGGACAGACTTAGATCCTCTAAGCGGTTAACCAGTACTCGTGTGCGGTCGGATTCAGCTCTGCGTGGAAGCAACATGCAGCCCATCTATTTCTTCAAGCCCCGATGGGCGGGGGCCGTAATTTTCATGCGAAAATCTTCCTAGTTTAACCATGTTTTTTTTTTTTCTTTTTTTTTTTTTTTTGGGGGGGGGGGGGGGGGGGGTTAAGTTAAATGTCTTCGACTTTATCTTAAAGCGTGTTTAGTAAATTCTTAAGGGCAATGGGAACACCTTCAGGGGAGGCAACTCCTGCAAAAGTATTTTTGTCTCCCGTGTCAAAAGGGGTTAACTGTTAAAGGAAAGAATTTTCTCCTTAGGAGCAAATTCTTTCCTTTAAGAGTAGTCCCCTTTATCAGCTGGACAGGGCTTATGGAAACGCGAACAGGAAGTCCCGAAAGTTGTCTCCCTTTGAAAAATGACGGAAAACCTGCTAGGTGTTCCCATTCCCCTTCAGAATCAGAATCAGAATCAGAATTGTTACTGGTGACACGTCAAATGACATTCATACACCAGGAGCTGTGATATGGGAAGTTAGTCCCTAGCTCTAACCAAAGATGTAAACTTAGCTACACAATCCTCAGCACCTTCAGCCGTCAAAATAATAGAATCGGGAAGGGCATTCCAATCTCTAATGGTTCGGGGGAAAAACGATTCTTTATAAATAGCCGTTCTTGCAGTAAGGGTCTGAAACGTCATTGAATGGTGTTTTCTACAGTGCCTAGCCGGGGGAACAGGGTCATCTGTTGGAATGCTGGCAGCACCCTTTAGACCTTTGTATAAGAGTATGAGCCAACTGTCTCTTCTCCTTTTCTTGAGAGACTCCCATCTTAATTTTCCTAGAATTCCAGTCATGCTCCCAGTTTCAAAGCAATAATTTCCAGTTACAAATCTAGCAGCTCTGTTCTGAACTTTTTCAATTTCTTCATTAAGGACCACTCCGCTTGGGTCCCAGATGCAACTACCATATTCCAAGATGGGGCGAACAAGTCCCCTGTATGCTGTCTCTTTCACATCCTGAGGACACTGATGAAGATTTCTCCTAAGGAAACCAAGTGTTCTATTCGCCTTTGTACACATATTGCTAATGTGTGTATTCCATCTCAAATCGTGAGTGATTGTCACACCAAGGTATTTAATGGAATTCACATTTTCGAGGACCGTTCCCTCTAAGGTGTAAGAAGCCTCAACTTTATTAGATCTCTTCCTTGTTATCTGCATAATATTGCATTTAACTGGTTGAAATCTCATGCCCCATTTTCTGGCCCAACATCCTAATCTATCTATATCAGCCTGAAGTTTCAGTGAGTCATCTGTATCCCTAATTTCCCGGTAACAAACACAGTCATCTGCGAACAGTCTTATTTCTGAGTCAATGTCAGTGGAAATATCATTGATGTACAGGGAGAACAATAGAGGACCAAGAACAGTCCCTTGTGGGACTCACGACAAAACTGGCGCCCATACTGAAGATTCACCATTAACAACAACACGCTGTTTTCTGTAGCAAAGGAAGGAATCTATCCATTTAAGAGTCTTCCCACCAATTCCATAACCAAATAATTTGGATTTAAGTAGTTCATGAGGAGGGGTGTCAAAAGCCTTCTCAAAGTCCAGAATAAATGTGTCCACCTGCCCCCCTTTGTCCAGGATTTTTGCCCAATCATTAATAACCGTGCTCAACTGAGTTTCGCAACTATGCCTTTTCCTAAATGCATGTTGTCTCTCTGACAAAAGTTTATGTTCATCCAAGTGGGCCATGATGTTTGAGCAGACTATGTGTTCAAGCAATTTACATAGAACACAGGTCAGTGACACCGGGCGATAATTACGAGCAAGAGCCCTGTACCCTTTTTTGAAAAGTGGACAGATGTTCGCTAGGAGCCATTCTTTGGGAATTTCACCCGTATCGAGAGATTGTTGGAAGAGATGAGCAAAAACTGGACCTAACTCGTTTGCTAGTTCCTTCAGGACTCTAGGATGAAGCTCATCAGGCCCTAAAGCTTTAGAAGGGTTCAAGCCTTTAAGTAACTTGATCACTCCCGCAGAGGATACAACAATATTTTCCATGAAAGGGGCCGATCTTCCAGTCAATGGAACCTCGTTGAACTCAGTTTTATTAAATGCATCATTGAATTGACCAACCAATTCCTCTGCCCTTTCAGAGTCCGATTCAGCGACTCCGTTCCCTCCTCTTTTATTAAGGGGTGGGATACCTTGCCTATCTTTCTTCTGGCTATTGATATATCTGTAGAAGTCTCTGGGATTCGCCTTTACATCACCTACCAAGTTATTTACATACTGATCATGCTGATTTTTGATGTCATTTTTAATTTCTCGTCTCAAGTTTTCAAATTTTGCTCTGAGTTTACCACTTCCCGACTTTTTTGCCTTAGCATGAATCTTATTTCTCCTCCGAATTTTTCTTCTTATTTCTCCCTTAAATCAAGGGATATTAACTATTTACTGGACTGGTATGCCTGCGATTATCAAGCGCTATACCACGTTGATTGAAACACATGTTCTCCTGTGAGCGTACACATGGCCCAGTACACTCGTCTATTTGCAAACAGAGATTTGCAGTATGCAAAAGTAGAAGTAAAGTTTACACACGCAAGTAAATTTCGTATACGCAGATAAATACTCCCTTGAGCAAATCGGCATCATGAAAACCTGCTTATATAATTCTGACCCCCCTTGAACCCCATTTTTATAAAGTAAAACCGGGGTTTACAGCCGTAAACGTTATTTTTCTTATTCTGCTCTCGCCTCATCGCGGCGGTTCTAACAAGTACCTACAATCTATGTTTTGAGCACTAAGAAAACTACCCAATTTTTCATCTCAAAAGTTTCATTTTTAGCAGTAAAATTTTCAACGTATTTGTATAGGCATGTTCTCGTAATGGGTCAATATGTACGAAGCTTAAGACAAATCATTAATACCCTTGTAAATCCCACTTTTCTCCCGAAAAGTAGGGTTTAAATGATTATACATTTCACGGACTTGTTAGCGCAAAAAGTTGTAGAAGAAAAAGAAAATACAGAATATAGGTTTGAAATAAATAGTTATAAAAACCAAATGCTCAGGCTCAGACCTTAAAAAGATGTCAAAAACTGCAACATGTCATCTTTGACAGATTTTTTTTTTCAATTATACAGTAGAACTTCGATGGCTCGAACACCGATGGCTCGTTTACCATGGATCTGTCGAACACATGCTTGAGCCCCTAGCGAAATCCTATACATAAGAAATAGTGGGGGATAATTAAGGAGATTTTAGTCTTTTATCTTGCAAATGCATGCTGTGTGTACTCATTAGAATCGCCTCGATGAGGTGATTCTAATGACTACAAACAGCATACATTTTCATTATAGAACACCGAAAAGATATCTAAAAGTATCTCGTTATGCCTCCTCATTGGCTCGAACTACCCATGTCTCGAACAGATTTTCGAGGTCCCAAAAGTGTTCGAGCCATTGAAATTCGACTGTATGTTGATCATCTTCCTTATCACGAGAGGAAAAGCGTCTATAAGAAGCTGGAACAATGTTTTATACATCTAGTACACAAAACTTTGTTTGATTTCTTAAACATGGTCGTATATCTTGGAAAACGAGAAATAGGCATACCTGTCACGTTTTCCATTCTGCGGTCGATGTATAATTTCCATTCTGCGGTCGATGTATAATTTCCTTTATCGTATGACGTCAACGAGAAAATAGACACACCTGTCACGTTTTCCATTCTGCGGTCGATGTATAATTTCCATTCTGCGGTCGATGTATAATTTCCTTTATCCTATGACGTCAACGAGAAAATAGACACACCTGTCACGTTTCTGCGGTCGATGTATAATTTCCATTCTGCGATCGAAGTATAATTTCCTTTATAGTATGACGTCAACGAGAAAATAGACACACCTGTCACGTTTACCATTCTGCGGTCGATGTATAATTTCCTTTATCGTATAACGTCGTTGATAAGCAGGGGATAACATCGTATGGCCACACGTGTAATAACACTTTGGCGGGATTAAGTAACGTCATGGCGACGTCCATGTCAACAATGCATTTTTGTCGAAAAATGGCGATAAAATCCTATTTTTAGTGATCATATGATAAACAGAATCTTACACTCGTGGTCACTTCATATGAAATTTATGAAACTCGCCGAAGGCATCAGTGTGGCGCCGGTCATAGGCGTAACGCCCATTACGCATATTACGCATGTGCGTAATGTAAAATATTTGCAGTAAAGAGGACGCACCTAAATAATAGTGTCCATTACATGTTATATATGGGCTCCCCTCGGGAGCAAATTCTTTCCTATAAGAGTAGCCCCCATCTCGGAAAAATATGTTTTACATAGATTTTTGTCTGGTTGTGCGTAATGATAATTTGGTTGTGGTTACGACCCTGCCGGGTCTTTCTCCATGTAATATGGGCTGCTCTTAAAGGAAAGAATTTGCTCCCCTCTGGAGTAGCCCCCATTTTTTCTTCCCTATAAGAGTAGCCCCCATTTTTTCTTTCCTATAAGAGTAGCCCCCAATGTTTCTGGTTGTGCGGTATAATAGTTTGGTTTTGGTTTCGCCCCTGCCAGTTCTTTCCAATACTTTTATAATAGTGTATGTTAAAATGAGAAATACGTAAAATGCCACAATTTTTCATCAGTAAAATGACATTAACAGAGCCAGGCGGGAAAGCTTCGTCTCATATACTACTACTACTACTACTACTAATAGTAATAATAATAATAATAATAATAATAGTTCGGCTGTCATTACTGACAATGACCAATGCTTAATCAAAAGCGTGAACTGCTACTTATTGCATGTATGTCTTAGATATTAATTACTTCAATAACAGAGTCATCGACATGTGGAATGAGTTGTCAGAACATGTAGTGATGGCACCCAATTTCAATAGCTTTAAGAGCAGACTAAACAGTTCTTGGTTTGAGCATCCCAATAAGTTTGATCCCTGGTGCTACGCTCCCGGCGAGAGAACATGAAATCGAAATGTGAAATCGAAATCGAAAATCAGTATTTTGCAAGATCAAAACACGTCAATAGAGGCTGTGGAGCCTAACCAAGCGTTACCAACGTAAGAAACGTAAGAAAACTAATTGTCTGTTGGTGATGACATAGCCCTGGCTGTCCGCTGAACACGTTTCTGTTCGGCGTCGCGTTTTTTTTTTAAGAATTCCTTTATATTACTTATGAGGTCTCGCCATTTTGCTCGGTCCTGTGCCATTTGTTCTCAGGACTGTTTGGAAATCTCCATTTTGAACCCCAAATAAACACTTTTTAAGAATCCCTTTATATTACTTATGAGGTCTAGGTACTTTGCTCAGTCCTGTGCCATTTGTTCTCAGGACTGTTTTGAAATCTCCATTTTGAAGCCCAAATAAACCCTTTAGGAAACCACACCCAAATATTATAAAATACTGTAGTATGTCTTTGGATCGCTTAACTAGGCAAATCGGTCCAAAACTCAACATGAGTCTCGGCATTTAAGGCCCTCGGGCTAATATCGGAATAATCCGCACGGACATAATGGTGGACGCGTCAACCTACTTACCTTCAGCGAATGTAAAAGAAAATAATATGCTGTGTGCATGATTATGACCTGTACAAAGTCGAATGATACTTTTTTTCTAAATTTAACCTACGTAATACAGTCTCATGATAAACAGGTAGAAGAAAGTTGTTTTATTTAAAGACTGTCTTCAAATTTAAAGACTGTCTGTAAATTTAAAGACTTTTTAGTCTGTAGATTTAAAGACTAACACTGAGTAACACAACGGAAAATCATGAAAATGATGTAACACGAAAAAATCGCATTCTCATACGCAGCCTCAGTTTTCATCTGATTAATAAAACGTGCGTTGCAAAACACTGCATGTATTTTGTTGTCTTCTAATATCTTTTTAATGATAGAAATAATTAAGAAATAAAGCAACACTTTTCCTTCCCTTAGACCACAAAAGCCGTGAAACTCCGCAGTAAGAGAGGAAATATCTGTCAAAGGTCGAACATGAGATGAGTTTCGTACTGACTTCATTTCGTTTTCGGACATTTTACTGTTGTAGTCCGTCTGAAACTTTCATCAATTTTAGTTGTCAGAAAATCTGTCTGTCGAAGCGAGAAGTCCGTATATTGACAAAATCATAAAATCGTTATACACATCCATTCCTGAGCTCATTTTACATATGAATCTTATTACAAAACTGATTTTTTTTCTGAGAATTCTTCAATTATGGTGGAAAGAATTTAATTAAATAGAGACAACTATATAATTTGCAGTTACAAATAATTAGTTTGTTTGTTTGTTTGTTTTGAGGTTTAACGTCCCTGTCAACACTGTAAAGATATTCCATAGACAATGGCCAAGTTACTATAAACAGCGAAGTGCGATTTTTCCGTTTAACACCATTTTCATGATTTTATTTGTGTCAGTCTTTAAATTTACAGATTAAAAAGTCTTTAAATTTAAAGACAGTCTTTAAATAAAACGACTTTCTTCTACCTGATAATGTATTTCTGCCAACAAGGAAGTTTGAATAACGTGGTAAAAAACGAAATATAATTGACTATTTAGATTATGATTATTGAAAAACAAACGAATATCTGCAAAATTTAGTATAAAAACTTACTTTCATAAAACTTACGCTACCATCCGACTTTTTTACTTTTGAACATTTTGTGCGTCCCTCCGAAATAGCGAGTATATCAACATACACAGTGTGCATGCGTTCACTCGTGACACACAGACAATCAAAGTACTGAGAGTGTCGATAGTGCGACTGTTTAACCCTTTTTTTACCAACTTATACGCATGTATAGCAGGAGACCATTTCAAAATTTAGGGGTGTCAGGTGGTGTTTTCTTCAAAACTTATATTGAAAATGACTGAACTTTTAGCAAACACCGGAGGCCCTGATCAGACGCCGCGTTTTGCGGCGTCAGATCTTGGCCTGCACTGTTTGTCAAATACCCGTTTTGGGATTTCGGTACCAAATTGTTTAATGCAAACTCGTTAAAAAAACGAAACATAATAAACTAAATTTTATGGCATGACCAACTGAACAAAATCTAAAAGGAAACAAAGGAGACAAGTTTGTATAAAGTTTACGCTATTAAACCTTAAGCTACGCTACCCTCCTGAACAT
The DNA here is from genome assembly GCA_963580285.1 of Lucinisca nassula. Lineage (NCBI taxonomy): Eukaryota > Metazoa > Mollusca > Bivalvia > Lucinida > Lucinidae > Lucinisca > Lucinisca nassula. The sequence goes on along the minus strand of OY757012.1, from coordinate 51,541,193 downwards.
TTTGTTTGCGAGTATACATGTATCAACTTACGCTGTGTGCATGCGTTCACCCGTGACACAAACAGACAATCAAAGTACTGAGAGTGTCGATAGGGCGATTGTTTAATGCAAACTTTTTTTTTTATTTTAACTTTTATTTCTGTAATATCATATTACCAAATAATACAGTAATTTAGATAACAGTAAGCTACTACAAAACATGTTAACAGTGCCTTTTGCCAACAGAAGTATTTGTTTGTAGATATATTATTGATCTATAAATAGTATTACTACACAATATGATAGACCAGAAAATGGAAGATTATAATAATAATAATAATAAATAATAATAATAATGATGAATGTAATGATAAACACAACTAATAATAGAAAAGCTGAATCCAAATAACAATAGACATGAGCATCGGAAATTTAGCAAATATATTTATTAGAAAAAAAAGACACTATAAAATGACCCCCCCCCCCACCTAATCATCCCTTCCCCCCACCCCACACCAAAAAAAAACAAGAGGAAGAAGAAAGGATAAAGATAAAGATCTGCTGTCTTCTTGCTTTGAAAGTGTAGTTCAATCAAAACATTCAAAAGATTTATGAAATTATCCCATTTACTGGAGAACTGGGGCAGTTTTTTCGTTTACGAAATGTATCTCTCTTTCTACTTTTAATCTATATTTTAGAAATGGTCTAAAATGTGTAATGGATGGAACTGTTTTTTTTTATATTTATTTCTAAATATAAAATATTTCGCATTCAAGATTATGAAATTCTGCACTTGTTTATCCGCTTTATTGGTTTGATCGGTAATACCAAAAACAGACAATTTTAAAAGTTAATGGGAGGTCAATATTACAATGAGTCAAAAGGTTTGAGAGTTCTCTCCAGAAGTGTTGAACATGTAACATTCCCAAAATAAATGGTTCACTGTTTCGATTTCCATTGCACAGAAATCACATAGCGCTGAGATTCCGATATTGCATTTGAGTAAGTACTTATATGTTGGTATTATTCATAGTAAATACTTGTATTGAAAGTTTTGTAATCTAGTGTCGTTTGTAGTTTTTAATGTACTGGTGTATATGCTTTTCCAGTTGAAATGGTCGTCAATAAACATTGTATTCCATTTTGTTTCTGAACGTTTTTTCAAAATTAGTTTCCTTGCTCCGAATATAATAATATATATATTTATTTGTCCGTTTCGAATTGAGCAACTTATCTATCAATAGTGACCTCCTGGGATGTCACCGTTTTCATATCTTATAATTCTGTTTCCAAACATTTTGGTATACTGGATATTAAACTAACATATTTAAAAAAATCTCCATTTAGTAAATCATATGTTGTTTTCAACTCCGTAAATGAATAAAATCTATTTTCAGTTTCATTATATAGATCTTTAACGCATTTAATACCTTTTTGGTACCAACTTAAGTAACAAAGTGTATGTCCTCCAGCTTCAATGTTGCTATTGTTCCATATTATTTCCTTTCGATAATATGATATACTTTTTTTATAGTTACATTTACACCATGTAGTCAGTACATCTTTGAAAAAAATATTTTTCTTAAATTTTTTTTCTATATCTTTCTCACAGTAATTACTTTCAAAAACTAACATCCCGCCATAGGTTTTCGATTCGGACATATATAAATGTTTATTTATTCCTGTCATTGTCTAATATTCGCTTTAAACAGCTTAATTTTAAAGAAATTATACATATTCTTATATCAATCAGTTTGAAACCACCCTTATCATAATCTTGTGTTAATATTTCTCTTTTTATTTTTTCTGGTTTGCCGTCCCATATAAACTTAAACATTATTTTTTTCAGTGCGTTTGACTATATCCTCTGAAGGTGTTGGTAAAGAAGAAAGTGCGTATATGAGCTAAGGGAGAGCAAAATTCTTAATAACTGTTATCTTTCCCATCAGAGTCAGGTTCCTGAGCTGCCATTGTTGTAAACATTTCTTGAAGCCATTTATTTCGGGTTCCAAATTTAAAGTCAAAATGTTTTCTCTATTTGTTGTAAATGTTATTAATAAAGCGTCTGATTTTGTAGATTTCCATTGAAATTTTCTGTGTTTTAGATTTACCGATTCAGATCTTTTCATACTGCCGATTCTTAGAACCTGACATTTTTTTGCGATAAAGGTCAAACCCGATATGTAGCTGAAATTGTCTAGTATACTAATTAATGCTTCGAATGATCTCGGGGACCCGTCTAAGATAAATGAAGCATCATCAGCGAACAAAGACTGTTTAAATTCGGTGTAACAAAGTACAATACCTTTAACATCTTCTGTAGAAGCAATCATATGTGAAAGTAGTTCGAAGGAAATAATAAATAAATAAGGAGAAAGAGGACACCATTGTCGAACTCCGCGTTGAATTGGAAAGAATTCATAGAGATTTCCATTATTTGACACACAGCTTTTTGAATCTGGATAGAAACATTTTATCCAGGATAACAAGTAATCACCAAAATTAAAATGTTTTAAGCAGTTAAACATGGAGTGATTTGTTTTTGTTTGATTTGAGGTTTAACGTCCCCGTCAACACTGTAAAGGTCATTTTGGAGACGTTGCTTCCAATTTTGTTGGACTTTTACCCGACATTGAGATGAAATGACATCTCAAGCCATGTCGCCCAATGAAATCAATAGGGTTTATAATCATGGACGGCCCGCCACGCACCGCGGTTCCTGGACAGACTTAGATCCTCTAAGCGGTTTACCAGTACTAGTGAGCGGGTCGGATTCAGCTCTGCGTGGAAGCATCATGCAGCCCATCTATTTCTTCAAGCCTCGATGGGCGGGGGCGGTAAAACATGTAGTGATGATCCAGGCTATCAAAAGCCTTTTCGAAATCAGAGAAAAAAATAATTCCTGGTTTATTTTCTTCTTCTGATTTTTTCTATGATTTCAAAAAGAAGCCTGATATTTTCTCCTATATATCTTCCTTTAATGAAACCTGTCTGAGACTCATTTATTATTTTTATCAACACGCTTTTGATTCGCTTAGCTATCACTTTAGCCGTTATCTTATAGTCAACATTTAATAAACTAATTGGGCGCCTGTTTGTAAGAAGTGTAGTATCTTTATTTGATTTCGGAATTAGAGTTATAATACTTTGTTTCTGTAATTCTGTAAGTTGGCCGTTTTCATACGAGTAATTCATTGATTTAATATAAAATTGCTTGATAGTGTTCCAAAATATCTTGAAAAATTCTACCGTTATGCCATCAGAACCGGGACTTGTTTATTGTTCATTTCCTAGAGCGCCTTAGTGCACTCTTCTTTCGATATTGGCCCTTCACATGTGTTACTTTCGATCTTACTAAGTTTTGGAATGTCGTCGAAAAAAAAATGTATATAGAATTGTCAGTATGTCGTTTTGAATATAAGCATCTGTAAAATATTTCTGTTTCTTTAAGGATTTCTTTTTGTAGTGTAATGATTTTATTATTTGTGATAAGCTGTGAGATCAGTTTTGTTTCCGAGCTTTTTTTTTCTAAGCTAGCGAAGTAGGAAATATTTTTTTCACCATTTTCTGTTATATTTGCTTTGGACCTTAATATAAAACCGTTTATTTTTGTCTCTATTATATTTTCCAATTCCTGTCTTTTTTGTTTCAGATTTTCATTTTTTTTATTTCTGATTCAATTGCAGTATCTGTTTCTCCAAGTTTTTTTATTGAGTTGGTCAATATCACCCTTAAGTTTCAATTCTGTTTCACCCAACTCTTTCTTTTTCTGTGTAGTGTATTTAATCGTTTCGTTTCTGATGGTTCTTTTGATTAATTCCCACAGAGTATGGGGGTTTGCATCTTTATTAATATCTGCTATTTCATTAATGTCCCTTTTAATTATTTCTTGATATTTGGTTTCTAAGAGTATACTGTTATTTAACTTAAAGTAGCCTGGACCTCTAACATAATTCTTGATGTCAATTTGAAGTGAAACTATATTATGATCAGATTTAAATCTTATTTTATGTTCACTAGACACTACGGCATTTAAAAGATTGTTCGTAGACACATTTCTATGAAAGTTTTGTCAAAATATTTGCAGAGGCTTGGCAGTAAATGCCATTTTTCAACTTTCCCCATTATAAGTCTATGGAAACTCTAAGTTGCCATAGCAACCAAACTAATGAGCCGAATTTCATAAAAAAACACAAACTTTCAATCCCCCAACCCAAGGATGCTACAGATGATATTTGGGCCCAATTGGCCCAGTGGCTTCGGAGGAGATGTCGTTTGAATGTGTTGACGCAGACAACAGACGACATACGTCATACGACGGACAACTGCCTATCCTATAAGCTCCTCCGGAGCCTTCGGGTCTGGTGAGCTAAAACGTTATTGACTGGACACAAAAAAAGACTTTTTTTGTCCTTTGACCTCTAAGTGACCTTGATCTTGGAGGTGCCGGCCTGGGTCTAGCGCGCAACACATCGTCTCATGATGGTTCACATTTCTGCCAAGTGATTTCACAATCTATCCAGGAATAAGAAAATTATTGACTGAACACTAAAAAGGCCACTTTTTACCTTTGACCTCTTAGTATGACCTTGACCTTTGAGGTACCAACATGGGTCATGCAAGAGACACATCGTCTCGTTGTGGTTAACATTTCTGCCAAGAAAAGCTCAAAATCCCTCTACAAATAAAAAAGTAATTGACCAAACACGAAAAAACGCCCCTTTTTTGAACTTTGACCTCTAAGTATAAGTATGACCTTGAACTTTGAGGTACCAAACTGGGTCATAAGCGCGACATGTCGTCTCATAGTGGTTAAGATTTCTGCCAAGCACTTTCAAAATACATCTAAAAATAAGAAAGTTATTGACCAAACACGAAAAAGGTCCCTTTTTTACCTTTGACCTCTATGTATGACCTTGACCTTGGAGGTACCAACCTGAATCATGCATGGAACATATTTTCTCATGATATTTAACATTTCTGCTAAGTAATTTCAAATTCTATCTAAAAATAAGAAAGTTATTGACAAAACACGAAAAAAGGCCCCTTTTTTATCTTTGACCTCTAAGTATGACCTTGACCTTTGAGGTACCAACCTGGGTCATGCTCGCAACACATCGTCTCATGGTGGTTAACATTTCTACAAGCAATTTCAAAATCTATCTGAAAATAAGAAAGTTATTGACCAAACACGAAAAAAGGCCCCTTTTTTACCTTTGACCTCTAAGGTACAGTCCTGCGTCATGCGCGCCGCACATCGGCTCATGGTGGTTAATATTTCTGCCAAGTAATTTCAAAATCCATCTGAAAATAAGAACGTTATTGACTGGACCCGAATTGCCCATACATGTTTACATACCGACACACTTCCAAGGGATAAAACTCAAATGCGAGAGTTATAGTTCTTGCGCTCTGCACATCGTCTAATATTGATTAATATTTATATGAAGTTTCGTGAAGATAGCTTGAACGGTTTCAAATTATAGAGCAGACACGAATTTGTGACAGACGTACAGACAGACAGACGCCCGGTGGAAAAACAAAAAAAAAAATCGGGGGAGACATAATAATAAATAAATAATTTAAATGAAAAAATAAATATACAACTTGGATCAAAGGCTAAAAGAACTACTCCATTCACTGACGTCCTTCGTCATACAATGCCTGACAAACGCAGGCCGAGTTGACTCGGGGCAGAGTTGATTACAGGCCGAGTTGGCCTGTATTCACCTGCCACGATGGTAAGAAATAACGTATGGACTGACAAGCAAGAGACAGTTATAGATGGCTATGTACAATCTGGAGGCTTGACTGTTCAAGAAATAAAGCTAAATATGGATACCTAATTTTGTTAAGTTCACCACTGTCATCAACTGCATCAAATAGTCATCGCTGTTGCTCTTGTTCAATATAGCAACAATGTTTTGTTTGGTTCTTTCTGAGTTAAGCAGCTAAGTCAATATCATTAAAGTTACGTTGAGCCTGTCATTTAATCTAGCCGCGTCTCCTATGCAGTTTTAGTCCTTTTTAGCTGTAAACAGTGTACATTCTTGCGGAAAGTGAACCCGCCAATCGGGGCTTGAAGATATATATGGGTTGCATGATGCTTCCACGCAGAGATGAAACCGACACGCACCCGAGTACTGCTAAACCGCATAGCCGATCTAAATAGAAGTAGAGGCAATGATCAGGAATCGATACAATTAACCCACATCGCCCATCAGAGACACCAAAGGGAAAGAAACACTTACATGAAGCAACAGACCCTAACGGAAACACCAACAGCAGAAAGCCAAAACGACAGTTACTTTCCCACAAAATGGCCAAAAGGATATCCAAAATAAAATTATATAAGCGCCACAAACACCCAAAGACAAACCATAACAAAAAATAGCCGCGACAGAAGAACCGCCTTGGAACGGTCAGCGGAAACGAATTCCACTGGGGAGCTTAAATCGATTTTACGTGGCCACAATCCTCGCCCTTACTTCCATCGCGATTTATTTAAATAATATGTTCAGTCCGCATGAAGGCCTCCTAACACATCAGTGCAACCTCTCCGTGAACACAAAAATCAAACAACCACAGAGTGAAACAAGGGTGAGCCTGCCCAGGCAAAGCGGTGCGAGTCGGCCCGTCCATGCTTATAAACCTATTGGTTTCACTGGGCGTCAGGGCTTGAGATGTCATTTCATCTCAATGTCGGGTAAAAGTCCAACAAAATTGGAAGCAACGTCTCCAAAATGACCTTTACAGTGTTGACGGGGACGATTTACCTCAACTCAAACAAACAAATCTTTCGGAAAATACTAGCAATTGCTCTTCTTGAACTCGCAAATGTTGGGGAATGACCATAAAGTTAACTTCACGATTATTAGCCATGGAAGATTACTGCCCTGCGTCACCCTGCAGTGTTCAAACCTGATACCTTCTGAAGCCAAATGTCAACATGAATAAATCACCGGGTTGACAACTTTGCTTCCCTCTTTAATTGCACGCCAGTGGGTCAGGCCTCAGATTCTGTGACGGTTCCAGCATAAAGGCTTTTATGGCGCGAGAATTGTGGCCACGTAAAATCGATTTAAGCCCCCCCCCACCCCCCCCCCCAGTGGAAATCTTTCCACTGACCATTCAAAGGCGGTTCTTAAGTTGCGGTTTATTTATGTTGCTGTTTGTTACTTACTGTGTGTATCACTTGTGTCCTTTTATTTTGGATGGCCATATGGCCTTTTTGTGGGAAAGTAACTGTCCTTATGGCCTTCCTTTGTTTAGGTTTCCATTATGGTCTGGTCGCTTCATGTTTGTGTTTCTTTCCCTTTGGTGTCTTTGATGGGTGCAGTAAGTTAATTGTATCGAGTCCTGATCATTGTTTTACTTCTACTTAGTATATAAATTCAGAAAAATATACAACCGCAAAGACTTCAACACCCAATTTCGTAAAATCTTTCTTCGATGTAAAAAGACTAGTACAACATAAATGTTATGCGACAGACTGTATGCATGTTAGTTAACCCAATCACGGTTGGCAACTTTGCTTCCCTCTTTAATTGCACGCCGGTGGGTCAGGCCTCAGATTCTATGACGGCTCCAACGTAAAGGCTTATTGAGAATTAGAGAGTTCTAATTCAAGGTAATGTTGGTTGGTGCCTGATGCTCTGCCTCTGGTCGGGCCCATCGGAGTCTAACTGTTGGTTTTCTTTTGCTCCAGCATTTCAGTGGTTTCTTGCTGTCGAGTCCTCGCCGTTGTTTCATTTCTGTGGTTGTTTGATTTTTGTGTTGAGTTAGGTCTTCATGCGGACTGAACAAATTATTTGTCTTGATTTGGCCGAAACTAGCTAGTCTGCCCAGAAAACATGAGCACTAAATATTTTCCAGTTCTGTGGTGTATTCCTTGCTTCCAAAGACTAACTCTTTTATAGAACATATTTAACGTCACTATGTACAGCTGATGTGTGGAAACGTGTGGCGGTCGTAAAAAGTCTCCCTGCCCTATAGTATAGTTTATATTTTCTTGTCCTTTGGGATCATTGATTCCATTGTGGAATTTTGAAAGTATTGAGGGTCACTGATGAGGCCTTATTGGTCGAAACTAGCTAGTCTGGCCCAGAAAACATGTACACTTCATATTTTCCAGTTCTGTGGTGTATTCCTTGCTTCCAAAGGATAACCGTTTTATTGAACATATTAATCGCAACGGAAGTTTTTGTTTGTTTGTATTGGAGTTTAACGGCCCAGTCAACACTATTTAGGTCATTTTTGAGCCGGTCAGTTAACCTATCCACACTTTCCTGGGCAGGCTTATACGTAAGCGGTTAACCAGTACAGTGCACATTCTTTCGCCAGAAACTGACAACTGCCCTTCTTGAATCAGCGGAAGGGAGAGAATGACCGTAGAAAAGATTTCATGATCAATCTCCACGAAAGAATGTTGCCGACCCCGGCGGGAGTCGAACCCGCGTCCTCCTGGTCACCAGTCAGACGCGCATCCGACTGAGCCAAAGAGGCCGGCCCCGCAACGGAAGTAGGTACGAGGATTGTGGCCATGTAAAATCGATTTAAGCGCCCCCCCCCCCCCCCCTCCAATTGAATTTGTTTCCGCTGACCGTTCCAAGGCGGTTCTTCTGTCGCGGTTTATTTTTGTTTTGGTTTGTCTTTGGGTGTTTATGTCGCTTATATTATTTTATTTTTGGATAGCCTATTGGCCATTTTGTGGGAAAGTAACTGTCCTTTGGATTTTCGCTATTGATGTTTCCATTAGTCTGTTGTTTCATGTTTGTGTTTCGTTCCCTTTGGTGTCTCTGATGGGAGCTGTGGGTTAATTGTATCGATTCCTGATCATTGCCCCCCTTCTACTTTACTGAGAATTATAGACTGAGTTCTTAATTTTATGTAATGTTGGTTGGTGCCTGATGCTCTGTCTCTGGTTGGGTGGGACCGCTCGAGTCTAACTGTTGGTCTTCTTTTGCTCTAGCATTTCAGCGGTTTCTTGCTGTCAAGTCCTCACCGTAGTTTCATCGCTGTGGTTGTTTGATATTTGTGTTCACGGAGATGTTGCACTAATGCGTTAGGAGAGCTTCATACGGACAACAAATTATTTGTGTAAATTGCGACGGAAGTAAGGGCGAGGATTCTGGCCACGTAAAATCGATTTAAGCCCCACGGTGGAATTTGTTTCACTGACCGTTCCAAACGGTTCTTCTGTGCCGGTTTATTTTTGTTATAGTTTGTCTTTGACTGTGTGTATCGCTTATATTATTTTGTTTTGGATAGCCAGTTGGCCATTTTGGCTATCTGCTATTGATGTTTCCATTAGGGTCTGGTTGTTTCGTGTCTGTTCTTCTTTCCCTTTGGTGTCTCTGATGGGAACGGTGGGTTAATTATATCGATTCCTGAACATTGCCTTCACTTCTGTTTTGGATATGTGAGATTCTTTTGTCACTCAGTCACTTTAATGAAATTACGGGATCAAACATAAAGAAACATGAAGAGAGAGTAGGCATAATCATATTTTCTTTATTTCTCTAATGAGTAATGAATATCAAAATATTTTGTACAGACTAACTAAATACAACTAAACTGAAGCTTACAACAATATTCACACATTCTTACAAGCAGTAACAAGAACAATAAAACTATAAAACTGGACATACCGGACATATTTTACAGGGAGACAATTCTTATGTATTCCTGTATGAGGGAGACAACTATTATAACTGCCTGTAAATCATCTATACAAATGGGATCTACTCTTAAAGGAAAGAATTTGCTCCTCTGGAGCAAATTCTTTCCCATAAGAGTAGACCCCTATTGATAAGGAAGACAAAAATTTGAGATGCACCCATTTCTTGTAAGTTAGAAGCCAATCTCACCTATCTGTAAAGTGTTGTTTTACAAGATATGCAAAACTTGTAATTTATGTCTAACTTGCCAGCAAAGATTCAGCAACATTAAGTTACAAATAACGACCTTGAAATGGAATAAAATGTCTAAAAGATTAAGAAAATAATAAATAAATATACGCTTTCTCCAGCTAAAACTCTGTTACGCTCTAAAAGTTTGCTTTGAATGCTGCCTTTGAACAAGGATATAAAAGGCCTTTGCTCCGAATATGCATTTATTGGGTCCATGATCGGAATAACGGAACAGAGCATACCAAAATATGTAAACAGTTACTACGGTTAGAAAAGAATATTTTCAAATAAAAAATGCCTTTCATTCCTGGGTCTATGTAATATTGTGGATAACTAATTCAAATATCCTTCTGTGTACAGAGAATATTTAAAATATCTTTGTGTGTACATGAAAGTTGAATAGCTATAGTTTACTTTCATGACCTGTTCGAAACATTAGACACGGAATTATCTGAAACAGCAAAGTGCAAGAAACATTCTTGCTTCACACAAACCTGAAGGACAATGGAGTCACCTGGCTAAGGCTGACACGATTAATCATATAATCGATCGATAAATTCAACAAAAATGATTATCATTTCTGATTTGCTTTTAATCAATTACTTGATAGGTACAATTTACTACCCAAAGTTATGCCTAAAATAGCTGGATGAGTGGCAAACAGTGCAGACCCTGATGAGACGCCGCATTTTGCATCTGGGTCTACACTGTTTGCTCAGGCCTGTCTGTTCAAATATACATATGGTAAAGTGCAACATATGGTAAGAGTCATGCTCAGAAGAAAGCCAGACAGGTAAAATAATGACAAAAACCTTAGCGATTACTAACCGATTATCGATCGCAATGACAGGACTGATAATCGATTGTATTTTCAGCTCCGATTAGCCAGCCCTACACCTGGCATATTTTCCGCAGCCATTTTTTTTTAACTTTAGGTTTGCTTGTCTGTAAGTTCTGCTCGACGTGAACTGGCTTCACACACCTGAAATGGGCTCAACTCTTAAAGGGAAGAATTGGGAGCCAATTATTTCCTTTAGGAGACAACCCCTGATGAGAAAGGACGCGAAAATAATTTTGGAAGGGTTACTCCCCTGATAAGGGATACAAAAATAATTTTGAAAGATTTGCCTCCCTTGGTGAGAAGGACACATAAACAATTTTTAGAGAGTTTCCTCTCTGATAAGAAGGAACACAAAACAATTTTGAAAGTGTTGTCTCTCCTGAAAATGAATCGATTCTCCTTAAATCCAATGTGTATGAATACATCTGACAAATTCTGCTTGAATGTAAACAAAACGTTTTGAATACTGCAAGTTGTTTGTGTGTCTGAATTCTTTCCAAGTCAACTGGATTAATTTCTTTCTCCATCCTTCTTTCACCCAAGGGTAACCCCAAGTGAAATTGAAGGCAATGCGTTCCGTTTCAGAACTACAACTGTCCGATGGAATTGTTTTTTGTTTTCTTTAACCCCTTACGGCAGCAAAACGATAGTACAAGGCGGAATTATATTTTCACTTATTTGTTTGTCATATAACTTTATGTGTATTTACTGCCTGGCACAAGTGACAAGAAATGTCAAGTTTAATTTCTTTGAAAAAATAGCATATTCAAAAATGTTGGCTTCTATAGTGTTGCGTTTGGTTATGAATGAACATTGCAGAAAGCTGACACCTGAAGCTAAACTTCTCTCAAATCGTGCCTTATTTCCCATTAAAATTCAAGAAAAAATTATATCCATGCATCCATACAATTATTTTAAACATCAAAATTAATTTCAAATTTGATAATTTCCAAAACAGACCTTCGGTTGTGCTTTTCAACAAAACAAATTCGAATTAATCTAATTAACACCTAAAACCATGATTGTTTTGACAATCAGAATATAGACGTTGTGAATACACACATGTTAGCTGACACGTGTTATCAGAAATTTCATCTGAAAGTTTTCATGTTTTGGTGGTAACATTTTCAATATACTTGAATAGAGGTGTTGTTAAAAAAGAGCACATTACAGACAGCTGAAAAATTGCAGTCTCATTTTTATAAACTGTTAAAAATATATGTAGAGAATCACCATTTCTGATTGAACTGATTATAGATGTATCAAATGTATCCAAATGGTTATATGGAGGACTATATGAAATGCAAATAATGATAAAAGTAGTCCTAAAATCGTCCTGCCTTAAAATATAATAAGCATATGAAAATAGGGTTTAAACAATGCCAGATGTCTGTGAACAAATAGCTGTTCATTTATAATATAAACAAATCTGCATTTATGCATTCATACATACAATACAAGCACATGCAAACAATATTAAATTAAGCTATAATACAGATCACAGTCATCTCGAGACATTTTATCTCATATCACAGACTTGAAGCCAATTGCTACAATATTACACAGTTGAGGATATTTCAGAAAGTGGTATTTGGCTGTGGGAAAGATATTCTTCCATGTACAACAAGAACAATTTTACAAAGCAGATTAAATAATAAAATGCCCTGCTTAAGCATATAACCAATATATTCTCAAACATATTTCATATTTTGTTCTTTTAAATTTTAGTTTTACTTTATCTACATTTAAGTCTCTGCAGCCATCATATTTAAGTTATCTTACCAACAGTAAACCTTCATCAATCAATTGTTTTCTTATTCACAAACTTATTCTAAATCTTGGACATCAGCACCTATTATTTTATTAAATCTAAAATTGAATGATGATTTTTCTTTTCAGAATTTAGTAAAAAAAGGTCCTTGTGAAATGTCAAAGACCTCACACCAGCTATTTTTAGTAATATCCATAAAATTATATTAAAAGAATGCACATAGAGCTGCACATAACCTGCCATCACGAAAACACACTTATATAATTCTGACCCAATTGAAACCCAATTTTATATAGTAAAATTGGGGTTTACAGGGGCAAACCTTATTTGTTATTTCTGCTATTAACTATAGACTGTGCGTACTTATTAGAATCGTCTTGATGAGGCAGTTTTAATGTGTACCCACACTCCATATTTTGAGCAGAAATATGGAAAAATATCACAAGTTTTCACCAGAAAATTTTCGTGTTTTTTTTTTTTTTCGGCGGAAAATTTACAATGCATTTTAATAGGCGTGTTTTCGAAATGAGCCCTGCCTAAGCCCAAAGTTCCATGAGAAGTATTTATAGACATTTTTATGTAATACACAAAACCCTTATCTAAAATTGCTACTCATATAAAAGCAAACATGAAAGTATGATATACATAAGAAATGAAGTGAGGATCCAATATGTTCAAACTCTGGCCCCGAGGTGAACATATTGGTATATATATATTGGTATATATTAATGTGTGAACAAGATTTCGCACACACAATAAACCAAGCTGCCCACAAAAGGCCTGCAGTACATATCAAGAAAACACACCTGTATAATTTTGATCCCCTTAAACCCCAATTTTATATAGTAAAACTGGGGTTTTCAGGGGTAAACATTATTTTTTTTCTTATTTCTGGTCAAAAACATAGATCGTGGGTACCCATCAGCCTCGTTGAGGCGGTTCTGAAAAGTACATTGTACCTTCAATTTATGTTTTCAGCGGAAATAAGATAAATATCACTTTTTAACCTGAACGTTTTCATTTTTTCTGGTGATAAAAATTTCAATGTATTGGAATAGGCATGTTTTCGTAATTTGCAGTACATTTGTAAACAGCAGAGGTTCAGGTAAGATAGAAGACTGCACATGTGCCTCTACTGTTTACATTCACAATAAATGGCTGGTTGTAGAAGTACACATAGAATATTTCTGAATGACACAGTTGATAAACTTATTTGTGACCATGATTTTACAACATAAAATTACAAGAAAGACACACAAAACACAGTTTGATAAAAGGTATAAAAATAGAATTTTATCTTGTGTAGTGTTTACCCAGATATACAAAATGAATATATTTCATCTCAAACATCATGGTCTGAAATTATTTTTCACAAACAGGATAAATTTCGGCGGGAGTTTTGGACAATATTATGACAAGTAATCAGAATCCTTGAAATTATGAATGTGCAGGATTCCTTATCTGAGTGAATATACATAGCAGTCCTATCTGTATGAGCTGTAAGCGACTCACTTGGATATACATAATTTCAATGTCAATTCCATGGTCCCAGAGAGAACAGTCCCTATTCTGAAAGTATGTTAAGTCAAATATATAGGATAATTATATAATTGATAAATCTTATCAAATGTTCCCTCGTCATGAAGGATGAATATTTTTAGTTGTGAGGCACTATGGCCAATGAATATTCACAAGCAACCCTTGAGATTCGATCACCTGATTTTCCTGTTTTCGTCAGTAATGATACTATCACTAGTGGTCACAGTTTGGCCAAATAACTGAATACGGATGGGACTGGCACTTACGAATTGTTGATGAGCACTTTATCCAGTCAGAAGATATAAAATGCTTCACTGTCAATTTAACAATGTCCCATATTCTGTAAATCATACTGGTGGAGGCCCATCAGTATATTGCAGCATCTGTTCAAGAGATCGGCGGAAGTTATTCGCCAATAAACAACTATAATCGTCCTCTGACATTGGCACTAGGGCGGCAAGTCCCAGTAGTAGTAACAGTAGCAGTTGCAGAGGAATAGAAGCTCGTAAAACACGACAACAAAATGCCAAACACTGTCGCTCATCCATGTCATCATGTGGTTCGGTTAAGCTGGAAAAGAAATGAAAAATTCTAAAGTAGGACATTTCAATAGGTGAGGAATATGAGAGGAATTCTGTATCTAACTCTTATCATGCTGTTCACGACAACCCCTATCTTTGGAAACAGTGTAGATCCAGATCAGATGGCTTCTGGAAGCCATCTGATCAGGATCTACACTGTTTTGCATTCAGTTTATGAATTTGTAGCAATAATTTACATCAACTAATTTGATTGGTTGATAGACAGAAATGGGTGAGGCTTAAATGAATATTCAGCAAGATTAGGGTTAAAGCAACAGAAAGATGTGAAAAAGAGTAAATGCACCAAACATATAAACATACATACAGTGTTCAGATATGATTTAATTATCAATGATGCGCACGACTCCGATGATAGCTAAGAATGTTTTGAACAATGTACACGTTTTAAATGAAGCTTCCACATCAACCAATTCTCCCGAATGTTTATGATGTCACAGCTATCAATTTTATTCCTTTTTTCTTTTTATTTATTTTCTTAATGTTTTGTTGTCCAAAATACATGAGTAGCTCAGTGAATGTGTATGAGACTTTGTTTGAAATAATGCCTGAAAAGACTACAGCCACCAGTGTGTGCCTTTTTTTAATTGTTTAATTTCTCTACCTACCATTATTTAACATATTTGGAGATCTGGTTAAATGAAAATTGTGACACAGTGTAAATGAATAACAATAATGAAATGACCTCTTACGATGATAATTCAAATGATCTATTATTATGATGATGATAAAATCAGTGGTAATGAAACTGACATTTAATGATAATGAAAATGGTATGTAATGATGATAATGAAATGACCTCTAATATCCTAAATTAAAATAATCGACTTCTTATTACGAGACTAAAATGAGCTCCAATGATGACACTGAAAAAGCGCTCTAATGTAATTATTGAAAACAACCTATTACCGTATACTATTATTGAAAATTACCTCTCATAACGCCAAAGAACACGGCAAATTTAATGCTGTTATTTTTATTTTCAAGCTCAAGGACATGCATAAAAGATTTTTTTTTGTATTTAAGCTGTATTTAAATTTTGGTTCAGATACACAACTTTATAAAAAGTAGAAGTAAAACGAAGATCAGGAATCGATACAATTAACTTACTCCACCCATCAAAAACACCAAAGGGAAAGAAACACAAACATTAAGCGACCAGACCATAATGGAAACCTAAACAAAGGAAGGCCATACGAACAGTTACTTTCCCACAAAATGGCCATATGGCCATCCAAAATAAAAAGACACAAGTGATACACACAGTAAGTAACAAACAACAACATAAATAATAATAAAAATCAAAAATGAGTTCCTTTAAGAGCAATGAAAACATTCATAAGAAAGAAGATGGGTCATACTACGTAGTTTCGGCTAATAAAGCCTCATCAGTGACCCTGTAATGATCCGGCAAAGAAAACCAGAGGAAACATACTGCAATTTTGCGAATTTCGAATAGGCAGTCGAAACAAAGACTTATATATATCAAAATGGGGTCTAAATAGTTGAAAACCTGTCTAGAATATGAGTCTAAACCAATAATTTATTTCTGATTTCTCAGAATATTCACGCTGATCTCAAAGGATCAAAAGTAAAATATAAACTGCACTATGGTTGATGTACGGGGAGACGTTTTACGGCCGCCACACGGCACAACACCAGCTGCAGTGAAGGCAAATAAAAATCAAAAATGAGTTCCTTTAAGAGCAATGAAAACATTCATAAGAAAGAAGATGGGTCATACTACGTAGTTTCGGCTAATAAAGCCTCATCAGTGACCGCCACAGAAGAACCCCCTTGGAACGGAAAGTGGAAAGATTTCCACTGGGCGGCTTAAATCGATTTTACGTGGCCACAATCCTCGCCCTTACTTCCGTCGCGATTTAGACAAATAATTTGTTCAGTCCGCATGAAGGCCTCCTTACTCATCAGTGCAACATCTCCGTGAACACAAAAATCAAAGAACCACAGAGGTGATACAACGGTGAGGACTCGACAGCAAGAAATCACTGAAATGCTGGAGCAAAAGAAAACCAACAGTTAGACTCCGATGGGCCCGACCAGAGACTGAGCATCAGGCACCAACCAACATTACCAAGAATTAGACCTCTCTAATTCTCAATTCTCAACCTAGAAGTGAAGGCAATAATCAGGAATCGATGGAAAGAAACACAAACATGAATTAAATAGACCCCAATGGAAACTTCAATAGCGGAAAGACAAAAGGACAGTTACTTTCCCACAAAATAGCCAATTGGCTATCCAATACGAAAAATTGAAGAGGGCCCAGAGGGGGGGGGGGGCTGACCCTGGGCCCTGATTCGCTCACCTGGGTGTCACTGTCTCTAGTACATTCTATTTTCAGATCTGGTGGCCAACCTGCTCGTCAGAGCGACACGATTTTAGCTATTTTGGAAGGGAGTAACCTAGGCAACATTCCTGCGAAGTTTGAATCAAATTGGCCCAAGGGTTTAGGAGGAGTTCGCGTTTGATGCAAATTTACAATGTTTTTTTTTTTCTATTTTTAGCTATGGTGGCCATTTTGTTCACCGGAGCGGGATCGTTTAAGCTAGTTTGGTAGAGGGTCATCTATATTCCTACGAAGTTTGTATGAAATTGGCCCAAGGGTACAGGAAGAGTTGTCGTTTGAAGACCTTTTCCATTTTTAGCACTGGCGGCCGTGGTGTTTGTCAGAGCAAAACGATTTTAGCTATTTTGGTAGTGAGTCACCAAGACAACATTCCTGTGAAGTTTAAATCCAGTTGGCCCAAGTGATTCGGACAAGTTTGCGTTAGAAGCAACTTTACGATGTTTTTTTTTTCTATTTTTGACTCTGACAGCCACTTTGTTCATCCGAGCAAAATGGTTTTAGCTATTTCGGTGGAAGGTAATCTAAGCATTATTCCTATGCTGTTCGAATGAAATTGGTCCAAGGATACTGGAAGAGTTATCTTTTGAGATTTTTTTTCTTTTGTTAGCTTTGGTGGCCATCTTGTTCATAAGAGCGGAACGATTTTAGCTATTTTGGTAGGGAGTCACCTCGCCAGCATTGCTGTGAAGTTTGAATCAAACTAGCCCAAGAGTTTAGGAGGAGTTCGCATTTGACGCATATTAACGATATTTTTCTATTTTTAGCTCTGGTGGTCATTTTGTTCATCGGAGGTGAACTGTTTAAGCTATTTTGGTAGAGGGCCATTTAATCAACATTCCTATGAAGTTTGAATGAAATTGGCCAAAGAGTACAGGAGGAGTTGTCGTTTGAAGATGGTTTCTATTTTTAGCTCTGGCGGCCATCTTGCTTGTCAGCTATTTTGGTCGGGAGTCACCTAGGCAACATTCCTGTAAAGCTTGAATCAAATTGGACTAAGGGTTTAGGAGTAGTTCGCGTTTGAGGTAAATTTACGATGTTTTTCTATTTTTAGCTCTGACGGCCATTTTGCTCATCGGAGCAGAACCGTTTTAGCTTTTTTGGTTGAGAGTCACCTAAGCAACATTTCTCTGAAGTTTGAATGTAATTGGCCTAAGTGTACAGAAGGGGTTGGCGTTTAAATATTTTTCTATTTTTAGCTCTGGCAGCCATCAAGTTCACCAGAGCCGAACGATTTTAGTTATTTTGGTAGGAAAAGACCTAGGCAACATTCCTGTGAAGTTTGAATCAAATTGACCCAAGGGTTTAGGAGGAGTTTGCATTTAAAGCAAATTGTTGACGACGCACGACGAACGACAGACAATCACTGATCACAATACCTTACCATGAGCACATCGTGCTCGGGTGAGCTAATAAGCGACAAACAATAACAAAAATAAACCGTGACAGAAGAACCGCCTTGGAACAGCCAGTGAAAGAACCCCACCGGGAGGCCCAAATCAACCCCATGTGGCCGCAATCCCCGCCAACCCCCATCGTGTTATAGCACTGATCAGTTTACCATATAACATGGTTTATAATGTTACATGGCTTAAAGATGGATTCAAAAATGTGTAGAACATACAGAAAATGACCATGAATGGTCAAATGGCCATCTTACATATAATATACATTTTTTACATAGATATAACATGGTTGTTTAACTTCCACGGTTTCTGGTTTGGATCCCAACAATTAATGTTATAATTTAATCCAAGAGATTAAGGTGTATCTTTAAAAAATTGCATCCTAGTCTTGCCTTCAATGGCCATAATAAAATGTAGTGGTAATATTCACTCGACACATTCAACTATTAAGATTGCAAGAAGATCTATTTATACTCACTAAAGACATTTATCTTTTCAATTATACATAAACATAATGCTTTGTGACTACAGAATGAAGCTAATCTGCTTATGGGAAGTTAGAAAGCTTGAGACAGTTAACCCAGCCACCAACTTGTCCATTTATTCACCATAAGCATAACATTCATAATATGCCTTACAATATCTACAATATAACAAATTAATCCCATTTGTAATTGAGTCAGCGCATGACAAAACCTACAATAATACACGTGCACAGTCTGATCAGAGTCTTCGTGTTGCGCACTAAAGGCTGCTCCTCCGTGCAGCAAGAGAAGTCTGGTAAGTCTATATGGATGTTCAGGCTGATCTGAGTCTTCGATGGGCGCACATGTCTTATTGTTGGTTTTGTCGGGCGCTGGCTCAATTATAAAAACATCAATTGCTCGGTATAAAAACGGACATTCCGAGAACGACCATTCTCCTCATTTCATGCATAAACTATATCACATTCCCATGATGCATCTTTAATAACAACCATGACAACATATCAAAAGGGCAGCATGCAGTAAAAATCAGAAGTGTTTAAATCCTACAAAAATGCAGAAACCCAACAGACACTCTGGCAGTAGTGAATAAATATAACGCTTAAAGCACCAATCACTTAAAGGTGCATTATTGAGCTATCCGGAAAAAAATGCTTCCAAAAATAAAATACATATAGCTGGTATTTTTCTTTAAAACAATACAAATGAATGCATTTTATGCAAAATGCGAACAATTATGACGACAGGTAAACGAGTTTGAGAGGGATTCCCTAACTAGGTTTCGAACACTAGTTAGATCTATTTTTAGTTCGTGACAAAAATAGAATCTCCATATATGACGTTATGCGACGTTCATTTTTGGCCTTGTTTGCTTAGGCCATGCCTGAATCGGAAAAAAATATGACGCTGAATACCATGCCATAAGTAACGACACTCAGAGACGATACTGTCGACATGAATGTGTAAAGTGACAGATTTATTTTTAGAACAGAACACATGTTCAGAGCGAAGGGTAAACACGAATGAAAACGACCATTTTCACAAAGTTCTGAAGCTGTATTTGTCTCCAAAAGAGTACACATGACACAGGAGTATGCATTGAAGATAAAAACCAGAAAAAAAAATTGAGACCCGGTAGATCATTTTTTTTTTTTTTTTTTGGTTTTGCTTTCAAGATTATTTCACTCATATCGAGCCGATCGTTAATCAGAGGTGGGCGAAAACCGGAGTACCCGGAGAAAAACCACCTGACCTTCCGTTGCAGAACTGGTGTCTCACACGTGGCCCGAGCGAGGCTCGAACCTACGGCGGTGAGAGACCTAATGACTAAGAGTCAGCGCTCTTATCCACTAGGCCACGGAGGCCCGTTCGGTAGATCAATAATGCACCTTTAAGTAGCAGGTGGAATTTTCAAATATCTATGATGAAATATATTTTACTTCCGTCGCGATTTACACATGAAGGCCTCCTAACTCATCAGTGCAACATCTCTGAGAACACAAAACCAACAGTAAGATTCCGACGGGCCCGACCAGAGACAGAGCATCAGGCACCAACCAATATTACATAAAAAATTAAATTCAAATTAATTCTCAGTAAGCCTTTACGCTGGTGCCGTCATAGAATCTGAGGCATGACCCACAGGCGTGCAACAAAACGGCATTTTCATTGTTTGCAATTTAGACCATGAAAACTGCTTATTCATTATTTGTTTGCAATTTTGACATTGAAACCTGCATTATTATTGTTTGTTTGCCATGGAAAAATGAACACTACATCTTCATTATTTGTCTGCAATTTATAATATAAAAACTTTTTTCATGCGAGGTGACGTGGAATCAACCAATGTACTGGCTTACTTTGATTTAACCATTTAACCCTTAATTTTATTAGTGTTGATGCAGTCTTTCAACTTTCTTGGATATAGAAGAATACTCATGTATTAGTTACTGGACTAATGATGACTGTTAGTAGAAATGAGCCAAGTGTAGACTATGGCAATGAATATATCTACGTGTTATGGGGAAACTGAATCATTAACGGTTGTTATGTTAAAACTAATGGGAAACAGACGAATCTTCTTTCACAAAGTTTTTTCTTCTTCAATATAAAAAGGTGTCAGAGGGAAGATTTTGCTTCTGGGGAGTATTTGTTTTTTTTTTCTTTTCTGCTAATTTCTGATTATGCCAAAAGGTGCAAATGTGAAGACAAACTCTGCAATCCCAGGAGCAATCTTGGCCCAGTTGTTCAAAGCATCGTTAGTTTAACGAGCTCGTTAGCGGTAATTTTGTTTACTATTCTAGCAAGTTAAATATCTTAAATTTTGGTATTTTGCTGAAAAAAATTTGAGCAGCTTTTTTTTTAGCAAAAATACTAGTACATTGTATATTTGCAATATTAAATGGGCCCCGTCAAGCGATTTTGGTACTTATCGCCTATGCGAGCAGCGAAGTTTCAGGCGAGCCTGCGCATCCGCGCAGTCTCGCCAGAACCTTCGCTGCTCGCTCATACAAGCAGTGTATCAAGAGGAACCTTCAGACAGAAAGCCATGTCCCTAGCCCCTCTGAATGGCTGGGCATGCGCAGTTTAAATTTGTCATGACGGAATGCTCGAAGACACAAATTCGCTTGGCGGGGCTCAAATGATCAAAGTTTAACGTTACGTTAACTAACGACGTCGACAGTTTTGAACAACTGGACCCTGGTCTCTGCATGTCTACACTCTTGTGTAGCACAGCTGTCATAATACCAATATATTTTTTAGAAATCAATGTAAATGTCACTGAACTTGGCTCATTTTTTCTTTACACCAATGGCTGTTAGAAGAGATGATAATGATTGAAAAATGATGGAAGGCTTACAGTGATAAAGCATTTTGAAATTCCGAAGCAAGCTAAAACAAAAATAGAAATTAACATATGTAGAGGTGAGTATAACTGGTGAAAACATAAAAGCATAGCACATTCTGCAAATAAAAGCTAAATTCAGAAAATAAATGTCTCCTGAAATGGATAAATAAGTTTAGACAAACGATAAAAGACTATAGGAAAGCTACTGTCTTGGGGACTGCAAAAGGCTCATGACTACCTGCGCTTCTTTTGACATTCATTATACACTTAAACCTCTTTATAGCACTGTTCATTAGAACACGGTTTAGGTTAAAGGGTCCGGCTTAAAGATGGACCAAAAATATGTATAGATTAATTAGACAAATGACCATTCATGATTGTTTCTCTATTTAATCCATACATTTTTGTTTGTATACAAGATGATTGTTTCACTTACATGGTTTCTCTTTTGGACACCAAATCAAAGTGTTATAGCGGGTTGTAGTTTAGTTTGTTCCATTTAAGGAAAGAATTTGCTTCTAATGAACAAAGTCTTCCCTTTTTATAAGGGACACTATTTATGAAAAAGGGAACGAGAAGTTCTGAAAATCTCTCCCATGTAAACAAAAACTGGCAGTATTTCCATTTAACCTTTTGTCTTTATTTATTTTGAGATATAGAAGTCACAGAAAGCCAGTGCAGTCAACAAGAATATCACCAAACAGGAAAGAAGGGAGCTAAAACCTCAAACACACAGTATTTTTCAAGCCGATGTATCGTTTTCTCAGCAGCTAAATCAAAAATCATGAACAGGATGGCATGCAGTGAAGATCCTGAATCAACCCATTTCTACACTGTTTGCATAGGAACATGTATCCGTATCAATCTACAGCGTGTTGAGGGTTACAACGGCTGTCTGTAGCCATAAATGATATATTCAAATGAGGGAAATCCACTTCGGCTTAGTGGGTTGTAGCAATGGTATCCAACTTTGGCAGATACTTTGGAAACACCCCAGTCTTTTAATTGCCCAGTTTGCTGAGAATAACCCAGATACAGTTTCCCAAAATAGCATATAAAAAAAACTTATTTTTCTGTGCAGAGCAGCAACTGATATATGAAAATGAGGGTTCGAACAGCTAACTATATTTCAGTTTGAATTAGCACCCTTCCTTCCGGTCCAACAGTTGTAAAGCTGGTGCAGTACAACATGCATGTTTAAAGAGAATAGATAAGCCCGACATATTTTCTTCTATTTTGTTGGAAAGGAGGCAACTTTTAGGACTCCTAAAAGTTGCCTCCTTTCCAACAAAATAGAAGAAAATATCTAAGGACTTAAAATTTCCATTGATTTTCTGTTAACTCGGATGCTCCAAAAACGGACCAGCGCATACATTAAGTATGTCCCATATTTTAGGACAGACAAAAGATATGTTTTAAAGAGTTGTCACCCCTGAGCTGTATCTATTCCTCTTAAAAGCAGTTTGTTCAATATGAGCCCCGCCAAGCGAATTTGTGTCTTCGAGCATTCCGTCAAGACAACTTTTAACGGCGCATGCCCAGCCATTCAGGGGGGCCAGTGATATGGCTTTCTGTCTGAAGGTTCCTCTTGATTCACTGCTTGTATGAGCGAGAAGCGAAGGTTCTGGCGAGACTGCGCGGATGCGCAGGCTCGCCTGAACCTTCGCTGCTCGCATAGGCGATAAGTACCAAAATCGCTTGACGGGGCCCATATGATAAGGTTATCCCAATAATGTTAATGTAAGATTGAAGCTCTCCCATGATGTACAAGCTGAAAAATAACAAAATAATGCTGACTTAAAAATACCATCAAATCCTAAAAACTGTGACACAAGTCTATGAATAAACTGTGTATGGCAAGATAAGACTGCTCCTTTGATGGCAGCTGTGACTGACTGGGGTCTTTTACACTATTCGTAAATTTTAGGAAATTTTAAACTTTACTTCCAGATAGAAAAATCAACCTGTAACTTATTCAAATTTTAAGATAAAGTACTTATTTGAACAAAACATAATGTTCAGTTCAAATATCTAAACAGCCCAAGTTTTAGGATCATGACAATGAGTAAATGGCAACTGAAAGCTGAAATATGCTGAACCTTTACAAAAGTAATGCACCATTTCTAGAGCTCTTTTCTATCAAACTCATTCTTAGTGTATAATGTTTTTTTGTTTTTGTTTTTCTGCTGATACTAGGTGACTTGGAAATTTCTTGAGAAATTTGTTACAAGGTTCATGGATATATATGAATCAAAAATCCGTTGATGATGATGATGATAGTGTATATACTGAAGACTTTTCTGCCATTTTTTTAGGAGATGACTATCAGGACTTCTTCTTCGCTTGCTTCCCTGCACGAACCAGTCCCATCAAAGACAGGATCTACTGTCAAGGGAAAAAATTGTTATTACATTACGATAACACATCGGTGCGAAATAGTGCATTCTTTCTTAACTCTAAATTGGTAAATTTTCTCAAGAAAAAATGTGATATTTTTCTTATTTTTACGCCAAACATAGGCTGTGGGTGCTCGTTAGAACCGCCTCATTGAGGCGGTTCTAACGAGTACCCACAACCTACGTCTTGGAGCAAAAATAAGAAAAATAATGTATACCCCCGTAAACCCTAGTTTTCTCTATATAAAGTGGGGTTTAGGTGGGTGTTCATTTCACGGACTTGTTCATGTGATGATGACTAACAAATTCTTAACTTTCAGAGAAGACACTTGATGACAACCGAATAGTTTTTACAATGTGGCATACCATGACAATTCATCATTCCCTTTACCTACATTGCATTACGGAGCCAGCAAATAATGCAAATATGGTGAATAAAGAAGCTTAATTTCTTCTAAAAAAAAAAAAAAAGGAAAATATCTGAAAATGATTTTTGCAAAGGTCATGACGGTTCAGTTATTTTATTGCTTGACAAAATTTGATGGTACCTTACTTTCGCCAAAGGTTGTACTGTACATCATGTTAAAATAATTTATTTCTAGATGGACACATTAAAACTACCTTTTTTTTAAGACATCATAAACTGTATGGCAATCAAAATTTCAGCCTTTTTTCTTTTATTTTCAATTATATTTTGTTTTCTTTTTGATTTTGTGGATGATAGTTCGAGTTTATGCTGATGCAAAACAAACTGAAATGCTCATACCAGACACGCTTTCATTCTTTACTATACATACAAGACATGTTTTGTTCTGTTCTATAAAAGACTTAGCCATTTCCAAATTCCAAAAGAAATTCTTTGATATTCAAAGTTTTCAAAAGTAGTATAATTTAATGTATCCAAACTGGTTCATGCATGTTTGTTGGTCTTATTTAGCTTAACAACAAACTAATACTTATGGGATGTTTTTACATATTTTTATGCTAATTCTTTACCCTTTATTGCAATATCTGTTTTAATAAGTATCTGTCTTTAAGTATGTATGTTTTCATTCCTTGTTCGACATCATACACAGAAGCCCAAAAACTACAGGGGGAATTAAGCTGGCAGCACAGTTAGAAGCTGACCCACAGTGTTATCAATAAAATGCCACATACAGGAAAACGATTACCTTTCACATTACGAAAACACGCCTATACAAATACATTGTAACCTTTATCGCCGAAAAAATGAAAATTTTAAGATGAAAAAGTGTGGTTTTTTCTTATTTCTGCTCAAAATATAGATTGCGGGAACTCGTTAGAACCGTCTCATCGAGGCGGTTACAACAAGTACCTACAATCTATATTTTTAGCAGAAATAAGAAAATTATTACAAATTTTCATCTTAAATTTTCGAATTTTCGGCGGTAAAGTTAACATTTACATAGGTCTGTTTTCGTAATGTTACAGTAAGCTATCTTGTCTGATCTGGGCCTGCACTGTTTATCAATGTCCCAGTATAAGAGACTAGCCCAGATTTTACAGATTACCAACCCTTCTGACACAGAACTCTGAAGTGACGTCACAATGTAACTATAAATACTGTTACCTGGATTTTATAAATTTTGTGTGGTCTGACATTAGTAACATAACTCAGCTTATATAGTAACTTTAGATTGACTGATAAACAATTTACCAAAATAATTGAATGTTTTACATTCAAGTCATCCTATACCAACCTAGTGTGCATGTAACCCTAAAATTGCCAAAGAAATTTTAGATAAGATGACAATTTTATTTTTTAAATCACTCTTCAAAGGTAAGAAAATAGAAGTGAAGGCAATCAACAGATATTGATACAACTAACCCACAGCTCCCACCAGAGACAGCAAAGGGACAGAAACATAAACAGGAAATAACAAGACCCTAATGGAAACATCAATAGCAGAACGCCAAAAGGATAGTTACTCTCCCACAAAATGGCCAACTGGCTAGCCAAAACAACAACAAAAAAGCGATACACACACTCATAGACAAACCATGACAAAAAATAAATTGCGACAGCAGAAACGCCTTGGAACCTTGACATTTTATGTGATTTGTCCTTTGGCTGGATAATTCACGTTTTGTCAAAATAAAAGTGAAGACAATGATCAGGAGTCGATACAATTAACCCACAGCTCCCAGCAGTGACACCAAAGGGAAAAAAACACAAACATGAAATAGCTAGACCCTAATGAAAACATCAACAACGGAAAGCCAAAAGGACAGTTACTTTCCCACAAAATGGCCAACTGGCTATCCAAAACAAAATATTATAAGCGAAACACACAATCAAAGACAAGCCATAACAAACATAAACCGTGACAGAAGAACAGTCCTTGGAACTACCAGTGAAACGAATTTCACCCGTGAGCTTAAATCAATTTTACGCAGCTGCAATATTAAAATGAAGACTTTTTTGTCGTCTGCTGAATCTTCGTTCAAACTTTTTTGCCTGATTTTCTCTGAAACTTGATATTTCAAGTGAAGAAAAATGAGAAAGAAAATGATATCTGCAAATGTGGTGATAAGCAGCATAAGGATCAACAAGAAAATCCTTATCTGGTATTTGAATCCCCATGGCATGTACAAGAATATGGTATATTAAATCCTAAAAGTAATACTTGGTCTGGGCATGTGGCATTTTATAGTTTTGCTGGGTCGAAGCTGAAATGATTGTACCCAAACAATATTGACATGCAACTATATTCTAGGGGAAAAGATGGTGACATGCTCCTACATTGCACTCCAGTACATGTATTATGCAAGTGCAAGCAATGTGAAAAATGAGATAAAATGAAATCAAAATGGGGTTCTGCAAACAAAATTGATGCCAAAAATAAAAAATAAAGATCAAAATTTATATCACAGAGAGTAACATTTGAGGCCATATATTAAGGTTTGATAATTATTATAAGATTTACAGCCTACCAAACAGCTGTGTCATATGAAGTTATCAATTTACTCATGGACTATTCTTTTCTGGAAGATGAGTACATAATCATTGTTTCTGTATTCACTTTAACTTTTGTTTCTGTACATAATAAATATTGAAAGGTTCAAGGAAATTTAAATGCACTTCACAATCTGTAATTTTAGGCAATTCAAAATTGGTAGATTAAACAGAAATATTACTATGGCATTTACAGTCATGTTTCTGTATAATGTACTTATTTGTTAACAAACTTCTAAGGCCCATTCGTTCAAAACTAGTGATGCAGTTACTTAATGTATCATTAAAATCATTTAATTTGGCAAATACTAATAGGTTTCAAATCTGTGCAGGAAAAAAATGGGATTGGTTGTTGCAAATACAAAAGCTTCTCATTTTTTTTCAGCAGGGCTGGTGATCAGGTAAGACAAAAACTGGCTTGCTCAGTTTCAGACATTAGCCCTACCTCCCAAAGAAACTGCTGGAGTTGGAGGGACAGTCCAACTTGCAACACTTCCTCTAAGCAGGTTTTGACCTTCTAAGCAGTTTACCAGTACTCAAATTCAGTTGGTTTCAGCTTTGTGCAGAAACACCATGCAGCCCAATCTATTTCTCCAAGCGCCGATGGTAGGGGACCAAAGAAACTAGAGTTGTACCACTTAAGCAGAGTTGTACCACTTATCAGTTACCCCTGTATATTTTGCATTGTAACGCATTGACCTGATAAAGATATGCTATCTCAGGGCAAGTGAGCTTTATCACGTCAACGTGACATTGCACTTTTATGAATTAACCGGACTACAGGAAAATGACAAAAATGTTATTGTAACTGGGAAATATGGCAAAATTACTTGAAAAAAAAAATATTATAGGAAAAACATGGTCAGCTGATACTAAATATATCGGCCACCAGAATGCTTGGATGCAGTGAGGACTGATTGTAAATTGCTAATTTAAGAGTGCACAAGGGGATAAACTGATAAATAGAATACCAGATTTGTGTCATTTGATATAAAGTTTATCAGGCTCGGCTTCGAGAACGCATGTTGAATCGCTCGGCAAGCCTCGCGATTCTACAAGCGTTCCCGAAGCCTTGCCTGATAAACTTGATATCAAAAGACATCAACCTGGTATTCTCTATTTAAGCAGTGAACACTAAGGAGATGATCAGACTGCATTGATGTGCAGGCTGTTATGCACCTTTGTTGTTTGCATATACATTACGAAAACACGCCTATACAAATACATTGAAACCTTTATCGCCAAAAAAAAATGAATATTTTAAGATGAAAAATTGTGATAGTTTTCTTATTTCTGCTCAAAATATAGAGTGTTGGTACTCATTAGAACCGCCTCGATCGATGAGGCGGTTCTAACGAGTACCAACACTCTATATTTTGGAGCAGAAATAAGAAAAATAAGGTTTACCCCTGCAAACCCCAGTTTTACCATATAAAATTGGGTTCAAGGGGTCAAAATTATATAGGCGTGTTTTCATGATGCAATGTTTATCTCATAAAATTATTTTGGATTCAGCCAATCAAATCAAAACAGAATTAAGGTTAACCCAAAAAATGCCAGTCATGACAAATGAAGTCTGTTTTGTCGTCTGCTGGTAACTATAAAAGTCATTTTTGCAAACAGTGTGGACCAAGATCAGAATGATCAGGGTCCACAGTTTGCTTGTATGCAAAACAATGCTTGAAAAGTTTGAAAGAAGATTCAGCAGATGACAAAAGCAAACAACATTTTTCTCGGCAGATTAAGGGTTAAAGTTTATTTGTAAGTTTAGCTGTACAGAAAATGTTGATATTAAACTGCAACATTTTTTGTTCAATTAAAAATCACTGAGAACATTTTCACCCTTCCCTTGCTGAATATTCAGTTTAGCCAAACCCATTTCTGACTTTGAACCAATCAGATTACTTGATGCAATTTATTCCTACAAATTCATAAATTGATTGTCAAACAGTGTATATCCTGATCAGAAGCCATCTGATCTGGATCTACACTGTTTCCAAAGATAGGGGTTGTCGTGAACAGCATGATAAGGGTTAATAAAAACTTGAAGAATATGACTGGCTTGTCTGTATGCTAATGTCACTCTCTGTGTAAAACTGTGTATTGCTGAGATAACTATAGGTTGCATTCATAATTATTACAGAAATGTGGACAGTCACAAGATAAAATGGTGTAACAGTTAAATCAATTAAGAAGCTACTGGCATCCAATTAGTGACACGGAAAACGCAGGACTTTCTCAAGTTTTGATTCAATTTTTAAGTTGAAAGCACTTCTATTAAACAAAAACTGTGAATGTCAATGACTGTTGATATGATGTTTGTATCAATATCACAAATATATTTTTCTGTTAACCAGAAACAAATCTGTTCTAAATGAGGACGTTTCACCACTGTTTTTCAGCCAAATATGTATAAAATTTCATTGATGTATGCAATAACACCACTTATTCCATTGCACTGTAAGAGTGTGAAACGAAATAAGTAACTTCACTTTTTCAGTATTCTAGTAGTTGTAGCATTACAGCATACAAACTTGAATATCTGGTCTTTGTAATGAATACCGCTTTATCCCAAACTCCATATAAAGAGAACTGGAGTTTATGGGGGTATAAATTATCATGCTCCAAGACCTAGTTGTTAGTACTTGATTAAACTGTCTCAATAAGGGGGTTCTAATGATTGCCTTCAACCAATTTTTGTGTATAAATAAGAATAATATCATAAATTTCATCATAAAATTAACCATTTTGGAGATATGAAAGAATGCACCATGTCCCACAGATGTGTTACAGAAATGGTTGCCTCTCAGAAAACAGGAGAAAAGGGATACCAGAGGAAGAGAGCTAGTGTAAAGAGGGACAAAGGGAATAGAGATGAAGAATTTGAAGAAATAAAAAGTCCCATATACCCCTTACAGCTAGAATAACAGCAGTTCTTGTCTAACAACAGGACACTATACTAGTTAATTGAATATTCAATATCTCAAAAGGGTCAAGATACCATCATCGCACACAACCATCTCTCAGTATTTTATAAATTCTATGTTCAGGGAATAAAACCTTGCCATTCAAAATTTTCTGTGTTGTGTTGGTATTATGAATTAGGGGTTCATCATGAACAAATGTGTATTATCTACTTGATACAGTTGAACATATACAAAAGCAAATGCATGTTACACAATGTTATGGGTGTGTATAGGGTATCTAATACATATAAGATTATGTGCACAAAGACGATGTTAATATGCTGTCTACATATAAGTGACCATTTAGTGCATATAAATTTAATGCACAATTCTGTGCTGTCAGCTTTTTAACTCCCTTTAAACTACTGTGAAAAGAGAATGACAAGGGTTTGGCATAAAAATTGATTGAACAACAATAAGTCAAATTCATAAGGGCTGAATTTAAAACCTTGAATATTGTGTTTAGGTACAAACATGCATGATCTGAAATCTTGAATGTAAAATTATCAAAATCAAGACTATGTTGGAAAAATCATACCATTTACCTGATGCCTAATGCCTGTCTGTTGGAATTACAAATCATGCACTGTTCCATTTTTTTTATTTTCACTTGTTTATGTCCATTATTTTTATCTCAAAAAAAAGCTGCAAATAGAATTAACAACTTTTTTAATCTGATGATGTTGGTTGTCATTTATATCATCCGATATCATCAAATATATCGAAAAAAAAAATCTGTAATTTTTCTTATTTCTGCTCAAAACATAGATTTTGGGAACTCGTTAGAACCACCAGCCAGGTGGTTCTAACTAGTACCCACCATCTATCTATACCCCTATAAACCCCAGTTTCACTATATAAAATTGGCGTTTCAGGGGGGGGGGGGGGGGGGGGGGGTCAAAATTATATAGGCATGTTTTCATAATGGGGTTGCTTGCCTATTTTGTCCCTTGTCGAAGCTGTTAGTCAAGGACCTTGAATTTAGAATCATAGGCAGTGATTTAAAGATATCTTTGCTTTCAGATGCCTGATGGCATCTCTGCTGAATCAATTTATCCAATGCAGCAGTTACCGACACTGGGTGGTTGTGTAACTGTCTTTACTTTATTTTTTGTACAGGCAATCTAAAAGATAATGTGCAGCATTTTCTAGATTTAGAGAAATAAACCTCATGGATCAATGTGAACAGATGGCATTTGGCAACATTGAGCATGATATGATTTATAATTTTTTGTCAGTGCCTGCATCCATCACCAACTGTATGCAACATAATGCGCATCTGTGAAATAAAAGGCTCATGTATTTATAACTGACAAGAGGGTAAATATAAATATTACGTGTCAGCTGCCATTCCCGCCGCTGCAAGCGACCTTGAAACCCAAGGCCGTGGTAAACCTGCAAACAGCTGTTAAAGAAAACAATGAAATGGTGAACATTCCAGAAATAACCAGACATAGACAAGTTTGAGACAAATAGACATGTTTCAGACAAATAAATTTATCAATGAGTAAATGATGTAGTATGACGGAATCTCTTTCTTTAGTAGAATGGATACACCATTCACCATATTTGCATTATTTGCTGGCTCCCAGCTTGCACATTGTCAATATTGGAAAAACAGGTAACCAGACCCCCCCCGACCTTGCAAGGTCAGGGGAGTCTGGTTACCTGTTTTTCCAACACTGATAACCATCAGACTAGGAACCAGCAGATAATGCAAATAAGGTGAATACATATTTTCCACCATTCTTACCATCACGAAAACCCACCTATATAGATATAATATTGACCCCCTTAAACCCTACTTTTATATAGTAAAACTGGGGTTTAGAGGGGTATACATTATTTTTCTTATTTCTGCTCAAAACATAGATTGTGGGAACTCGATAGAACCGCCTCGTCAAGGCGGTTCTATCGAGTCCCCGCAATCTATGTTTTGAGCTAAAATAAGAAAAATTCCAGAATTTTTCGTCTGAAAATTTTCATTTTTGGTAGTAAAATTCTAAATATATTTGAAAAGGCGGGTTTTCGTAATGCAAGGGAAATAACTTTTGGGACTTCCTGGGCCCAGTTGTTCAAAACTAACAACATCGTTACTCGTTAGTGAACAAATCTTTAAAACTTTGATCATTTAATATCGCAATTACACTGACATTTTTTCATTGCATTTGCTAGAACAGTTAACAATTTGACCACTAACAAACCGTTAAGCTAACTAGGCTTTGAACAACTGGGATAATCTTTTGGATCTTCCTATTCCCTTTCTTATAAGCTCAGCTCATCTGTTAAAAGGTCTACTCTTAAGCATAACGTGAACAAGTCCGTGAAATGAACACCCCTTACACCCCACTCTGTATAGAGAAAACTGGGGTTTACAGAGGTAAACATTATTTTTCTTATTTTTATTCCAAGACATAGGTTGTGGGTACTCATTAGAACCGCCTCAATGAGGTGGTTCTAACGAGCACCCACAACCTATGTTTGAAGTGAAAATAACAAAAATATCACAGATTTTCATCAGAAAAATAGCCATTTTGGAGATGTGAAAAAATGCACTATGTCGCACGGGTATGTTATCATAATGGCATGGGCAAATTCTTTAATTTAGGAGTAGATCACTGTTAACCCTTATCTTGCTGTTCATGACAACCCCTATCTTTGCAAACAGTGTAGATCCAGATCAGATGGCTTCTGAAGAAGCCATCTGATCAGGATCTACACTGTTTGGCATTCAGTTAATGAATGTGTAGCAATAAATTACATCAAGTAATTTGATTGGTTGATAGACAGACATGGGTGTGGCTTAAATGAATATTCAGCAAGATAAGGGTTAACATAGGTGACAAAAATACTGATTGTGAATCCATTCCCCTTTGGTCAATAAAAGATGTGAGCAGTGACAAGTGAAAATGTGCTCTTAACGAAGACTGTAATCAGCCTGCACACACTCTCATATTTTTTTATTTTATTTTTTTTTTTGTTTTACGGCCCTTTACAGATAATTTCATTTATATTGAGCCGATTGTTAATCAGAGGTGGGCAAAAACCTCAGTATCCAGAGAAAAGCCAAAAACCACCTGAGCTTCCATTGCAGCACTTTGCGTCTCTCATGTGACCGGAGCCACACAACCTTCTAAAAAGCCCCAGATCTTTTGTTCATTTGTTTGAATTGAGGTTTAATGTCCCTGTCAAAACTATTTAGGCCATTTTGGAGATGTGGGATTTTTACCAGACATTGAGATGAAATGACATCTCAGTCCCTTCCGCCCAACAAAACCATAAGGTTTATGAGCATTGAAGATCAGAATAGCACCACTTTGCCTGGGCAGGCTTAGACCTTCTAAGCGATTTACCAGCACTAATATGCTGTCGGTTTCAGCTCCAATTCAAATTGCCATGTAGCCCAGTCTATTTATCCAAGCCCCAATAGATGGGGACCAGGAGTACTTGAGTTTTACGTTCCACCAACAGCTAAGGTCATACAGGGATGGGACCTTGGTTTGAAGACTCATCCGAAAATCTGGAGAGGACCGGGGTCAATACTGCGATCCCTGGTTTACAAGGCGAGTAACATAACCACTACACCACAGAGGCTTCTACTATGAGGATATTTTAGGGATAATTTTCTTTATTTCTTATCAGAAATATATGAGCCCCGCCAAGCAAATTTGTGTCTTCGAGCATTCCGTCATGACAAATTTTAACTGCGCATGCCCAGCCATTCAGTGGGGCCAGAGATATGGCTTTCTGGCCGAAGGTTCCTCTTGATTCACTGCTTGTATGAGCGAGCAGCGAAAGTTCTGGCGAGACTGCGCGGATGCGCAGGATCGCCTGAACCTTCGCTGCTCGCATAGGCGATAAGTACCAAAATCGCTTGACGGGGCCCATATGTTGTTGGTACCTGTCAGAATCACCTCAATGAGATGATTCTAACAAGCAACAACACCATACATTTTAACAAGAAATAGGAAAATCATTGCGAGTATTTGTTAGAATTGCCTGATTGAGTCAACTTTAACAAGTATGCTCAATAAAGGAAAACCTGTAGTGGGTACTAGTTAAAAGAACCTTAATGAAGTGACTAACAAGTATCCACAATATAATTGTTTCTGACAAGAAATAAAGAAAACTGTAGTGGGTACTAGTTAAAAGAACCTCAACAAGGTGACTCTAACAAGTATCCACAATATAATTGTTTCTGACAAGAAATAAGGAAAACTGTAGGGGGTACTAGTTAAAAGAAACTCAATTAGGTAATGTTAACCCTTATCTTGCTGAATATTCATTTAAGCCACACCCATTTCTGTCTATCAACCAATCAAATTACTTGATGTAATTTATTGCTACACATTCATTAACTGAATGCCAAACAGTGTAGATCCTGATGAGATGGCTTCATCTGATCTGGATCTACACTGTTTGCAAAGATAGGGGTTGTCGTGAACAGCAAGATAAGGGTTAACAAGTATCCACAATTTATGTTTCTGACAAGAAGGAAAATTGTAGTGGGTAGTTGTTTGAATCACTTCTTTGAGGCAGTTGTAACAAGTATCCACAACATATGCTTCTTCATGGCCGCCCCCGCCCATAGGGGCTTGAAGAAATATATGGGCTACATGATGCTTCCACGCAGAGCTGAATCCGGCCCGCACACTAGTACTGGTAAACCGCTTAGAGGATCTAAGCCTGTCCAGGAACCGGGGTGCGAGGCGGACCGTCCGTGCTAATAAACCCTATTGGTTTCATTGCGCAACAGGGCTTGAGATGTCATTTCATCTCAATGTTGGGTAAAAGTCCCACAAAATTGGAAGCAACGTCTCCAAAATGACCTTTACAGTGTTGACAGGGACGTTAAACCTAAAATCAAACAAATGTTTCTTCATGAAGCTCATGAACAAAATCAGAAATATACAGTGCAGACTCTGATAATCAATCTAATAATTCTTCCCAAATGTGCAGGCTGATCTGAGTCTTTGCTAGTGTCATAGGGCTGATCAAACCTACACAAAGATATTGTGAGTGAACGATTAATGGCAAAATATGAGACACAGTTATAATAATACACCAGGGCCAGTTGTTCAAAGCATTGTTAGCTTAACGAGCTCGTTAGTAGTCAAGTAACAAGTACAGTATCCAAAATTTTGTTAGTTTTGCTGAAAAAATATGAGTAAAAATGCAAGTCACATTTTTTTTCAGCAAAAATATTAGTATATTTGCCATATTAGATGTTCAAAGTTTTAACGATTTGTTAACTAACAAAGTCATTAGTTATAACAACTGGCCCCCAACTGCTACTACTACAGAGAACCTTCAATAGTTTTAAAAA
This sequence comes from Lucinisca nassula, assembly GCA_963580285.1. Taxonomy (NCBI): domain Eukaryota; kingdom Metazoa; phylum Mollusca; class Bivalvia; order Lucinida; family Lucinidae; genus Lucinisca; species Lucinisca nassula. The sequence goes on along the minus strand of OY757012.1, from coordinate 51,505,781 downwards.
AAGTATTTATTTCCTAAAACAGTTATCACAAAAACACCCCTATATAATTTTGACCCCCTTGAACCCCACATTATTATAGTAAAACTGGGGTTTACAGGGGTAAACATTATTTTTATTATTTCTGCTGAAAATATAGATTGTGGGTACTCGTTAGAACCGCCTCATTGAGGCGGTTCTAACGAGTACCCACAGTCTATATTTTGCTCAAATATAGATTGTGGTACTTGTTAGAACCGTTTCATCGAGCCGGTTCTAACGAGTACCCACAGTCTATATTTTGAGTAGAAATAAGAAAAGTATCACAATTTTTCATCTAAAAAATTTAGTTTTTTTCGCCAGTAAACTTTACCATGTATTTGAATAGGCATGTTTTCGAAATGAAAATTCCAATATTAAGACCACTATTGGGACTGTTTAAAAGTGGTCTTTAAGACCACTTTTGAACAGTTCCAAAGGTGTTATCTCACTAGAGGACCATCTATGTAGAAAACACAAAGAAAGAACAGCCGAAACCTTCAAAGTTGCTTTTAAAATCAGAAGTAGTCTTAATTTTAGATGGTCTTAATAGCGGAATTTCACCGTATTTAGCAATTATAAAGAATTACAAAGAATTATAAAATTCGCTATAAAGAATCACAATAAGGGGTAGTGAAATTAGTCATAAGGGGCCCTTTTCCCTAAATTACTCCTAGAAACAAATGTTACAAGACAATTCTAACAAATACCCGCATTTATTGGGAAGAGCATGTATGGTGATACTAAGAGATGTCAACAACAATTGTTTCTCTAAGAGGAATGGGAACACCTTCAGGGGAGGCAACTCCTGCAAAAGAATTTTTGTCTCCCATGTCAATAGGGGTCAACTCTTAAAGGAAAGAATTTGCTCCTGAGGAGCAAATTCTTTTCTTTTAAGAGTAGACCCCTTTTTCAGTGGGACAGGGCTTATAGAAAAGCGAACAGGAAGTCCCGAAAGTTGTCTCCCTTTGAAAAATGGCGGGACAAATCTGCCAGGCATTCCCATTCCCCTTTGATAAGTAAAAGACAGAATATTCTAGAATATATCCTCAGCTCAGTATAGAATTTTTTCAGAGACATTGAAGTCAAAATCAGTTTTGTTGTTTTATCAAAGTTCTGCCGGCATAGACATGACAGACTGCATATAACACATATAACACTCGTGAGATGATGTGAAACTAATACAGGAAGTGAGATGAAAGATCAATACCTGCCGGGTGGGTTGGAGTCTTAGCAGACTTTATGAAGTCTTTTCTACAGTGACATATCTTGAACAGGTGAGAAGTTTGAATATAGAAATTCTAGACAAAATACTGTCAGACATAATCCAATTTAACCTTAAATTTAACCCTTATCCTGCTGAATATATTAAGGCCAACCCATTACCAGCTATCATCCAATCAAATTACAGTTGACATGTTTTCTCTAACTCTAATATCTCAAACTACTACTTTTAAAAGTCAAAGTAAATTTTGGGTTCATTAATTTTGTTAGTTTTTTGCTATATGTTTATCAGATTTCAACTCCTTTTCCTCCGGCACCCGCCCTTAGGGGCTTGAAGAAATATATGGGCTGCATGATGCTTCCACGCAGAGCTGAAGCCGGCCCGCACACTAGTACTGGTAATTGGCTTAGAGGATCTAAGCCTGTCCAGGAACCGCGGTGCGAGGCGGACCGTCCATGCTAATAAACCCTATTGGTTTCATTGGGCGACAGGGCTTGAGATGTCATTTCATCTCAATGTCGGGTAAAAGTCCCACAAAATTGGAAGCAACGTCTCCAAAATGACCTTTACAGTGTTGACGGGGACGTTAAACCTCAAATCAAACAAAACTCCTTTTCCTCAAACTACTGTTATCTCAATCCATTATTTACAGTCCCTCAAAGTTTGATAGGAAGTGTCGAGTGGTCTTGATATACTATATTCATTCAATTCACACACTGCATGACAAACAAGTGTAGATCCTGATCAGATTGCTTCTTCAGAAGCCATCTGATCTGGATCTACACAGTTTGCAAAGGTAGGGGTTGTTACGAACAGCAGGATAAGGCTTAAAAGACCTCTTATCAAAGACTAGCGTGAAAACTACAAATCCCCAAACTGTTGACAAACAAATTCACCTGGAAGAGGGACATTCAAAAAGTCACAGGAAAATATCATTGCATGTAATATTTACCTCTCTGGTTAATGCAAATGGTGATCTAGTTCTGGTTGGTCTGTATGATGATGATGATGTAGGACGGAATGGATATCGTCGGGATATGTGGGTAGGGGTGCTGGTCCTGCCACCCCGAGGGCTGTCTAGCTCTGCTGAACCAGCAGAAACATTCAGGTCAACACTGCTGCCATGAACCTATGGGAAAAATGGTTGATTTGTGAACTTGTATAATAAAGGTTGATCTGTGAAGCTATATGTGAACTTGTATACAGAAAAATTGAGTAACTTAACCCATTTTGTACCAGAAACCCCAAAACGGAAACCCTCGCAATCAGTGCAGGCCCAGATCAGACGCCGCAGAATGTGGCATCTGATCTGATCAGGGCCTACACTATTTACAAAAATTTCAGCCATTTTCCAAATAAATTTTAAAGAAAACACAACCTGTCAACCCTAAATTTTGAAATGGACTCCCACTATATATATAAGGAGGAAGGTTCCGTTTGGTACAAAAAGGGTTAATTAAGAACCCACTCAAGATTCGTAATACAAGGTGCAATATATTTGTCAGAGCAAAGTCAGTGCCTGTGTGTGTATATGTGTGTGAGTACATACATGTGTGATTGTATGTGTGTGTTTGTTGTAGTTTAATGGCCCTGTCAACAGCTAATGTCATTCTGGTCAGTCAGCTACCTTCAGTGTTTCTGTATTGGTCTATCAGTACTTAGTGATCATAATAAACCCAAGTCACCAACTTATCCCACTTTACCATGGATGCACTATAATTGATATGTTAGAATGATCCCTTAGCACTGTTAAAACTTCAACAGACAGCAAAATATTACACTCTAGGTTGGTTTCAAATATACTTCAATCTCCAATTACGGTGGATATGGCATATACAAGAAAAGACATCTCCAATTTCAAAGATGTGTCAACTTCAGCCTTTACAAGTTGGCACTGATAAGCATATGGTCAATGAGGAACTAAAACAAGAGGGCCATGATGGCCCTGGATCACTCACCTGATACATAGTATAACAAGTGGGCCCCAGAGAGGGCCATTATTGGCCCCAGGGCTTTAATGTGCATAATGTTGAGGGAGGTCTTAAAGGTGAAGCTTCAAACCAAACATCAACAAAGGCTATAATTTGAACAATCTTGGCAAAGGTCCACTAGATGAAGCTACACATCAAATATCAAAGACATGGCCTTGCGGTTTCAGAGAAGAAGATTTTTTTTTTAAAGATATTCCCTACATAAGCCTATGCAAAACCAAATGGCCCCAGGGCTATATAAATCTATGTAAAACCAAAGGGCCTCGGGTTGGGGGCATTTGTGGCCCCAGGGCTATAATTTGAACAATCTTGGTAGAGGTCCACTAAATAAAGCTCCATACTAAATATCAAAGGCCTGACAGCCTTGCAGTTTCATAGAAGAAGATTTTTAAAGATTTTCCTATATAAGTCTATGTAAAACCAAAGGGCCCCGGAGCGGGGACATTTTTGGTCTCAGGGCAATAATTTGAATAATCTTGATAGAGGCCCACTAGATGCAGCTTCACACCAAATATCAAAGACCCAGGCCTTGTGGTTTCAGAGAAGATTTTTAAAGATTTTCCCTATACTAGTCTATGTAAAACCATAGGGCCCCAGAGCGGGGGCATTTTTGGTCCCAGGGCTATAATTTGAAAATCTTGGTAGAGGTCCATTAGATGAAGCTTCATACCAAATATCAAAGTCCTGGGCCTTGTGGTTTCAGAGAAGAAGATTTTTAAATATTATCCCTATATAAGCCTATGTAAAACTAAAGGGCCCCGGGGCGGGGGCATTTTTGGCCCCAGCACTTTAATTTGAATAATCTTGGTAGGGGTCCTTTAGAAAAAGCTTCATACCAAATACAAAAGACCTAGGCCTTGTGGTTTCAGAGAAGAAGATTTTTAAAGATTTTCCCTATATAAGTCTATGTAAAACCAAAGGGCCCCAGGGCGGGGGCATTTTTGGCCCAAGGGCTATAATTTGAACAATCTTGATAGAGGTCCATTAGATGAAGCTTCTTTCTAAATATCAAAGTCCTGGGCCTTGCGGTTTCAAAGAAGATTTTTAAAGATTTTCCCTATAGAAGCCTATTTAAAACCAAAGGGCCCCGGGGCGGGCGCATTTTTTGCCCCAGCACTATCATTTGAACAATCTTGGTAGGGGTCCACTAGATGAAGCTTCATACCAAATATCAAAGTCCTGGGCCTTGTGGTTTCAGAGAAGAAGATTTTTAAAGATTTTCCCTATATAAACCTATGTAAAACCAAAGGCCCCCGGGAGGGGGCATTTTTGGCCCCAGCACTATAATTTGAGCAATCTTGGTAGGGGTCCACTAGATAAAGATTCATACCAAATATCAAAGACCTGGGCCTTGGGGTTTCAGAGAAGAAGATTTTTTAAGTTTTTGGTGAAAAAAAATTATTTTTGGCTCCTGTGACCTAGATGTGCAACAGACCGGAACCATTTGAACAACTTTGAAAGGGGACCACCTAAGGACCATTCCTGTGAAGTTTGGTCAAAATCCGATCAGTGGTTTAGGAGGAGATGTCGTTTGAAGAAATTGTTTACGCATGCACGCACGCACGACGGACAAAAAGTGATCCCAAAAGCTCAACTCGTCACTACGTGACGGTGAGCTAAAAAGGTGGTGTAATACCACACTCATGTGACATATACATACCTGTGATATTTTCTTGGACCCAAATAGGGAGATTTTGCTTTTCAGATAGGGAGATTGGGGTCCCAAATAGGGAGATTTTTTCACGGTAAAAAGTGATGTTATTTTTGGTTAAAATTTACCTCTAAAGCACTTTTTCACCCATAACATGCCAACACGACAATTGTCGTCTGCTTTGTCGTCTGTCATCTGCATTAAAAATCATTTTTTGAAAACAGTGTGGGCCCAGATCAGACTGCTCTGAGGGTCCACACTGTTTGCCTTTATGCAAAAATGTGTTATAAAAGCTTGGAAGAAGAAAAATTCAGCAGACGACAAACTTCCATTTTGTCTTTTAATAGAGAGACAATTTCTCGGATTCACTATATAATATAGTGAATGATCTACACTGTTTAACACTGCATTCTGGGTAATTTTTTCTGCAGACAACAATTTGAAATGTTTTTTTTTTTTTCCAAGAAATACAGGCTCTGACTTTTCATGCAAATTGTCTCCTATGGAGACAATGTGCATGAAATGTCAAGTCCTGTTTTCTGGGATTTGACATTTCATGGAGACAATTTGCATGAGATGTCAAGTCCTGTTTTCTGGGTAATATAAGAAAAATATCAACAATTTGTCACCCATAACATCTGAACTAGCCAGATAGCGGTAAAGGTTGAGCATAAAAGGCTTAAAACATTACAAATCCATTTCAGACTTCAAAGAAAATGTACAAACCCATAAAATGCCAATCATGCCAATTGTCGTCTGCTTTGCCATCTGCCGGTTACCTTAAAAGTAATTTTTTTTTTGCAAACAGTGTGGACCCAGATCAGACTGCTCCTGTAGGAGCAGTCTGATCTAGGCCCACACTGTTTGCCTGTTTGCAAAAATATTTTTTTTAAAAGTTTGCAAAAAAATTCAGCAGACGACATAGCAGACGACATTTTCAGATGTAGTTTTTCTTGGCATCTTCTGAGTTAAATTCTTACAGATGCAGGTTTGGTGTCCAGTCTAGTTTCTAGACTTGTAATATAGGATGAACACAGTCTAAGTAAGGCCTTCAGTCGGTTGGCAATGATGTGCATTTTATCCTTGGCATTCGACATCTCCGGAGAGTCTGAGCTAATTAACAGCTGATCAGCAGTGTCACGAAGGGACATAACTCTAGGCTGATTCTTCTCCAAGTCAAATCTGATATCCTGAAACAGAAAAGATGCTATATCATTAACTGATTTTTTTTTTTTCAACATAATATCTTCAACCTTATATACAGCAGGAGTTCATTTTGAAATTTAAGGGTGTCTTAAACTGTCTTTTCTTTGTTTGTTTGATTAGAGGTTTAAGTCCTCGTCAACACTGTATAGGCCATTTTGGAGACGTTGCTTCTAAGTTTGTGGGACTTTTACCGAACATTGAGATGAAATGACATCTCAAGCCCTGTCGCCCAATGAAACCAATAGGGTTTATAAGCATGGACAGTTCCACTCACACTGCTTTGCCTGGACAGGCTTTAAGATCCGCTAAGTGGTTTACCAGTACTCGTGTGCAGTCGGTTTCAGCTCTGCGTGGAAGCATTATGCAGCCCATCTATTTCTTCAAGCCCTAGTGGGCAGGGGCCGTTAAGGGTGTAAGATTGAGTAATTTAGAAATTCATTTAGACTAGAAATGCGTCCATAGGACATGGATGCCCCCGCCTGAAAATATGTCTGTTCGTATTCATCAATAGAAAGCTATTGACCGTGATTAAGTTTTGGACCCTTTTTTCACATTTGACCTCTAAGTATGACCTTGACCTTGTAGGTAAGGACCTTGGTTTTGTGTGAGGCAGATTGTCTCATGATGGCCAACATTTCTGCCAAAATAATTTCAAAATCCATCCAGAGATAAGAAAGTTATTGACTGACCATTTTTTTTTTCCCTGGACCTCTAAGTATGACCTTGACCTTGGAGGTACGGATCTGGGTTTGCACTTGACACATTGTCTCATGATGGTTAATATGTCTTCAAAGTAATTTTAAAATCCATCCAGAAATAAGTAAGTTATTGACTGCGTTTAAGTTTCGGACCCTTTTTTTTGGCCTTTGACCTCTAAGTATGACCTTGACCTTGGAGGTACCAACCTGGATTTTGCACATGAGACATCGTCTCATGATGGTTAACATTTCTACAAAGTAATTTCAAAATCCATCCAGAAATAAGAAAGTTATTGACTGCGTTTAAGTTTCGGACCCTTTTTTTGACCTTTGACCTCTAAGTATGACCTTGACCTTGGAGGTACGGACCTGGGTTTTGCATGTGACAAGTCGTCTCATGATGGTTAACATTTCTGCCGAGTAATTTTAAAAGCCATCAAGAAATAAGGAAGTTATTGACTGCCTTTAGGTTTCGGATGCACGGACATCTTTACGGATGTATACTTGTGTGTCTTCATCCCTACAAAGTACCCTTGTGTGTCAAATTTCCTGGAAATTTCTTGGAAAATAAGACACACAAGTTACTATTTTTGACACACAAGTCAGTGACTTGTGTGTCTACGGAATAAATCGCATTGAGTTTAATGTAAGTGTCCATAATTTTAAACACACAAGTATACATTTGTTCCTGCGGACGCACGGACGGACGGACAGACAGGGGCAACGCTATATGCCCTTTCCACCATTCTTCGAATGGCGGGGGCATAAAAATGGCTGAACTTCTTGCAAACAATGAATTCCCTGATGTCGTGTGACAAAATGTGGCATCTGATCTTTGCCAGTGTCCTTTTTGTGGTTTTCTTGTCAAAAATTGGTTATATTATTCGTAGTGTTTTCAAGGCAAAATGTGATGTAATGTTTCATGCTATAGAGAAGATATTTACTTTTTTGAGATGAATACCAAAAATATTTCATCGAGTGTGTTGAAAACAAAAGTGGCCAGTTGTTCAAAACTAACAATGCCGTTAGTTAACGTATCGTTAAAACTTTGATCATTTAATATGGGAATATGCTAATATTTTTGCTGAAAAAATGTGAGCAGATTTTGCAAATGCAAAAGCTGCTCACATCTTTCAGCAAAAATAACCAAAATTTTAGATATTGTACTTGCTATAACAGTTAAAAATTTGACCACTAAAGAGCTTGTTAAGATAACAATGCTTTGAACAACTCAGAACTGGACACAGAATTTTCACTTGTACATAGGCAAAAACTGTAGTTTTCTCCGATACAGAGGGATTGGCAAGAATGTTTATGACATGGATTTGAGAATATAATGCCAAAATTCTCACACAGCATGGTTTGGATATAACACAGTTCAAAGACAGATCCATTGAAATGTACAGATTATGTAAAAAAATGACCATATGCTATGTCTGCTTTTAATCTCAACAATTTTGTTATAAGGAGGTTTGGCCGAAATTAGCTAGTCTGGCCCAGAAAACATGTACACTCCATATTTTCCAGTTCTGTGGTGTATTCCTTGTTTCCAAAGGATAACCCTTTAATAGAACATATTTAACGTCACTACAGCTAGTGCTTGGGAATGTGTGGCAGCCGTAAAAAGTCTCCCTGTCGTACATCGTAGTGTAGTTTATATTTTCTTGTCCTTTGGGATCATTGATTTTATTTGGAATTTTTAAAGTATATGAGGGTCACTGATGAGGCCTAATTGGCCGAAACTAGCTAGTCTTGCCCAGAAAACATGAACACTCCATATTTTCCAGTTCTGTGGTGTATTCCTTGCTTCCAAAGGATAACCCTTTTATAGAACTTATTTAACGTCACTACAGCTGGTGTTTGGGAATGTGTGGCGCCCGTAAAAAGTCCAGTTCTGTGGTGTATTCCTTGCTTATGAAGGATAACCCTTTTATAGAACATATTGGTGTACCTGTAACTTCCTAAGTCTTGACCACAACGCTGCCTCATCGTTTCCAAGATTAATCGGCTCACACTGTTGTATTTTTGTCTCGATGTTCTCCAACCATAGCAATAGGTCATGTATCGTATGATGGAATTCCTGACAGTGCATCAACGCCATCTGGAGTTCCTGCTGTAGTCGTGTGGCTTGACCACAGATGGCATCCCAACGTCTGTTCATCAGCCGCAATCTGTCTTGGAGGTCACGACCTTCCTCTGTTTTAAGGTCAATGAGCTCTTTGCTGGTTAAGTTCATAGAGATCACTCGTGACTTTTTGGCATCTAGTTGTACAAGGAAATCCTGCAAAACAAATGTTTATCTTGATATAGAGGGTCTTACATGAGTGTTCATGTATTATTGAATTTATCAAACAAGCTGAGGAAAAGGGATAAAATGCGATGCTGTGGGGACCACTTTATCCCTTTTTCCTCAAAGAGTTTAAAAAATGATTGATATAGAGGATCTTACATGAGCGTTCATATATTACTGAATTTCTTTAAGGAGTTGAGGAAAAAAGGATAAAATTTGAGGCTTTGCCGAGCATTTTATACCTTTTTCTCAGCAAGTTTAAATATTGAATAATACATGAGCATGAATGCAAGATTCTTTTTATCAGCAAGACATTTAAACCCATTATATAAATTATATTCATGTTTTGTTTACAAAAATATCAATATTCCGCCATTACTAAACGTGAGGACATTAAGGAAGCCGTAAGTGTAACATTCAGCAGGACCTATCCAACTAATTTGCATATTTAATCCACTAGTGGATTACAGAATTTAACATATGACATTATTACAGCGACATTGTTAAGGATGCCATACATGTAACCTTACAGGATGTATCTAAATAATTTGCATATTTAACCCACTAGTGGATTACCGAATTTTACATATGACATTATTGCATTCTCAAATGAGATGTCATATGATAAATCTTTGTACAATCTTACACATTATGATTACATGTTCATCTTGGTAACATTTCTATGTACAGCCTTTCATATTATGATAACATGTTCATCACTATATATTTTACATTATGATAATGTATCCATCTTGATAGCATATCAATGTACATTTCACATTATGATAATGTGTCCATCTTGATAACATATCAATGTACATTTCACATTATGATAATGTGTCCATCTTGATAACATATCAATGCATATTTCACATTATGACAATGTGTCCATCTTGATAACATATCAATGTACATTTCACATTATGATAATGTGTCCATCTTGATAACATATCAATGCATATTTCACATTATGACAATGTGTCCATCTTGATAACACATCAATGTACATTTCACATTATGATAATGTGTCCATCTTGATAACATATCAATGTACATTTAGCATTTTGATATAACATGTACATATAATGAACATCCTTGAAAACACAACTTAACATAGAGGAAAGTGGGTTTACATACATGGGTATAGATTACTTTCTTCCACAATCTTTGTTTGAAGCAACAGAAATATAAAAAATATCACAAATTTTCGCCAGAGGATATCAATTTTGAAGATATGAAAAATGTTCATGAAAACCTATCTATAACACTCTTCATTATAACACAGTTTTGGCTATAACATGGTTCAAGGTTGGGTCCCAAAAATATATTGATAATATAGAAAAATGACCAAAATGGTCATTTTTCTATATAATCTATACATTTTTGTTTGGATTTTACATGATAGTTTAACTAACACAACTTCTGCTTTGGATAGTCTTTTCATTTGTGAACTCAGAATATTCTCTGAAAAACATTTATTTATATGTTCATGGTTTTTATTTATTTATTTATTTATTTTTTTTTTTTGGCACAATATGGAGACTGCAATCTACACTTTGAATCTGAATACCAAGTAAGAAATTTACCAGATTGCTGTGCAATGTGCTGTGTAAAAGAAATTCAAAACAAGATGTATTTGTGAAACACGAACATGTTCCAGGGCCGAGGTCAATTTTTTTATTTGAAGTAGGTCACAGGTCAAGGTTACAGGTCAAAATTATTTGTATGAGTGGGAAGCCCTTTTCACAGGGAACCTATATGCCAGATATGAAGGCTCTATCTCAAAAGGTTCAAATGTTATGGTGTAGTAGGTCACAGGTCAAGGTCAATATCACAAGTCAAACTTTGTTGTATGAGTGGGAAGCCCTTGTCACAAGGAACCTACATGCCAAATGTGAAGGCTCTGTCTCAAATGGTTAAAAAGGTTTTGATAAAATAGGTCACAGGACAAGTTCTTGCATGAATAGGAAGCCCTTGACACAAGGAACCTACATGCCAAATATGAAGGTTCTATCCCAAGCGGTTCAAAAGTTATGACAAATAAGTCTATGGTCAAGGTCACAGGTCAAATTTTTTTTATATGAATGGAATCTCCTGTCACAAGAAACCTACATGCTCAATAGAAAGGGTTCAAAAGTCATGACAAATTTATTTACTTCTTTGAAGTAGATCACAGGTCAAGGTCAAGATTTTTTTATGCGTGGTAAGCCCTTGTCACAAGGAACCTACATGCAAAATATATGAAGGCCCTATCTCAAATGGTTCAAAAGTTAAGACAAATGTTAATCTCTTTCAAGCAGGTCTAAGATCAAGGTCAAGGTCACAGGTCAAATGTTTTATTTGAGTGGAAAGCCCTTCTCACAATGAACCTACAAATTAAATACGAAGGCTCTGTCTCAAACAGTTCAAAAGTTATGACCAATGATAAAACTGTCCACATACAAACAAATTAACAAACAGACAAGGCAAAAACAATATGTCCCTGCTAGAGCTACCAGGGACATAAAAATATTAACTGAGTGCTTAAAAATGTTTTAAAGATAATTTAGTGTTCAAAATTAATGCTTATAGACAGTCCCACTACCTTTTAATGTTAGTTCAACAATCACAAAACCATGCAATAACAGCAAAATTTTTTTAATACTGGCACATATGATGACAAGTGAGCTTTTTTTGCCATTCAACGTGTTGTCTTTTTGGTTGATTGATTGTCATTTAACCTTTAACCTGCTGAATATTCAATTAAGCCACACTCATTTCTGACTTTGAACCAATCAGATTACTTGATGCAGCTTATTTCTACATATTCATAAACTGAATGTCAAACTGTGTAGATCCTGATCAGATGGCTTCTTCAGAAGCCATCTGATCTGGATCTACACTGTTTGCAAAGATAGGGCTTGTCGCCTACAGCAGGGTAAAGGTTTATGTGTTGTCTATTGTCAACAGACCCAAATGCTCTTATACTGCTGGTGTCCCGATTGATTGTCAACAGACCCAAAGTTACATATACAAACACTCTTAAACTGCTGGTGTCCATGTGACTTCCCATCATGTTAACAATTCTGTGAAATGAACACCATCTAAACTTCACTTTATATAGAGAAAACTGGGGTTTAGAGGGGTATACATTATTTTGCTTATTTCTGCTCCAAGACATAGGTTGTGGGTACTTGTTAGAACCGCCTCCATGAGGCGGTTCTAACAAGAACATAAAACCTATGTTTGGAGTAAAAATAAGAAAAATATAAAAAAAATTAATTGAAAAAGTAGCCATTTTGGTGATATGAAACAATGCACTGTGTCACACGGGTGTATTTTTGTAATCCACTGACCAATAAACATAAATAACTACCAAATTAGGCTAAAATTTTTACGCTTTGTTTAACCCATTACCAATCAATAGATTCCTCGTGCCAATAGTTTTGGAGATGTCCAGTTACATTATACGGAATGTCAGGCTTATCCTATTCAGTGATTTCTACATTGGTTTCCATACTTTCTAAAAATAGTGAAGGTCCTGATCAGATGCTGCAGAATGCTGATCAGGGTCTTCACTGTCTGCCAATGTCCCATGTTGGGAACACTATGCATACAAGTAATATTATGAGTTACCAGTAATGAGCAGCGAAATAAGAAATTAAGGAGACGCAAGCACGGAAAATTGCGTTTCCTTCACGTTAACAAGTCAACAAAATGAACACCCCTGTATACCCCCTTTTATATAGAGGAAACTGGAGTTTACAGGGGTATACAATATTTTGATTACTTCTGCTCCAAGACATAGGTTATGGGTACTCATTAATACCGCCTCATTGAGGCAGTTCTAGGGAGTCACCCCACAAACGATGTTTACAGTATAAATAAGAACAAGAGCACCGCATGCGGGTGCCAATGCTCGGCTGCAGTTTCTTTTAGTTAAACAAAAATTCTAAGTCAAACAAGAGGCTCAATGAGCCTAAACCGCTCACCTGAGGAACTTAAGTTTTAACAATTCACAGACTTGACTACTAAATCTGCTAATAGAATCCAGCCCATTGACCCTTACAGGATATAAGTCATCATTATTGCATTGCATTCCAAGTTTGAGACTTCTAGCTTCTATAGTTCCTGAGAAATCTTTGACGAAAATTTAACATTGGTCAAAATGGAGAGAAAGAAGAATGAAAGAACAGATGAACAAATAAGCTGAGAAAGCCCAATGTCTCTTACACAAAATAAGTCATCATTATTCTATTGAATACCAAATTTGATGCTTCTAGCTTTTATAGTTCCTGAGAAATCTTTGATTAAAAATTTAACATTGGTCTATTATCTCTATATGGAGAGAAAGAAGAATGAAGGAACAAATGAACCAGACTAGCTCCAAAACCTAATGCAGCCTTTCCCCTTGCCCAATGGTGCTACACATAAAATTTAAACAAGACTGGTCGACTGCCTTCTGAGATATGCTTCATTGAAAGTGTGGACGACGGATGGACGGACGACAGACGACGGACTCCGGAGCCTTGGTATACTATCAGCTCACTGGAGCCTTTGGCTCAGGTGAGCTAAAAATTCAAGTCGCTATTTCTGTCACAACATTTTCCCTACGTTAAGTCTATGGGCAAATTGTTTTGTCTCTCAAGGTCACGTAACTCCGAGGTCAATATTCCAATTCGGCCCAAAATCGAACTTAACCGAGATTTTATGCCTGTCCTCTTTACCTGCAAGTTTGAAGCTGATATGAATAAAAATAAAGTTGCTATCCTGGTCACAACGTATTTTTTTATGCTCAAGGGCAGGTAACTCAAAGGCAAATATTCCGATTCGGCCCAAAATCGAACTTAACCGAGATTTTATGTCTGTCCTCGTTACCTGCAAGTTTGAAGCTGATCTGAAAAAAATTCAAGTCGCTATCGTAGTTGCAACATTTTCCCTAATTAAGTCTATGGGCAAATTTTTTGTCGCTCAAGGTCACGTAACTCCGAGGTCAATATTCCGATTCGGCCCAAAATTGAACTTAACCGAGATTTTATGCCTGTCCTCGTTACCTGCAAGTTTGAAGCTGATATGAATAAAAATAAAGTTGCTATCGTGGTCACAACGTATTTTTTTGATGCTCAAGGGCAGGTAACTCCAAGGCAAATAATCCGATTCGGCCCAAAATCGAACTTAACCGAGATTTTATGTCTGTCCTCGTTACCTGCAAGTTTGAAGCTGATCTGAAAAAAATTCAAGTCGCTATCGTAGTCACAACATTTTCCCTATGTAAAGTCTATGGGCAAATTTTTTGTCGCTCAAGGTCATGTAACTCCGAGGTCAATATTCCGATTCGAACTTAACTGAGATTTTATATCACTGTCCACGTTACCTGCAAGCTTGAAGCTGATCTGAATAAAAATAAAGTTGCTATCGCAGTCACAACGTATTTTTTTATGCTCAAGAGCAGGTAACTCCAAGGCAAATAATCCGATTCGGCCCAAAATCTAACTTAACCGAGATTTTATGTCTGTCCTCGTTACCTGTAAGTTTGAAGCTGATCTGAAAAAAATTCAAGTCGCTATCCTAGTCACAACATTTTCCCAATGTTAAGTCTATGGGCAAATTTTTTGTCGCTCAAGGTCACGGAACTCCGAGGTCAATATTCCGATTCGGCCCAAAATCGAACTTAACCGGGATTTTATGCCTGTCCTCGTTACCTGCAAGTTTGAAGCTGATATGAATAAAAATAAAGTTGCTATCGTGGTCACAACGTATTTTTTCATGCTCAAGGGCAGGTAACTCCAAGGCAAATAATCCGATTCGGCCCAAAATCGAACTTAACCGTGATTTTATGTCTGTCCTCATTACCAGCAAGTTTGAAGCTGATCTAAAAAAAAATTCAAGTCGTTTTTTTTTTTTAATTTTTTGTCGCTCAAGGTCACGTAACTCCGAGGTCAATTTCCAATTCTGCCCAAAATCAAACGTAAACAAGATTTTATGCCTGTCTTTATTATCTGCAAGAATGAAGTTGATCAGAAAAAAATTGACGGAGCTAGAGTGATGACAAGCTTTTTCCTATGTTAAGTCTATGGGAGCTATATGTTGCCATGGTAACCAGAGTTCCACTCAGATCTGCATGAAAACCTTATGCAGTCTTTCCACTTGCCCAATAATGTTACACATGAAATTTGATCAAAGTCAGCCAAGTAGTCTTCAAGATATACATTTTTGAAATTCACATTAACCCTTATGCAAAAATGCACAAGGGCAGGTAACTCCTAAGTGTATGATCCGATTCTGCCAATTATCGAACTTGACCGAGATTTCATGGCTGTGCTGGTTATCTGTAAGAATGAAGCCAATCCGAACAAAATTGAAGCAGCTACAGTGATGACAACATTTTCCCCATGTTAAGTCGATAGGCAATTTTTCGGGCGCTCAAGGGGACGTAACTCTTGAGTGAATTATCTGATTCGGCCCAAAATCGAACTTGACAGAGATTTTATGCCTGTACTGGTTATCTGCAAGAATGAAGTCCATCAGAAAAAAATTGACAGAGCTAGAGTGATGACAAGCTTTTTCCTATGTGAAGTCTATGGGAGCTAGATGTTGCCATGGCAACCAGAGTTCCACTCAGATCTGCCTGAAAACCTAATGAAGCCTTTCCAATTGCCCAATAATGCGACACATGAAATTTGATCAAAGTTGGCCAAGTAGTCTTTAAGATATACATTTTTGAAATTCCCATTAACCCTAATGCAAAAACACACAAGGGCAGGTAACTCCTAAGTGAATGATCCGATTCTGCCAGTCATCGAACTTGACCGAGATTTCATGGCTGTGCTGGTTATCTGCAAGAATAAAGCCAATCTGAAAATAATTGAAGCAGCTACGGTGATGACAACATTCTCCCCATGTTAAGTCAATAGGCAATTTTTTCAACGCTCAAGGGAACGTAACTCCTGAGTGAATAATCCGATTCAGCCCAAAATCGAACTTGATCGAGATTTCATGCCTGTCCTCGTTATCTGCAAGAATGAAGACAATCAGAAAAAAATTGACGGAGCTAGAGTGATGACAAGCTTTTTCCTATGTTAAGTCTATGGGAGCTATTTGTTGCCATGGCAACCAGAGTTCCAATCCGATCTGCCCGAAAACAGTATGCAGCCTTTCCCCCTACCTGATAATGCTTCACATGAAATTTGATCAAGATTGGCCCACTGGTTCCGGAGATATACTTCTTTGAAAGTGTGGACGACGGACGACGACGACGGACGCCGGCTCGTGGTATACTAATACCTCACATGAGCCTTCGGCTCAGGTGAGCTAAAAAGGGGCATAACTGTGCTAAAAATATTTTGAGGGTTACCTCACCTATTGATATGAGTTCCCCTTTTCATAATGAACAACTAGTCCAAGTTTCAACTAAATATGTTCAGTAATGACAGAGATATTACAAAATGTCGAAGTTTTTGCAAAATTCTAAGTCGAAAAAGGGGCATAACTGCGCCAAAAATATTTTGAGGGTTACCTCACCTATTGGTATGAGTTCCCCTTTCATAGTGAACAAATAGTCCGAGTTTCAAGTAAATATGTTCTGTAATGACACAGATATTAAAAAATGTCTAAGTCGAAAAAGGGGCATATAACTGTGCCAAAAGTATTTTGAGGGTTACATCACCTATTGGTATGAGTTTCCCTTTTCATAATGAACAACTAGTCCGAGTTTCAAGTAAATATGTTCATTACTGACAGAGATATTACAAAATGTCCAAGTTTTTTTCAAAATTCTAAGTCGAAAAAGGGGCATTACTGTGCCAAAAATATTTGGAGGGTTACCTCATCTGTTGGTATGAGTTCCCCTTTTCATAATGAATAACTAGTCCAAGTTTCAAGTAAATATGTTCAGTAATAACAGAGATATTACAAAATGTCCAAGTTTTTGCACGAGGACGACGCAGACGACGATGCAGACAACGACGCCAGAGCTATGGCAATACCTCATCGTTTTCTACGAAAACAGCCGAGCTAAAAATGTAACAGATTTTCATTAGAAAAGTAGCAATTTTGGAGATGCATCACAAAAAGACGTCTATATAATATTGACTCCCTTGAACCCCACTTTTACATACCTAGTAAAACTGGGGTTTACAGGGGGTAAACCTTATTTGCATTATTCCTGCACTAAAATACAGATTGTGGGTACTCATTCGAACCCCTCGATGAGGCGGTTCTAACGTGCACTCACAATCTATATATTCTGAGCAGAAATAAAAAAATATCACAATTTTTCATCATAAAACCTTCATTTTTTCCGTCAAAAAATTTACTATGTATTTGTATAGGCGTGTTTTCGTATAATTGTGAAAAAAGGCACTATGTCGCACAGGTGCATTATCATAATAACTATTGACACACAGTCCATATCCAAGTCCAAGACCATTTTTTCAGCCTACACTCAGCAACAATCAATCCATCAGAGCTGTCAGTTCTTTGATTCATATTATCATTTTTTACCATAAACATTCGGCATAGCTGTGATACCTCCCTCATCAGGAGGAAGACTCCTCATTTTGACGCTAATTTTTGCCCAATTTAAGCTAAATTTAGTTAAATTTTGGAGTCTCACTCATTTGAACTGAGAATTTCCCTCTATATTCTTTACATCTCCCTCATCACAATTGCAAATCTCCCTCATACAGTTCAAAACAAGAGCTGTTACAATAAGTGAGCAATGCCCTTGTGGGAGCCAATTTGAGGAAAATAAAGTGCGGACTAACCCACAAACCCACACACAAACGGACAGTGCAAAAACTATATGCCCTCCTACGGGGGCATAAAAATTTAACAAAACTGTCGAAGAAATGTGGAAGTAGTTCGCGTCACAAGGTTAAAAAACATGTTTTTCAGAAAATAAAGGGCCGTAACTCCTTCCTAGATGATAGGATCAACGTGAAAATTGTGTTAGGCACCCCTTCACCTCACAAGGAATGCATGTGCAAAGTTTCAGCTGAATCAGTGAAGAAATGTTGAAGTAGTTTGCATCACAACGTTTTTAGCACATTTTTTAGAAAGTAAAGGGCTGTAACTCCTTCGGAAATGATAGGACCAATGTGAAAATTGGGTTAGGCATCCCTTCACCTCACAAGGAATGCATGTGCAAAGTGTCAGCTCAATTGTTGGAGAAATGTGGAAGTAGTTCGCATCACAAAAACAAGTGCGGACTTACAAACGCACAGTGCAAAAACTAGATGCCCTCCTACGGGGGCATAAAAATTATCATAGGTATGATTCCGAAACCTCTACTCCTTACCATACTTGTCTTAAAATTTGAACAAGTACAATTAACTACCGATGCTGTGATGAAGAATTGCGGGATGAGTTTCAAACAGTGTGGACCCTGAGGAGACGCCGCAGAATGTGGCGTCTCATCTGGGTCCACACTGTTTTCTCAGGCCTGTTTGTCCGAATACACATGGTAAATACAGTAGTGGAAAAAATAATACCGACAAATCTGGGTTGATAAGTGGATGTTGCCCCTGTACCAGCACATTAACCAAAAATCCAATGATGATGATGATGATAATAATGATGTTGATGATGATGGTGAGTTGCTGCCATTTAAAGTGTCCTAGCTTTGTCAAATTAGTGACAACGCAAGTGAACTGTTATGCTGTGATCAAAATGCTACATAATTTCCACAGTGAGGCAATTTGAAAAGAAAGATAAATAAGCAATCAAGATGTCATGTATGATTTTTAGAGTTATATATTTGTGTCTCACAACACTTTAGATTTTTCACACACCATTCCACCACACCCAAAAGGCTATTACTCTGCCAGGGTTTAAAACTGTTTCGCTAAAGAAGTTTACTTTTCAGCCCACCTCTTGCTAACCTTAGTATCGCATATACTTCTGCAATTACTGATACATGTATTTGTCTTGAAGTTGATTTTTTCTGCTAGACACCGACATTGTAAATCAGCAAGAGGCATGGAAAACAAACCAGACCCCAATCAGTTTGATCACTCAGAGAATAGTGTGACCTGTATGAACTGTATGTACAGGATTTTTTAACTAGTATCTATAGCATTAAGATTCATACTTTGACAGAGTAATAGACTTTTACCAACAAGCACTACCTTATCATTAAGTTCCTGCAAACCCAATATGATCTGAATTTTAATTTATCATCATTTAAACTTTAATGTGAATGGATACACTTTCATTCTTTTGTTTGTTTGTTTGATTTGAGGTTTAACGTCTCCGTCAACACTGTATAGGTCATTTTGGAGACGTTGCTTCCAATTTTGTGGGACTTTTACCCAACATTGAGATGAAATGACATCTTAAGCTCTGTCGCCCAATGAAACCAAAAGAGTTTATAAGCATGGACGGTCCGACCTGCACCCCTTTGCCTGGGCAGGCTTAGATCCTCTAAGCGGTTTACCAGTTCTCGTGTGAGGTCGGTTTCAGCTTCCTGAGGAGCAAATTCTTTCCTCTGAGAGAAACCCCTTTTTCAGAGGGATTCTATTTACAGGAAAGCCAAAAATGTCACCAGGGATCTTACAACATGAAAGTCGATCCTAACAAAGGGAAGCATAGCTAAAAGATTCCCGCCTTCTGTGGGATTAACCCTTAAATCGGCGAGAAAAGCTACATCTGAAAATGCCGTCTGCTTATGTCGTCTGCTGAATCTTTTTGTGAACTTTTCAAAAATATTTTAGTATACAGGCAAACGGTGTGGACACTGATCAGACTGCTCCTACAGGCAGGAGTAGTCTGATCTGGGTCCAGCAAACAGTGTGGACCCTGATCACACTGCTCCTGCTCCTAGAGGAGCAGTCTGATTCTGGTCCAGCAAACAGTGTGGACCCTGGTCAGACTGCTCCTAGCGGAGCAGTCTGATCTGGGTCCACACTGTCTGCCAAAATGACTTTTAAAGTAACCGGCAGACAACAAAGCAGACGACAATTGTCGTGATTGACATTTTATGGGTTTAAAACCTGTGCTGCTGAGGTGAAAGTCCAATGATGTAACCACTGCATGAGCCTACTAGTCTACTAGCTGATGCAGCTGTCAGAGATTGGTTACAAACCCTTAAGCTATGCATAATCTACAAAGGTAAATAACTGAAGGCAGGAGTTGCCGACCATAACACTCCCTCTCTTAACCCTTGTCCTGCTGAGCCCGGATATGCATTTTCTTTGAAACAATGTAGATCCAGATCAGATGGCTTCTGAAGAAGCCATCTGATCAGGATCTACATTGTTTGCCATTCAGATTATGAATTTGTTGCAATCATTTGCATCAAGTAATCTGATTGGTTGATAATCAGCTGTGGGTGTGGCATATTTGAATATTCAGCAGGACAAGGGTTAAAGGAGTCATCAGTTTTGGCAAAGATGTCTGATTCTGAAAGAGTCCCCATCTTATGGCATTAAAGTCGTTTTGTTTGTTTGTTTGTTTAATTTGAGGTTTAACGTTCCCGTCAACACTGTTAAGGTCATTTTGGAGACGTTGCTTTCAATTTTGTGGGACTTTTACCCGACATTGAGATGAAATGACATCTCAAGCCCTGTCGCCCAATGAAACCAATAGGGTTTATTAGCATGGACGGTCTGCCTCGCACCGCGGTTCCTGGACAGGCTTAGATCCTCTAAGCGGTTTACCAGTACTAGTGTGCGGGCGCATTCAGCTCTGCGTGGAAGCATCATGCAGCCCATATATTTCTTCAAGCCCCTATGGGCGGGGGCCGCATGAAAGTTGTAACAAAGGAATCCAAAGAAACATTGCTGAAAAAATCCCCTGTCTACAGTGCAGTTGTGACGTACTTGCTTTCAGTATTTTTCCTCCATGAATAGTTTCCTTTTCCAGGAAGTTTTGTTTGTTTGTATTTGGCCCAGTCAACACAATTAAGGTCATTTTTAAGCTGGTCAGATTACTTATCCACACTTCTCCTTGGCAGGCTTATACCTAAGTGGTTAACCAGTACAGTGCACATTCTTTCGCCAGAAACTGACAACTGCCCTTCTTGAATCAGCGGAATGCTGCCGACCTCGGCAGGTATCGAACCCTCATCCTCCCGATCATCAGTCAGATGCGCATCCGACTGAGCTACACAGGCTGGCTTTTACAGGAAGAGTCAGTTTATATGAAAGCAAACAGGAAGTAACCAAAATTGCCTCCCTTGTTTGTTTGTTTGTTTGTTTGAATTGAGGTTTAAAGTCCCCCTCAACACTATTTAGTAGGGATGTAACGATAGTCAGAAAATGACTATTGCGATAGTATTGACATTGCAAGAAGAACCATTGCGATACTATTACTATTGCTGACTACTATTGCAA
The DNA here is from genome assembly GCA_963580285.1 of Lucinisca nassula. Lineage (NCBI taxonomy): Eukaryota > Metazoa > Mollusca > Bivalvia > Lucinida > Lucinidae > Lucinisca > Lucinisca nassula. The sequence goes on along the minus strand of OY757012.1, from coordinate 51,484,394 downwards.
TACTATTGCGATACTATTGCCTTAAACATATTTTCTTGTTTGAGAAGGAAATAAAACCTAGTCAAACCTTCAAACTGTTTTAAGTATCTTTTATCTGCATAAAAGAAATAAACAGGATACTTTTCACCGAGGGACAACTGTTGTAAACTCCTGTTTGCTTTACTGTCTGCCCTACAAGAGGAAACAGCTCCCCAGGAACATATTTTTCCTGTAAGTGTAAATCCACCTGGAAGAGCCGGGAGACTCATTTTAGTAGAAGTACATGTAGCCAAGTACGTTTACATGTATCAATTCGCATTGAGAATGTGACATCAGTTTCTTTTTCAAAATAAATGTAAGCTCTCCACGAAGGCAATGAAATCTTTGCTTGTCTTCAAAACCACTTCAGACATGATAAATTGAATAAATACACCTCAGCCTCGTTATAAAACGGGACTTTGGGTCCAACCAAAAGGACCATGTAAGTTAACCGAATCGTGTTATAGACGCCGACCGTATTTGTCACGGATCAGTCTAGTCTACTATTACACTGTAAAAATAAGCCTCCCGTACTACCGATAAGCCTACAATGTTCTGCGTGACAAGGTGTGAAAATAAGATCGAGTTATGTCTCCAATTTGCATTTATGCCTCGATCATAAAATTTAATCCACAATCAAAGCGCTCCTAAGATGATTAGCTATATCTAACGGTAGATGTATGCATATTAATAAAAATGAACTATTCTACTGTCTCGTGCATGGTTATGTATTGGCGCCAAAATAGCAGACGCTTGGCGGGAAAAAGTCGAACGCTTTAACTTGTGTAAACACATCTGTATGCTAGTGTTGGTTATTGACACGGGTCGAGCTTCCGATGATAAGTCGGGAATTTTGCAGGACGCCGTTTTCTATCCACCTCTATCCACAACCATTTAGCTATCGAGAAAATATATTTTACAAACATTTTTTATGAAAGAAATAGGCCCCATTAAAATAGATAGTAGATAATTGAAAAAACAAGAGGGCCCAGAGGGCCCTGGTTCGCTCACCTGATTCAAAGCATAACAAGTGGGCCCCGGGCAGGGTCAATTTTGGCCCCAGGGCTAAAATTTGAACAATCTTGGTAGAGGTCCACAAGATGAAGCTTCATATCGAATATGAAAGACCTGGGCTTTCTGGTTTCAGAGAAGATGATTTTAAAGGTTTACCCTGCATATAGAAGTCTATGTAAAACAAGATTTTTCCTATAAAGTCTATATTAAACCAAAGGGCCCCTGAGCGGGGGCATTTTTGGCCCCAGGGCTATAATTTGAACAATCTTGGTAGAGGTCCACTAGCTGAAGCTTCATAACAAATATCAAAGACCTAAGCCTTGTGTTTCAGAGAAGATGATTTTTAAAGATTTTCCCTATATAAGTCTATGTAAAACCAAAGGGCCATATGGCGGGGGCATTTTTGGTCTCAGGGCTATAATTTGAAAATCTTTATAGAGGTCCACTAGCTGAAGCTTCATAACAAATATCGAAGACCTAAGTCTTGAAGTTTCAGAGAAAAAGATTTTTCAAGATTTTCCCTATATAAGTCTATGTAAAACCAAAGGGCCCCAGAGCGGGGGCATTTTTGGCCCCAGGGCTATAATTTGAACAATCTTGGTAGAGGTCCACAAGATGAAGCTTCATACCAAATATCAAAGACCTGGGCCTTGCAGTTTCAGAGAAGAAGATTTTTCAAGATTTTCCCTATATAAGCCTATGTGAAACAAAAGGGCCCTGGTGCGGGGGCATTTTTGGCCCCAGCACTATAATTTGAACAATCTTGGTAGGGGTCCACTAGATGAAGCTTCATACCAAATATCAAAGTCCTGGGCCTTGCCGTTTCAGAGAAGAAGATTTTTCAAGATTTTCCCTATATAAGACCATGTAAAACCAAAGAGCCCCCGTGTGGGGGCATTTTTGGCCCCAGCACTATAATTTAAACAATCTTGGTAGGGGTCCACTAGATGAAGCTTCATACCAAATATCAAAGACCTGGGCCTTGCAGTTTCAGAGAAGAAGATTTTTAAAGATTTTCCCTATATAAGCCTATGTAAAACAAAAGGGCTCTGGTGCGGGGGCATTTTTGGCCCCAGCACTATAATTTCAACAATCTTGGTAGGGGTCCACTAGATAAAGCTTCATACCAAATATCAAAGACCTTGGCCTTGCGGTTTCAGAGAAGAAGATTTTTCAAGATTTTCCCTATATAAGCCCATGTAAAACCAAAGGGCCCCGGGGCGGGGGCATTTTTAGCTTCAGCACTATAATTTGAACAATCTTGGTAGGGGTCCACTAGATAAAGCTTCATACCAAATATCAAAGACCTGGGCCTTGCAGTTTCAGAGAAGATTTTTAAAGATTTTCCCTATACAAGCCCATGTAAAACCAAAGGGCCCCCTTGCGGGGGCATTATTGGCCCCAGCACTATAATTTGAACAATCTTGGTAGGAGTCCACTAGATGAAGCTTCATACCAAATATCAAAGACCTGGGCCTTGCGGTTTCAGAGGAGAAGATTTTTCAAGATTTTCCCTATATAAGCCCATGTAAAACCAAAGGGCCCCCGTGCGGGGGCATTTTTAGCTCCAGCACTATAATTTGAACAATCTTGGTAGGGGTCCACTAGATGAAGCTTCATACCAAATATCAAAGATCTGGGCCTTGCGGTTTCAGAGAAGAAGATTTTTAAAGATTTTCCCTATATAAGCCCATGTAAAACCAAAGGGCCCCCGTGCGGGGGCATTTTTGGCCCCAGCACTATAATTTGAACAATCTTGGTAGGGGTCCACTAGATGAAGCTTCATACCAAATATCAAAGACCTGGGCCTTGCGGTTTCAGAGAAGAAGATTTTTTAAGTTTTCGGTGAAAAAAATCTATTTTTGGCTACTGTGACCTATATGTGCAACGGACCGGAACCATTTGAACAACTTTGAAAGGGGACCACCTAAGGATCATTCCTGTGAAGTTTGGTCAAAATCCGATCAGCGGTTTAGGAGGAGATGTCGTTTGAAGAAAAGTTTACGGACGCATGCACGCACGGACGCACGCACGGACGCACGACGGACAAAAAGTGATCCCAAAAGCTCACCTTGTCACTACGTGACAGGTGAGCTAAAAAGGTCAGCGATGCATACGATTCAGAATCAGAATTGTTGCTGGTGTCACTTCAAATGATATTCATACACCAGGACCTGTGAAATTGGAAGTTAGATTTGAATCTTCTGAGTGAAAATCTGAGGAAATTTTTTAATATAAGTCAGTGTTTCGGTACACAACCGATCGCATGCATTTGTTAAACCAAACACCATTCCAAATCTGCCCCGGTCGACCGATGACGTCATCAGTAACGTGCCGAACATGCCTTACAACGTCATCCCCGACATTCTTGCATCAGCCAACTTATCTAATTTCCCATCATTTACATTGTGTAAAGATTTTTTCTAAACACCATTTGTATGATTCTTTTGTTTGGTAAAATGTTTTAAAATATTTTAGCAAAACAAATAAACTGAAAATCATACCACGTTTTTATTTCTTTAATTGTTTTCTAGTGCGGTATTTCCCTGTGCATATTATGAATACACTGTGTCCAAGATTCAAAATTAATTCCTCGACTGTATAAACATGTCTGGATGGCCAATTATAAACGTTCTTTGCAGGATGACACGTATTTCATTTCCTTTGATGTCTGTTTTTGAAAAAAAATAAGATTCCTCTAAAACATCAACCAGAACAATGTTTTGCATCTCTTGAAGTGGTAGTGACATGTGCTGACTTTCCATGCTTCATGTGCTAATGCGGGCGGCACCCTTTGATAATAAATACCACTGTGTAAACACGCATTAATTATCGCTTTTCTTATCATTGGGTTACAGACAGCTTGCAGATTAGCATTATCAAAATATGCGTGTCGTCCGTGTCATTTATTTCGAAATCAATTAAAGTGCTGTTGAAATATGCTTCAGAAAGCTGCAAATTTACCAGTTCAATGAAGGAATATTCAGCGCACTGACTCTATACCGACATAATGCATACCAAAATAGGATGCATGAACACATTGTATCTGTATGCTACCGCCAAATCACGACTCAGCTGTAATTTTTATTGCCTTTATCTGGCGACAAACATCTGTTGACTCCCACTGACACAGGAGATTATTGGATTATAATTAGGACAATATACAGTTTGACGCCTGACCGGGTACAAGATGCAGGTGGTAATAAAGAATAAGAATGAAAACAACTTCGGGAATTATCTGAAAAACTTGTGATATAGAAAACTATCGAAACTATCGATAGTTCAAAACACTATCGGCGATAGTCATCGATGTTTAACTTTACCATCGATGCAGTACTATCGACTCAGTGCCTATCGCAATGCATCGATGGTTCGATGCATCGTTACACTCCTACTATTTAGGTCATTTTGGAGAGGTTGCTACCAATTTTGTGTGATTTTTACCCTTTACTGAGATGACATAACATCTCAAGCCCTGCTGCCCAATGAAATAGATTGGATTTATATGCACTGGACAGACCGACTCGCACCAGTTTGCCTGGGCAATCTTACCGTTATGATCTTGATTATTGGGTCAGACAGGCCTAAGTAAACAGTGCAGACCCAGATCAGACTGCTCCTTCAGGCAGTCTGATCAGGGTCTACACTGTTTACCATTCTGTCTGCACTTTTTGCACTTCTTGCCGACTTGTGGAACAAATTTAAATGTTAGGAGAATTTCAGCAAGTCTTCAATGTGTCTAAATTTTTAGAAATTTTACGGTAGTCCCTAAGCCGTTTACGAGTACTCATGCTGTCATTTTCAGCTCTGCATGGAAGCACTATGCAGCCCAATCCGTTTCTCTAAAGCTCTAAAGCTCCCTTGTAATATAGTAGAAAATATTACATCCCATTCAAGAAATTTCATAAATTATGTATCTGAAACTGTTCTTCTTAAATCTGTGATGTGATTTTAACCCCACTTTAACATGTTCACTTTGTACAATGATTATACGAGCCCCGCCAAGCGAATTTGTGTCTTCGAGCATTCCGTCATGACAAATTTTAACTGTGCATGCCAAGCCATTCGGAGGGGCCAGGGATATGGCTTTCTGTCCGAAGGTTCCTCTTGATTCACTGCTTGTATGAGCGAGCAGCGAAGGTTCTGGCAAGACTGCGCGGATGCACAGGCTCGCCTGAACCTTCGCTGCTCGCATAGGCGATAAGTACCAAAATCGCTTGACGGGGCCCATACATTGTAGATCTATACAAAGAAGATACATATGTGTGTGTGTGTGTGAATTCGGGTTTAACGTCGCTTACAACAATTTTTCAGTCTTATCACGACGGTGTCTGGTTGTGACAGGGAGCTCAATGCTCACTTTTATAGTGCTGCCTCATTGAAGTTTCATGTCCCAGACACATTACATGATACCACACCCAGTCACATTATCCTGACACTGGGTCGACCAGTCCTAGCTCTACCCCGTAAATCTGAGTGAGATACATGAAAATCCACTCCGGAATAACAAATAAACTTGCTTAAACCTGTGACCAAATATTTTTATGGACTCTTGCTACAGTAGTATTGTTCAAAACTTAATACTCTTAAGCAGTTGCGTAAAAAAAGTTTTGAACCGTTCTAGGAATTACACTTATTTTCAACAATACAGAAACCATGGACTTGTCTCAGGTTTTTCGTTTTCTTTGATTAGTCTTATGAAAAAGGACTATTTTCATGCTGATTCTGTGAAGCTCAGCATGATAAATAAATGCATGCTGCTGAAAAAGTATTAGAAGAAAAAAGATCATTACCAAAACATGCCTATATAATTCTGACCCCATTGAACCCCACTTTTTATATAGAAAAACTGGGATTTACAGGGGTAAACCTTATTTTTCTTTTTTTTCTGCTCTAAAATATAGATTGTTGGTACCCGTTAGAACTGCCTCGACCAGGCAGTTCTAACGTGTACCCACAATCAATATTTTGAGCTTGGTACCTGTTAGAACTGCCTCGACAAGGCAGTTCTGACGTGTACCCACAATCAATATTTTGAGCAGAAATGAGAAACATATCACAATTTTTCATCTTAAAATTTTCGTTCTTTCGGTGGTATAAAATTTACAATGTATTTGTATAGGCATGTTTTTGTAATGATATAGAAATCTTTTATTGGCTCAAACACTGATTGCTCATGTACAATAGTTACTTTAATCTTTTTAGTACCAAATGGAATCTTCCCCCATATATATAACATGAGGCCATTTCAAAATTTAGGGGTGTCAGGTTATGTTTTCTTCAAAATTTATAAGAAAAATGGCTGAACTTTTTGCAAACAATGGAGGCCCTGATCAGACACCACGTTCTGCGGCGTCTGATCTGGGCCTGCACTGTTTGCCCTGGTACCCGTTTTGGGGTTTCCGGTACTAAATGTGTTAAGCTCCTTCTTGAGTCCCCATACCAAATGGTATCAAATGTTCAGGGATTATATGGGGCGTTCCATTGCGAAAACTCGCTATACAATTTTGACCCCCTTGAACCCCACTTTTACATATTAAAACTGGGGTTAACTGGGGTCAACCTTATTTTTCTTATTTCTGCTCTAAAATATAGAGTGTGGGTACTCGTTAGAACCGCCTCACCGAGGCGGTTCTAACGAGTACCCACAATATATATTTTGAGCAGAAATAAGAACAAGAGGGCCATGATGGCCCTGGATCGCTCACCTGATCCATAGTGTAACAAGTGGGCCCCAGAGAGGGCCATTATTGGCCCCAGGGCTTTAATGTACATAATGTTGAGGGAGGTCTTAAAGGTGAAGCTTCATACCAAACATCAACAAAGGCTAAAATTTGAACAATCTTGTCAAAGGTCCACTAGATGAAGCTACACATCAAATATCAAAGACCTGGGCCTAGCGGTTTCAGAGAAGAAGATTTTTAAAGATTTTCCCTATATAAGCCTATGTAAAATCAAAGGGCCCCGGGACTGGGGCATTTTTTGCCCCAGCACTATAGTTTGAACAATCTTGGTAGGGGTCCACTAGATGAAGCTTCATACCAAATATCAAAGTTCTGGGCCTTGTGGTTTCAGAGAAGAAGATTTTTAAAGATTTTCCCTATATAAGCCTATGTAAAACCAAAGGGCCCCGTGGCAGGGGGGGATTTTTTGTCCCAGCACTATAATTTGAACAATCTTGGTAGGGGTCCACTAGACGAAGCTTCATACCAAATATCAAAGTCCTGGGCCTTGTGGTTTCAGAGAAGAAGATTTTTAAAGATTTTCCCTATATAAGCCTATGTAAAATCAAAGGGCCCCGGGACAGGGGCATTTTTTGCCCCAGCACTATAGTTTGAACAATCTTGGTAGGGGTCCACTAGATGAAGCTTCATACCAAATATCAAAGTTCTGGGCCTTGTGGTTTCAGAGAAGAAGATTTTTAAAGATTTTCCCTATATAAGCCTATGTAAAACCAAAGGGCCCCGTGGCAGGGGGGGATTTTTTGTCCCAGCACTATAATTTGAACAATCTTGGTAGGGGTCCACTAGACGAAGCTTCATACCAAATATCAAAGTCCTGGGCCTTGTGGTTTCAGAGAAGAAGATTTTTAAAGATTTTCCCTATATAAGCCTATGTAAAACCAAAGGGCCCCGGGGCAGGGGCATTTTTGGCCCCAGCACTAAAATTGGAACAATCTTGGTAGGGGTCCACTAGATGAAGCTTCATACCAAATATCAAAGTCCTGGGCCTTGTGGTTTTAGAGAAGAAAATTTTTAAAGATTTTCCCTATATAAGCCTATGTAAAACCAAAGGGCCCCGTGGCGGGGGCATTTTTGGCCCCAGCACTATAATTTGAACAATCTTGGTAGGGGTCCACTAGATGAAGCTTCATACCAAATATATAAGACCTGGGCCTTGTGGTTTCAGAGAAGAAGATTTTTAAAAATTTTCCCTATATAAGCCAATGTAAAAGCAAAGGACCCCGTGGCGGGGGCATTTTTGTCCCAGCACTAAAATTTGAACAATCTTGGTAGGGGTCCACTAGATGAAGCTTCATACCAAATATCAAAGTCCTGGGCCTTGTGGTTTCAGAAAAGAAAATTTTTAAAGATTTTCCCTATATAAGCCCATGTAAAACCAAAGGGCCCCGTGGCGGGGGCATTTTTTGTCCCAGCACTAAAATTTGAACAATCTTGGTAGGGGTCCACTAGATGAAGCTTCATACCAAATATCAAAGACCTGGGCCTTGTGGTTTCAGAGAAGAAGATTTTTTAAGATTTTCCCTATATAAGCCTATGTAAAACCAAAGGGCCCCGGGGCGGGGGCATTTTTGGCCCCAGCACTGTAATTTGAACAATCTTGGTAGGGGTCAACTAGATGAAGCTTCATACCAAATATCAAAGACCTGGGCCTTGTGGTTTCAGAGAAGAAGATTTTTAAAGATTTTCCCTATATAAGCCAATGTAAAACCAAAGGGCCCTGTGGCGGGGGCATTTTTTGTCCCAGCACTATAATTTGAACAATCTTGGTAGGGGTCCACTAGATGAAGCTTCATACCAAATATCAAAGTCCTGGGCCTTGTGGTTTCAGAGTAGAAGATTTTTGAAGATTTTCCCTATATAAGCCTATGTAAAACCAAAGGGCCCTGGGGCGGGGGCATTTTTGGCCCCAGCACTATAATTTGAACAATCTTGGTAGGGGTCCACTAGATGAAGCTTCATACCAAATATCAAAGACCTGGGCCTTGTGGTTTCAGAGAAGAAGATTTTTAAAGATTTTCCCTATATAAGCCAATGTAAAACCAAAGGGCCCCGTGGCGGGGGCATTTTTCGTCCCAGCACTCAAATTTGAACAATCTTGGTAGGGGTCCACTAGATGAAGCTTCATACCAAATATCAAAGTCCTGGGCCTTGTGGTTTCAGAGAAGAAGATTTTTAAAGATTTTCCCTATATAAGCCTATGTAAAACCAAAGGGCCCCCGTGCGGGGGCATTTTTGGCCCCAGCACTATAATTTGAACAATCTTGGTAGGGGTCCACTAGATGAAGCTTCATACCAAATAACAAAGACCTGGGCCTTGTGGTTTCAGAGAAGAAGATTTTTTAAGTTTTTGGTGAAAAAAATCTGTTTTTGGCTCCTGTGACCTAGATGTGCAACGGACCGGAACCATTTGACCCATATTCAAACTTGACCGAGATATTGTCATGATGATCATTCTGAGCAAGTTTGATTAAGATTGGACCAAAATTGTGGCCCCTAGGGTGTTCACAAGGTTTTTATATGATTTGACCCGCTGACCTACTTTTTAACCCGATATGACCCATATTCGAACTGGACTGAAATATTGTCACAATGGTCATTCTGAGCAAGTTTCATGATAATTGGACCAAAACAGTGGCCTTCAGAGTGTTCACAAGGTTTTTCTATGAATTGACCTACTGACCTACTTTTTGACCCGACATGACCCATATTCAAACTTGACCGAGATATTGTCACAATGATCATTCTGAGCAAGTTTGATGATAATTGAACCATAACTGTGCCCTCTAGAGTGTTCACAAGGACTATCTATGGTTTGACCTACTGACCTACTTTTTGACCCTACATGATCCATATTCGAACCTGACCGAGATATTGTCATGATAATTATTCTGAGCAAGTTTGATGATGATTGGACCAAAACTGTGCCCTCTAGAGTGTTCACAAGGTTTTTCTATGATTTGACCTACTGACCTACTTTTTCACCCGACATGACCCATATTCGAACTTGACCGAGATATTGTCATGATGATCATTCTGAGCAAGTTTGATGATGATTGGACCAAAACTGTGGCCTCTAGTTTGTTCACAAGAAAAAGTTTACGCACGACGGACGACGGACGACGCACGACGACGCCGGACATCTTACGGTCACAAAAGCTCACCATGACCTTCGGTCAGGTGAGCTAAAAATATTACAATTTTTCATCTTAAAATTTTCATTTTTTCAGTGATAAATGTTACAATGTATTTGTATAGGCATGTTTTCGTAATGTCTTGAAAATGTTACATTGTATGTACCCATTAGAATCGCCTCAATGAGGCCATTCAAATGAGTACACATAGCATAACTCAATGAGGAAATTCTAATGAGTACACACAACATACCTTCATTTCATAGATCTTCAAAAGATATACATGTACCTAAGTCACAATGACCTGGCACTATAAACAACATTCAGCAACACGAACACCCCAGTCTTGAATAAATCGAGCTGGGGCACAACATTTCCTACAATTTACATGTGCACCCAGTGAAAACGCAGATCAGCCTGAGCATCTGTGCAGTCTGATCAGAGTCTTCTTTGTGCACTCTACGGATTGCTAAAGGCCCAATGCTCCTTCATGCAGCAAGAAAAGTCTCTGGTCAGACTATATGGATGCACAGGCTGATCTGATTCTTTGCTGGGGGTACAGGTAAATTGTAGAAAATGCTGTGCCCTGGCTAAATTATTTTAATTGTCCCAAAGTTGTTGTGCCACTGAAGTTTAGCCGCAGTTGGACACTTAAACTGACTATGAATTACCTTATGCTGCCGAATGATTGTGTCAAGCTTAGTTATTTCCCCTGGCAAGGGCTTATGGGTATGCTGAAGAGCTTCTGCTTCATCTAACCATGACATCATGTTCTCAAGGTCGGCTTTGAATTGGGTCCACTCTTGCCGATGTTGACTCAGGCGGAAATCTTTCTTTATGGCACCTGCTTGGAGCATCTCCCAGCACTGAATGATACCTAAAAAGAAGAGTGTTTAATAAATAAAACAGGGTATACCATATCATAATTGATGAAATTATTGGTCTGAGAGATTTTCTAGCTCAACTTCAGCTGATTGCAAAATTTTGCTGTCTGAATTGGTGTCAACTTTACTTCTTAAAAAGATATTCATCAAGTGAACAAGTCCGTAAAATGAACACCCCCTAAACCCCACTTTATATAGAAAACGGGGGTAAACATTATTATTCTTATTTCTGCTCCAAGACATAGGTTGTGGGTACTCGTTAGAACTGCCTCAATGAGGCAGTTCTAACAAGCAACCATGACCTATGTTTGCAGTATAAACAAGAAAAATATCACAGGTTTTCATTAGAAAAGTAGCCATTTTGGGGATGTGATAAAATGCTCTATGTCACATGGGTGTGTTATCGTAATGGTGTGCCCAACAGCTAAGGTCAGACTGAGACGGGGCCTCGGTTTAAAGACTCATCCGAAAGTCTGACGGAGCCCGGGATCGATGCTGCGATCCCTGGTTTACAAGGGCAGCAGCATAACCACTACATCACAGAGGCTTCTATGCCCTTGTTAGAGCAAGTACGCTAATTATTGGGACTAAGGTCTGTATCTTGAGTCTGAATCAACCACAGACACAGCCATAAAAGTCCTAGAAATAATACAAGTTATTTTTATTCTTGACAGGGAACATGGGATCAGATTCCCCACCTGAGACTGATATTTATTCGAGCCATTAGGCGAGTGTAATTCTTGCACAGCAGACAAGGAAATCCGTGATTTTACCCTGGGACAGAAATTTATGTTCTGACCCTGGTGTTCCGACCCCAAATCGAATATAATCGCGTGTTTGATAAATGCACTGGTTGATTACGCCCTCGTATGCGCCGTCGTTAAGGTTGACTCATGCACGCTACGTGAGGTCACTAACATTCTTGTAGTGTCATCACCAAAACAATATGGTGGATGTTGGTAACCGAAGTGACTGCAACATTGAAAATCCGCGCTAAGTAATGGAAGGTATGCAAGAAAAAGAATCCAATATGGGTGTGATGGGTGGATAGAAAAATCCGTCCCTCGGGATCACTGTCCGGCATCACTCGGCAAGCCTCGGGATGTCAGATAGGGTCCCTCGGGACAGATTTTTCCATCCACCCCTCACACCCATATAAGATTCTTATATTATTCAAGCCATTAGGCGAGGGTAAATATCGCTTTCAGGTGGGGAATGTGATCCCATGTTCTCCGTCAAGAATAAAAATAATGAATTTGTTATACTGGAAAGCTTTATGACGACATTTTGTATGTTGTTGCAATGTTTTCCAAAGGGACGTCATAAGACGTACTTGTTTACATGTACATGTTTACATGTGACATCATCAAATGCGCTCTTCTGCATGCACTACGTTGGTCACGGAGCTCAATGGAAAAATGTTTACGCCATGTTAGAAATGAAAACAATGAAAACAATTTAAATATTTTATTCATTTATATTTGTGGACAGGAAATTATTGTGGTGCACAAAATTATTTTGCATATACATATAACAGCCTATTAATTTAAACTAGAATGTATTTTCAGACATAGAAAGTGGCACTTTTTTTCCTAAGAAAATTTTGTGCATTATGCTGTGCTTTTTGGTGCTGCCATTGAAAAAGTCAAGAATACATATACTGTTGTGTGCCTGGCACAGGGTTAGCAGCTAAGTCTGTGCCTGGCATGGGGTTAGCAGCTAAGTCTGTGCCTGGCACGGGGTTAGCTGCTAACCCCATGTAGCTAAGTCTGTGCCTGGCACGGGGTTAGCTGCTTACCCCGTGCCAGGCACAGACTTAGCTGCTAACCCTGTGCCGGGCACACTACAGTAATTGTATTCTTGACTTTTTCAATGGCAGCGCCAAAAAAGCACTGCATAATGCACAAAATTTTCTTTGAAAAATAAAGTGCCACTTTCTATGTCTGAAAATACATGCTAGTTTAAATTAATAGGCTGTTATATATTTCTTACCAACTGTAGTAAATCCAAGATGGCAGACATCGCAAATGCAGTGAAGGTAAGTGCAGGAGGGATATATATTTTTGCTCACGGGGTATATGGAAAATAATTGCCCTTGCGCTGTCCAATCAAAAGCCTGGAAATTTCTTTGCAGCATAACAAGGGGTCAGAAATCTTGAACTAAAATTGTATAACCACACAAAAGAAATACTTGAAATTTCATTTATGCTACATTTCTGCTCATCCTGTCTACTCCTATATGGGTTATCCAATGGTATTGAAATTCAGCAATTTAGAGATAAAGATGTTGTCTTACTTCTGACTTCGGCATCAGTACTGGCTATCACCCGTAGGCCTGTCTCAGCCTTCAATAATCTTTCAATCCTTCTCACGTCATCCACTGACTTCTCAGCATCACTCATGGACTGAATCTGGCAACAAGAAAAATTCTCCAGCTCAATGGAAGGTATTTGCAGTCAAAATGTTTCATAAATGTTCAGGCAAGTATATCATTCACTGGTATGCAATGCAGAAGATCTGGTGTCAGATCTGCCATGTGTACAGCAAGCCAGCTACCTGGAAGGGGCCCACTTATGTGGATGTTGCCCCTGTACCTGCATGTTAATCAAAACGTCGATGATGATGATGATGATGATGATGATTGCGATATTAATAAATGACACATTTTTTTGTAATTACTTGTACATTAACTGTTATCCTGCTGAATAAACTGATTTAGCCACGCCCATTCCTGACAATTAACCAATCAAATAACTTGATACAATGTGTTCCTTTAATTCATAAATTGCATGATAAACAGTGTAGATCATGATCAGATGGCTTCTTCAGAAGCGATCTGATCTGGATCTACACTGTTTGCAACGGTAGGGGTTATCATGAACAGCAGGATAAGGGTTAACTAAAGATCTATGTCATAAATTCAATGATATGGAGGTTTAGCGGACCATTATATATCGTATTTACCATATGTTTTTGCACAGTCAGGCTTTAGCAAACAGTGTAGACCCAGATGAGACACCACAATGCTGCATCTCATCAGAGTCTACACTGTTTGCAGCACATCCTGCTATTCATAGACACATCATCTGGTAGTAAATTGTACATGTTCAAATTTTAGAACAAGTATGGTTGAGGTGTCCGATGGTAAATACAGTGTTGTTGCTGTCTTCAAGATAACAAGTTCATTTATCATATGACGTCACGTCTGAGAGTGTAATAACGCCATGGAATATTTTCGATAATCCACTAGTGGATTAAATACGCAAATTAGCTAGATACGTCCCGTAACGTTACATGGACGACGTCCTTAACGACGTCGAATTTACCAATGGCGGAATATTGACATTTTTGTAAGCAATCGTGATTAAAATGCATTTTAAATGTCATATAATAAATAGAATCTTGCATTCGTGCTCATGTATTATTGAATTTATTAAACTCGTTGAAGAAAAGGGATAAAATGCTCGGCCTCGCATTTTATCCCTTTTCCTCAACTCGTTTAATAAATTCAATAATACATGAACACTCATGTAAGATCCTCTATGTAATGAACACCCATGTAAACTCTACTTACTTTATACTAAGAAAAATGGGGTACACTTTGTTTCCCTTATTTCTGCTCATAAACATAGAACTGCCTCCATTACGAAAACACGCCTACACAAATACATTGTATACTTTACCACTGATAAAAACGAAAATTTTAAGATGAAAAATTGGGATATTTTTCTTATTTCTGCTAAAAATATAGATTGTGGGTACTCAGTAGAACCACCTCATTGTGGCGGGTCTAACCAGTACCCACAATCTATATTTAAGAGTAGAACTAAGAAAAGTAACGTTTATCCCTGTAAACCCCAGTTTTACTATATAAAAGTGGGGTTCAAGGAGGTCAAAATTATATAGGCGTGATTTCGTGATGTCAATGAGACAGTTCTAACAAGCACCCACAATCTATGTTAAGACTGGAAATAAGAAAAAATACCATATATTTAGGCTTTTCAGGGAGGAATAAGCAAATAATCTGAGAAGCGCTACCCGTAGTTCCGGAGATATGCAATAAGCCATTTCAGCACATGGCTGTGTTATCAAAACAGACTATTTATCATGCTTTGCTGATTTTGTACATTGGCCCCATCGGGGTTCGAAGAAATAGATGGGCTGCATGATGCTTCCATGCAGAGCTGAAAACGACCACACTTGAGTTCTGGTAAACTGCTTAGAAGATCTAAGTGTGCCCAGGCAAAGCGGTGCGAGTTGGACCATCAAAGCTTATAAATAAACCCTATTGGTTTCATTGGATGACAGGGCTTGAGATGTCATTTCATCTCAATGTCGAGTAAAAGTCCCACTTAATTGGGAACAACATCTCCAAAATGACCTATACAGTGTTCACAGGAATGTTAAAACCTCAAATCAAACCAAAAAATTCTGTTATCTATACCGCTCTGTTTGGATATAAAACGGTTGTTTAGCTATCACAGTTTCTGCTGTTGACCACAAAAATAGTGTTATAAACACACACTCCAATATAAAATGTTGGAAGTAAATAGGTGAGTATACTTACTTATTTAACACATTTATTACCAGAAACCCCAAAACGGGTACCCTGGCAAACAGTGCAGGCCCAGACGAGACACCGCAGAATGCAGCGTCTCATCAGGGCCTACACTGTTTGCAAAAAGTTCAGCCATTTTCCAAACAAATTTTGAAGAAAAATACAACCTGACACCCCTAAATTTTGAAATGAACTCCTGCTATATATAAGGAGGAAGATTCCATTTGGTGCAAAAAGGGTTAAATAATAGAGATCAAACTTCCAAGTTCTTAATTTAAATTCTGAATGTATACTTACGTAATTTGCTGAACGCTGTTCCACCCCAGGTCCTGTAGGGGTGTGACACTGGAGCTCTCTCTCAGCCACTGTCAACTTAATGTCTGCATCTTCCAGTGCATCAGCCAGTTTCTCCAAGATATCATCAACCTTCACTGTTTTAGCCTTCTGACTTAACTCACTTCTCAATCTGTCATAGGTTTCCTGGCGTGTTGGTGACCGGGCTGAAATGGGAAAATTATCAATATCACATCAAATGAACAAATCCGCGAATGAAAAACTCCCTAAACCCCACTTTATATAGAGAAAACTGGGGTTTATGGGTGTATACATTATTTTTCTTGTTTCTGCTCCAAGACATAGGCTCAGGGTACTCGTTAGAACCACCTCAATGAGGCAGTTCTAACAAACATCCACAATCAACAGCCAAACTGCAATGCCTCGAACACCTTTGGGACCAAGAAAACCTGTTGGAGACAAGGGTAGTTCGAGCCACTGAGGGTTACTACCAGGAGGCATAACGACATACTTTAGGGCATATTTTCGGTGTTCTATAATGAAAAATGTATGTTGTGTGTACTCATTAGAATTGCCTCATCGAGGGGATTCTAATGAGTACACACAGCATACATTTGCAAGATAAAAGACAAAAATATCCTCAATTTTACCCTCCCTATTCCTTATGTAGAGAAATTCCACAGGGACTCAAGAACGGGTTAGACTCTGCCATGGTAAACGAGCCATCAGTGTTCAAGCCATCGAAGTTCTACTGTATATTTGCAGCATATATAAGAAAACTTGTACAGATTTGCTTCAGGAAAGTAACCAGTTTTGGAGATGTGGAAAAGTGCATTTTGTCACACAGATGTGTTACCTAATTCAGTGGATGATGTCATGACATAAAAATGACACTGCCACACATGTAACAACACATGGATACTGACCATACCTGCCAACACTCCCGATTTGAGCGTGACTCTCACGATTTATTGTGTGTCTCACTCCCCCACGATCGTTTTTTGAAAATGACCCAAATCTCACGAATTCCAATGCATCTCACGCTTAGAAATTCGCCATACCGGATATTTACATATGCAAACTGGTTATTATCCACTAATATATGCAATTAGAGTCGGCATACAGAACTATTGGAAAATCACCTCAGGTCACAGGTTTATTTGGACTATTATTAGCAAATCTATTATTGGACAGGTAAATAAACAAAACTATCCATCTTGTCTATAATCTATCAATCGGTAAATTTCTAAGTTTAGTCCTCAGACTAATCAGATATCGAGGCATCCCTGCGTTACAAAAATATTACAGAAATCATATTTAGCCATTTAATTTCTTCATTACATACTAATAATCTTCCATAAAAACGATCTTTTTCTCTTTTTTTGACATTTTACAAGGCACCCAAAATATTGTGTGGCGATTCGATGGCCTACCCGGTATCTTGCATTTTGTTTATGAATCTATGAAAACGTAAACATTAGCAAAAAACGCTCAAAGTATTGATCAGTTATTTATTTTAGCATAAATATGTTCAGTTTTTAATAAGATTTGATAAAGTTCTGTGGTAAAATGAATCATTGTATCTGACTTGTAAAGCGACCTTTAAAACCAAGTAACATATATTCGGACAGTACAGTTTCATACATTTCACCCATGCTAAAAATGCACATGTTTTATGCTAGGTGGGTGAGCTAGCACTTCCTTTTTTAATGGGTGCTTGGTCTGGTTTAAAATTGAAATTTATTGGTGGTGGGGTTCAATTATTTTTTTTATGGGTGGTGGGTCTTTGAAAAAGGTAGCACCCATCCCCACCCACATACGGTTAGGGAAAAAAATCTCACTCTTTCAAAATTTTCCTGAAAATTCCCCGCGAGCCAAATACTAAAAAAGAAGGTGAAAAAGGGTCTGCCGCGCACAGTCTCACTCTTTGGATTTTCTCAATGTTGGCAGGTATGATACTGACACATACATGTATTGTCATTACGCCATCCATGACAATCCTATGATTTCAAATGAACCTCTTTAGGAATAAAATCTAATTTTTAATCGTTCTATGATAAACTGAATCTTACACTCGTGGACATTTCATATGAAATGACCACACATGCAAGATCCTCTATATATCATTCCATAGCTCCAGGTTAAGAATACTTATTCTTGCGCACCAGACAAGGAAATCCGTGATTTTACCCTGGGATAGAAATTTATGTTCTGACCCTGGTGTTCCGACCCAATATCGAATATTCCCGTGTGTTTGATAAATATACTGGTTGAATACGACCTGGCATGCGCCGTCTTTAAGGTTAAGGTCATGCATGTTACATGACGTCACCAAACATTCCTGTAGTGTCATCACAATATGGCGGACCTTGGTAACCGAAGTGACTGCAGCATTAAAAATCCGCGATAAAAATGGAAGGTATGCAAGAAAAAAAATCCTATATGGGTGTGAGGGGTGGATAGAAAAATCCGTCCCTCGGGATCACTGTCCGGCATCACTCGGCAAGCCTCGTGATGCCGGACAGTGACCCTCTGGACGGATTTTTCCATCCACCCCTCACACCCATATAAGATTCTTATAGGGAAATATTATGGGTGACTTCCTGAAAAGGTATGTTTCGGTTATTCATCAGAATCGTCTCACCTATGGGAGATAAGGATGTTTTAGCATGTCTCCTAAATTAGCTTTTCCTTCATAAAACTTTGTGATATTTTTCTTATTGTAGTTACGATTGAAACACAGATTGTGGTACTTGTTAGAACTGCCTCAATGAGGCGGTTCTAGCAAACATCAATATTTATCTATATTTTTGAGCTAAAATAAGACAACTATCATAAACCCTTGTAAACTACAGTTTTCACTACAGTCCAATCTGTATTAAGCAAGCACCTATGGGATAATCAAAAGATGCTTGCTTAAGACAAATGTTTGCTTAACACAGGTGAATTTTAATATATTTTCCTTTTTTGGGAACTGAAAGCCTGCTTGCTTAAGAAAGGTTGCTTGCTTAACAGAGGTGGCCACTAATACAGGTTTACTGTATATAAACTGGGATAAACAAGGATCATGTTAACAAGTCTGTGTAATGAACACCCTCTAAACCCCACTTTATACAGAGAAAACTGGGGTTTACAGGGGCATACATTATTTTACTTATTTCTGCTCCAAGACATAGGTTGTGGATACTCTTTAGAACCGCCTCAATGAGGCAGTTCTAACGAGCACCAACACCCTATGTTTGCAGTAAAACTAAGAAAAATATCACGGAACATCATCAGAAAAATAACCATTTTGGAGATGTTAAAAATGTTGCACGGGTGTGTTATCATAATGGGAGTTTGTTTCACGGGATTTGTCGGCCCCCGCCCATAGTGGCTTGAAGAAATATATGGGCTGCATGATGCTTCGACGCATAGCTGAATCCGGCCCGCACACTAGTACTGGTAAACCGCTTAGATGATCTAAGCCTGTCCAGGAACCGCGGTGCGAGGCTCACCGTCCATGCTAATAAACCCTATGGGTTTCATTGGGCAACAGGGCTTGAGATGTCATTTCATCTCAATGTCGGGTAAAAGTCCCACAAAATTGGAAGCAACGTCTCCAAAATGACCTTTACAGTGTTGACGGGGATGTTAAACCTCAAATCAAACAAATTCAAGGGATTTGTTAAAAGTATGTAGATTTTGCTTCTAATCCTTGTTATATAAGATACAGAGTTATCCTTTAGGATCATTGATTCCATTGTGGAGTATGAAAATATTTGAGGATCTCTGATGAGGCTTGTAGGCCGAAACCAGCTAGTCGGGCCCAGAAAAACTTGTATGACGAGTTCTTTTCGGTTCAATGGTGTGTTCCTTGCTTCTAAAGGATAACCCTTTAGAACATATTTTATGATGAATTTTCAAATAAGTATATTAAAATATTCTCTCTAAAATAATAATACTTGTAAGGAAAGTCAAAGTAACTGATTTGGAATTTTTAAGGGGAATGGGGACACCTTCAGGGGAGGCAACTCTTTCAAAAGAATTTTTGTCTCCCATGTCAGTAGGGGTCAAGTCTTAAAGGAAAGAATTTGCTCCTAAGGAGCAAATTCTTTCCTTTAAGAGTAAACCCCTTTTTCAGTAGGACAGGGCTTATAGAAAAGCAAACAGAAAGTCCTGAAGCCTCCCTTTAAAAAATGATGGAAAAATCTGCTAGGTGTCTTATTCCCCTTTACGGAAACAAGAGGACCAAGCTAGCTTGGTCCTGTATCGCTCACCTGAGCTAACAGATTCAAAGTTTAAGGAAGTGCCAACCTTTACTGAAGGCTTTATGGGAGGACATGGTGATGACAGGGTAAGCATTTTCTGAAAAATCGAAGTAGAATGTAACTCTATGATAAACAGGCTGACCTCACCGGTTTTCAAACTCATTCAAGCTTTTATTCCTGACTTGCTAAGAAGATCCGATCTAAACTGAAGTGGCTATGGTGATGACAAGTTCAAAAACAAGAGTTTTCAAACTCCTCCAAGCTTTCTGCCTGACTTCCTTGTTTTAAGTTTCATGAAGATCCGTTCAAAACTAAAGGGGCAGCAGTGATGACAATGTCGAAAATAGGCATTTTCAGCAATCAAAGGCACGTCACTCTATGATATATGTGCCGACTTGGCCGGTATTCAAACTCACCTGAGGTTTTATTCCCAGCCACCTTACATGTAAGTTTAAGAAAGATCCAATCAGACTTGGCCAGTATTCAAACTCATCCAAGATTTTATTCCCAGCCACCTCACATATGAGTTTCAGAAAGATCCGATCAAAACTGAAGGGGCTACGGTGATGACAAGGTCAAAATTTGGCATTTTTAGCAATCAAAGGGATGTTACTCTAAAATAAATGAGCCGACTTGGCCAGTTTTCGAACTCATCCGAGGTTTCATCCCCAGCCACCTTACATATAAGTTTCAGTAAAATCCAATCAAAACTGAAGGGGCTTCGGTAATGACAAGGTCGAAAATCAACATTTTCAGCCATCAAAGGGACATAACTCTACGATAAATGGGCTGACTTGGCCTGTTTTCGAACTCATCCAAGATTTTATCCCCAGCCACCTTACATATAAGTTTCAGAAAGATCTGATCAAAACTGAAGGGGCTATGGTGATGACAAGGTCAAAAATCGGCATTTTCAGCAATCAAAGGGATGTAAATCAATGATAAATGGGCCAACTTGTCCGGTATTCAAACTCATCCTAGGTTTTATCTCCAGTCACCTTACATATAGGTTCAGAAAGATTCGATCAAAACTGAAGGGGCTACGGTGATGACAAGGTAAAAAATCGACATTTTCAGCCATCAAAGGGACAAAACTATAAAGTTAATGGGGCAACTTGGCCGGTTTTCGAACTCATCCGAGGTTTTATCCCCAGCCACCTTACATATAAGTTTCAGAAAGATCCGATCAAAACTGAAGGGGCTACAGTGTTGACAAGGTCAAAAATCAACATTTTCAGCAATCAAAGGGACCTAACTCTATGCTAAATAGGCCACCTTTGCTGGTATGCGAACTCATCCTAGGCTTTATCCCCAGCCACCTTGCATATAAGTTTCAGAAAGATCCGATCAAAACTGAAAGGGCTACGGTGATGACAAGGTAAACAAGAGGGCCCAGAGGGCCCTGAATCGCTCACCTGAGAATCAGTGTCTCTAGTACATTCTTGGCCCAAGGGCTATACTAGGTGAAGCTTCATACCAAATATCAAAGACCTGAGCCTTGTGGTTTCAGAGATGAAGATTTTTAAATATTTTCCATAAATAAGCCTATGAAAAACCTAAAGGCCCCGGGGATGGGGGCATTTTTGGCCCGAGGGCTATAATTTGAACAATCTTGGTACACGTCCACTAGATGAAGCTTCACACCAAATATCAAAGATCTGAGCCTTGCGGTTTCAGAGAAGAAGATTTTTAAAGATTTTCCCTGTATAAGCCTATGTAAAACCAAAGGCCCCCGCCAAGGGGCTTTTTTGGCCCCAGGGCTATAATTTGAACAATCTTGGTACAGGTCCACTAGGTGAAGCTTCACACCAAATATCAAAGACCTGGGACTTGTGGTTTCAGAGTAGAAGATTTTTAAAACTTTCCCTATATAAGCACCCAAAGGCCCCCCGGCGGGGGCATTTTTGGCCCTAGGGCTAAAATTTGAACAAACTTTGTAGAGGTCACTAGGTGAAGCTTCATACCAAATATCAAAGACTTGGGCCTTGTGGTTTCAGAGAAGACCATTTTTAAAGATTTTACCTATATAAGCCTTTGTAAACCCCAAAGGCCCCCGGGGCGGGGGCATTTCCAGCCCAAGGGTCATAACTTGAACAATCTTGTTAGAGGTCCACTAGATGAAGCTTTATACCAAATATCGAAGACCTGGGCCTTTCGGTTTCAGAGAAGAAGGTTTTTAAAGATTTTCCCTGTATAAGCCTATGTAAAACCAAAGGCCCCCTGGGCGGGGGCATTTTTGGCCCTGGGGCTATAATTTGAACAATCTTAGTAGAGGTCCACTAGGTGAAGCTTCACACCAAATATCAAAGACCTGAGCCTTGTGGTGTCAGAGAAGCAGATGTTTAAAGATTTTCCCTATATAAGCCTATGTAAAACCAAAGGCCCCCGGGGCGGGGACATTTTTGGCCCAAGGGCTATAATTTGAACAATCTTGGTAGAGGTCCACTAGATGAAGCTTCACACCAAATATCAAAGATCTGAGCCTTGCCGTTTCAGAGAAGAAGATTTTTAAAGACTTTCCCTATATAAGCCTATGTAAACCCCAAAGGCCCCCGGGGCAGGGGCATTTCTGGCCCAAGGGCCATAATTTGAACAATCTTGGTAGAGGTCCACTAGATGAAGCTTCATACCAAATATCAAAGACCTGGGCCTTTCGGTTTCAGAGAAGAAGATTTTTAATGATTTTCTCTGTATAAGCCTATGTAAAACCAAAGGCCCCCGGGGCGGGGGCATTTTTGGCCCTAGGGCTATAATTTGAACAATCTTGGTAGAGGTCCACTAGGTGAAGCTTCACACCAAATATCAAAGACCTGGGCCTTGTGGTTTCAGAAAAGAAGATTTTTAAAGATTTTCCCTTTATAAGCCTATGTAAACACAAAGGCCCCAGGGGCGGGGGCATTTCTGGCCCAAGGGCCATAATTTGAACAATCTTGGTAGAGGTCCACTAGATGAAGCTTCATACCAAATATCGAAGACCTGGGCCTTTTGGTTTCAGAGAAGAAGATTTTTAAAGTTTTCATTTCAAAAATCTATTTTTAGCTCCTGTGACCCAGATGTGCAATGAACCGGAACCATTTGAACAACTTTGAAAGGGGACCACCTAAGGATCATTCCTGTGAAGTTTGGTCAAAATCCGATCAGTGGTTTAGGAGGAGATGTCATTTGAAGAAAAAGTTTACGCACACACGCACGCACGCACGACGGACGACGGACAAAAAGTGATCCCAAAAGCTCACCTCGTCACTACGTGACAGGTGAGCTAAAAATCGGATTTTCAGCAATCAAAGGGTTGTTACTCTGTGATAAATGGACCAACTTGGCTGGTTTTCGAACTCATCCGAGATTTTATCCCCAGCCACTTTACATATAAGTTTCAGAAAGATTCGATCAAAACTGAAAGGGCTACAGTGATGACAAGGTCAAAAATCAGCATTTTCAGCAATCAAAGGGACGTTACTCTAAGATAAAAGGGCCGACTTGGTCGGTTTTTGAACTCATCCGAGATTTTATCCACAGCCACCTTACATATAAGTTTCAGAAAGATCCGATCAAAACTGAAGGGGCTACGGTGATGACAAGGTCAAAAATCGGCATTTTCAGCAATCAAAGGGACGTAACTCTATAATAAATCGGCGGACTTGGCCTGTTTTTGAACTCATCCGAGGCTTTATCCCCAGCCACATTACATATAAGTTTTAGAAAGATCCGATCAAAACTGAAGGGGCTACGGTGATGACAAGGTCGAAAATGGGCATTTTCAGCAATCAAAGGGACGTAACTCTATGATAAATTGGCCGACTTGGCCGGTTTTCGAACTAATCCGAGATTTTATCCACAGCCACCTTACATATAAGTTTCAGAAAGATCCAATCAAAACTGAAGGCGCTACGGTGATGACAAGCATTTTCCCATAGTAAGTGTATGGGACCTTGTGGTTGCCATAGGAACCAAAGTTTTAGAGCGATTTCAAAAAAAAGTTTATGTCATCAATGCCCCACCAGAGGCATGCTACAGACGAGAAATGATTGAGATCAGCCTGCAGGATACAGAGATATAGCTGCTCAAAAGTGTGGACGGACGGACGGACGACGGATGACCCACTATACTATAAGCTCCCCCTGGAGCCATCGGCCCAGGTGAGCTAAAAATCAACATTTTCAGCAATCAAAGGGACCTAATTCTATGATAAATAGGCCAACTTTGCCGGTATGCGAACTCATCCAAGGCTTTATCCCCAGCCACCTTGCATATAAGTTTCAGAAAGATCCGATCAAAACTGAAAAAGCTACAAGGATGACAAGGTCAAAAATCGGCTTTTCAGCAATCAAAAGGACGTTACTCTGTGAAAAATGGACCAACTTGGCTGGTTTTCGAACTCATCCGAGATTTTATCCCCAGCCACTTTACATATAAGTTTCAGAAAGATTCGATCAAAACTATAAGGGCTACAGTGATGACAAGGTCAAAAATCAAGATTTTCAGCAATCAAAGGGACATTTCTCTATGATAAAAGGGCCGACTTGGTCGGTTTTCGAACTCATCCGAGATTTTATCCACAGCCACCTTACATATAAGTTTCAGAAAGATCCGATCAAAACTGAAGGGGCTACGGTGATGACAAGGTCAAAAATCGGCATTTTCAGCAATCAAAGGGACGTAACTCTATGATAAATCAGCGGACTTGGCCGGTTTTCGAACTCATCCGAGGTTTTATCCCCAGCCACATTACATATAAGTTTTAGAAAGATCTGATCAAAACTGAAGGGGCTACGGTGATGGCAAGGTCGAAAATGGGCATTTTCAGCAATCAAAGGGACGTAACTCTATGATAAATGGGCCGACTTGTCCGGTTTTCGAACTCATCCGAGTTTTTATCCCCAGTCACCTTACATATAAGTTTCAGAAAGATCCAATCAAAACTGAAGGGGCTACGGTGATGACAAGCATTTTCCCATAGTAAGTCTATGGGACCTTGTGGTTGCCATAGGAACCAAAGTTTTAGAGCGATTTCAAAAAAAAGTTTATGTCATCAATGCCCCACCAGAGGCATGCTACAGATGAGAAATGATTGAGATCAGCCTGCAGGATACAGAGATATAGCTGCTCAAAAGTGTGGACGGACGACGGACGGACGGACGACGGAGGACCCACTATACTATAAGCTCCCCTGGAGCCTTCGGCCCAGGTGAGCTAAAAATATCTTAGCATGGGTACTTCCTCTAAGTATTTGAGACATTTTGTTGAAGTTTATTACATGTATTTGAGCATCATCAGAGAACAGACTGAGAATGATGCTTACACTTACCCCTACTGTCTACAAAATCTCGTGCAACTCTCATTGGAGACTTTGCTCTTAGTGTACTGGCCCTAGTTGGTGACCTTGACCTAGTTGGTGTCCCTGACCTTGGTGTAGTTGACCTTGGTGATGAAGATGCCCTGACTGGTGAAGATGATCTGACGGGTGATGTTGAACGAAGTATGGGTGATTTTGAGCGTAATCTTCTAGGTGTGGATGTGAGTTTTCTCGTTGGGCTGGTAGTTAATATTGGTGCGGATGTTGCTGCAGTAACTGAAGGAAGCTTTTTGATTGGTGAAGTTGACCTTGACCGTGATTTTTCCCTGATTCTTCTCAACAGAGCTCTCCTCTTCTCTGGAGGACTATCTGGTGGTGAAGCTTCCAAGTAGGCCTCTATTTCACGCATGTCCCAGTCCAAGGATTCCCCAGGGGCAAGGGAATATAACTCTCTCTCTAACTGATCAAGTTCATCTTCATCCTGCCGTCTCTCAAGATCCTATAAAGATTTAACATATAATGTACTGAATACAATCTTCCAGTTTACAAATAGCAGGTGTTCATTTCAAAATTAAGAGGTGTCAGGTTATTTATAGTAATTTATATAGAAAATGTGTGAATTAACTTTTTGCAAACAGTGAAGTCCCTGATCAGATGCCACATGCTGCATGCAGCATCTGATCTGGGCCTGCGCTCTTAGTCAACGTCCTGTTTTGAGGTTTCCCATTTAAGACAAAAAATGTGCTACTTGTATAGGACCTTGTAACTTATACGAGGACTGTTCAAATATGAATGCAACTAAGCACATAAAAATGATTCTGTGATAGATTTCGATGAAAAATTTATTTTGTCCCCTCAAAGTATTCCCCTTTAACAGATATACAAACTTTCAGTCTTCTGATCCAATCATTGAATGCATTTTGGTAGTCTGTTCGAGGTATACTATAAAGGCACTGGAATATTGCAGAACCGAGGTGTTTGCGCTGTACAAATTTTCAACCAGAAAGGTATTTTTCAGCCGCGGGAACAAAAAAAAGTCACACGGGGCAAGGTCAGGGGGATATGGGGGTGGGGGAGGGAGTTCAACAACCTTTTCCTGCTTCAGATAGTCTAGCACAATGAAAGCCTTGTGCGATGACGCATTGTCATGTAGCAATCTGACATTGGCCAAACCAGTTGCGGGTCTTCGTTCTTTGAAATATTTCTTCAATTTTCGAAGAACTTTATTCTTGAAAAACTTCCCATATACAGATTTGCCTTTAGGCACAGCAACCTGAATAGCAGAACCCTGATTTGAAAAGAATATGGCATACATTACCTTCTTGACGCTCATGGTCCGCTTTGCAATGCATGGTCTTTTGCAATACTTTGTTGCCCATATTTTGTTCTGAATCTTTCGTTTTGGCTCAAAAAAGTGAACCCATGTCTCGTCACCTGTGACGACATTAGCGAAAGACCGTGCATTGTAATTTGGAAACTTTTTAAGCAACTTCTTGGCGCAATGAACGCGCGTCTTTTTCTGCTCATCTGTCAACAGATGGGGAATCCATCCAGCACAGATCTTTCTCATTTTCAAATCCCGTTTCAGAATTGTATGAGCTGCTCCTAATGAGATGCCAACCATACTAGCTATTTGCCTAGTGGTGTATCTTGCATCGGTAGCAACTATTTCTTTCACTCTAGCAACCATCTTGGCAGATGTTGCTCTTTTCGGCCGACGATCATGTGGTGCATCTTCTGTTGAGCCTAGCCCACAGCTGAATTGTTACACCAACGAAAAACTGTCGGAAAAGACATTTCTTTATGCCCATAAACCAAACATATTTCATCAAAAATGTCTTTGCACCGTATACCAAGAATACAACAATCCTTAATATAGGACCGTATTTCAACGGCGTACTCTGACCTTCTTCCAACCATGTTTTGTATTAGTATACAAGAATAGACAGTGTTTATCAAACGATATACATGGCTAAAGTGGACGGATTTTAACAGGTTTGGTATCAATGTATAGGTAAAATGTTTTTCTACGCTGTGATATTTATTTCCAGGTGATTTTCGCATTAGTGCATGAGAAAACGTTCTACTTGCATTCATATTTGAACAGTCCTCGTTATCAGTTTGCCTTTGTATACAAATGATTTGACATACATCTATATTCTGATGCAAATGATATGCTTTTTTTATTAAATAAGCATTGGAAAACTTATTGGGGGCCCCCTCGACCATCGAGGCTGGTGCTTCTACGGCGCATAGCTAAATGTAACGGCAAATGAATACTGGTAAGAAGGACTAAGTCTGCCCGGGTAAAGAAGTCACTAGTGTGAGTCAGACAATCAAGTGCATCCTGTTAAGTTTCAGTGGGCCCTTAAGTTGCCGAGAAAATGTCTGCTTTGTCAACTGCTGCATTGCCTTGCAAACTTTTTAAAAATATTTTTGCATAGAGGCAAAGAGGCAAACAGTGTGGACCCAGATCAGGCTGCTTCTTCAGGAGCAGTCTGATCTGGATCCACACTGTTTGCAATAATGACTTTTAAAATAGCCAGCCGATGACAAAACAGATGTCAATTGTTGTGATTTATGGATTAAAATATAACATACTTTTTACAAAAGAGACAGCTTTCATGACATTTCTTGTATGCTCCCCCCTGTCGATGGAGTGCCACATAAAAGAGGTCTTCTCATAGAGGTAAGAATTTGCTCCTTAGGAGCAAATTCTTACCTCTATGAGCAGACCCCTAACTGTAAGGGAGACAAAAATAGTTTCAACAGAGTTGCTTCCCCTTTCCTTTATATACCTCCTGAGCCTCCAGCTTAGCCTTTGTCATCAACATCCTGTCCATCACTTGTCTATGATACTGTCTGAAGGTATCCAATTCAGCCTGTGTTGCAATGGCGTCTGCACTGTCTCCTTTCTGAATCAGGTAGAGACCGGCTTCATCCAGGTACGCAAACTTCTTGTCGCGATTGGCTACCTCTTCCCGAATTCTCTGAAAATTGATTGGGAAATTACGTTTGTTTGGATATTTCTACTGATAATGGTTTGGAATAACGTACACTATAACTTTTTTGTAACTCTGTTGTTAGAGTGAGTCAACAGCAAAGGTCATACAGAGACGGGACCTTGGTTTAAAGACTCATCCGAAAGTCTGGAGAAGCCCGGGATCGATCCTGCGACCCCTGGTATACAAGGCGA
Source organism: Lucinisca nassula (assembly GCA_963580285.1). NCBI lineage: Eukaryota > Metazoa > Mollusca > Bivalvia > Lucinida > Lucinidae > Lucinisca > Lucinisca nassula. The sequence continues at coordinate 51,456,012 of OY757012.1, read as the reverse complement.
GTAGCATAACCACTATGCCATGGAGGCTTCTCTCTGTCGTTAGAGTCCAAAGCAGAAACTGTGTTAGCTCAACAATGTTATTATCCAGCTTTTGGATCCAGGTTTAAACCGTTTTATTTAGTTTTTTGTGTGTGTGTGTGTGGGGGGGGGGGGGGGGGGTGGGGGGTTTACCCTTTAAAGATTATTTCACTTTTATCCAGCGGATGGTTAATCAGAGGTGGGCGAAAACGGGAGAACCCGGAGAAAAAACATCTGACCTTCCATTGCAGAATTTGGTGTCCAACTTAAACCATATTATATCCTGAGCTTCTTTATAAAAAATGTATAGATTATATAGAAAAAAAATGACCATAAATGGTCATTTTGCTATACAATCTGGATATAACATGGTAGTTTCACCCTCCAACTTGTTTTAAATTGGGTTTATTTTAGGAATGAATTTCATTTTTTGTGGATTTTATCGATGTGTAAACTCCGGCGAATCACTCACAAACTGCATGAAGCCAGACGGAGTTTACACATTGATAAATCCACAAAAATGATAATTCATTCCTTATACAGTAGAACTTCAATGGCTCGAACACCTTTTGGACCTCGAAAATCTGTTCGAGACAGGGGTAGTTCGAGCCACTGAGATTACTGCCAGGAGGCATAACGAGGTACTTTTAGACATCTTTTTGGTGTTCTATAATGAAAATGTATGCTGTGTGTACTCATTAGAATTGCCTCATCGAGGCGATTCTAATGAGTACATACAGCATACATTTGCAAGTAAAAAAGGCGAAAATCTCTTAAATTATCCCACTACTTCTTACGTACAGGATTTCTCTAGGGGCTCAATAATGGGTTTGACTCAGCCATGGTAAACGAGCCATCGCTGTTCGAGCCATCAGAGTTTTACTGTAATTCCAATTTTTTCATCAAAATGTTAAAATTATCACCAAAATTTTAGAAAATCTTTCAAAATCACAAGAATTAACTAACCAACCGCCACCGAAGCCAAAAAGTGTCAAGTCTTTAAATTAGGTTTATTTGTTTTCTAACATTTACAATTTGAATAGTTTCCCTCTTTTAACCCTTGTACTGCTGAATATTTTAATCTGCCACACCCACTACCCATTATCAACCAATCAGATTACTTGATGCAAATTATATCAACAAATTCATAATCTGAATGACAAACAATGTAGATCCTGATCAGATGGCTTTTTCAGAAGCCATCTGATCTGGATCTACATTGTTTAAAAGAAAAGGCATATCCGGGCTCAGCAGGACAAGGGTTAATTGAAGGCTATTCAACCAATCAAATTACTTGATGTTATTTATTGATAAAAATTCACAAACTGATTGAAAATTTGTTTGTTTATTTGAATTGAGGTTTGATATCCCTGTCAACACTATTTAGGTCATTTTGGAGATGTTGCTTCCAATTTTGTGGGACTTTTACCCGACAATGAGATGAAATGACATCTCAAGCCTGCCACCTAAACAAACAAAAAGGGGCTTTTATGTAGGGACAGTCCAACTCGCACCATTTTGACTGGGCAGGCTCAGACACTCTAAGGGGTTTACCAGTACTCAAGTGGGGTCAGTTTCAGCTCTGCATGGAAGCATCATGCAGCCCAATCTATTTCTCCAAGCCCCGATGGGCGGGTGCTTACACTGAATGAAAACAGAACAGATCCTGATCAGATGGTTCTTCAGAAGCATCTGATCTGGATCTACACTGTTTGCAAAGGTATGGTTTGTTGTGACCAGCAGGATAAGAGTTAAACTACGTTGCAAATGTAAATGACTATTCACCATATTTGCATTATTTGCTGGCTCCCAGCTTGCACATTGTCAATATTGGAAAAACAGGTAACCAGACCCCCCTGACCTTGAAAAGTCAGGGGGGTCTGGTTACCTGTATTTCCAACACTTATAATCTTCAGACTAGGAACCAGCAGACAATGCAAATAAGGTGAATTTTGAATTTACTCACATCCATTTCCCTAAGCTTAGTTTGTACATCCATCGACGACAGCTGATCAATATTCGTCAGTTGAATGTCTATCTCTGTTAACCAGCTGAGTAGGGACTCCTTCGTCTTCTTAAAATCTTCTCGAATACTTGTGGAATGTTTCAGCTGTCTCAAGATGGCCGACATCTGACCCTGTAACGAGTCCCAGCGGTCGTTGGCATCCTGCATCATGGTCTTGAGGGTACCAGATGCATCCGTGCGACCTTCCCGGGCAAGTCGGCGATACTGTTTGTTTATGTTCTCCAAGTTACTGAGGTTCTCATGAATTTTTCTCTGTGCAATCTGTGAACGAAAAAGACAAGGGGCCAGTTATTCAAAGCATTGTTAGCTTAACGAGCTCGTTAGTGGTCATTTTGTTAACTGTTCTAGCAAGTTTAATATTTAAAATCTTGGTATTTTTGCTGAAAAAAAAAATGTGAGCATAGGAGACAATTTGCATGTGATGTCAAATCCTGTTTCTGGGAAAATTAGAAAAATATTTCAATATGTCTTCTGCTGCGAAAAAAAATAACCAGAATGCAGAGCGTCAAAGGAGGCTGATATGTATGTATGTAAAATTTGCACTACCTTATTGATCCTAAGTATTGGGACAGATGAGCCTAATCAAATATTGCTGACCTAGATCAGACTGCTCCAGAAGGAACAGTCTGATCAGGTCTACACTGTTGGCCATTCTGTCTGCAGCTTTTGAACTCCTTGTTGGGCAGTGAAACAAACTTGTTAAAATTTTAGGAGAATTACAGCAAGTCCTCAAGGTGTCTGAATTATTAGGATTTTTACTCTATATCACACGGGTGTGTTATCATAATGACAATCATCGTCTATCTGTAATACAGTCGCATTTCAATGGCTCGAACACCTTTGGGACCTCGAAAATCTGTTTGAGACAGGGGTAGTTCGAGCCACTGAGGTGACTGCCAGGAGGTACAACGAGATTCTTTTAGACATCTTTTCAGTGTTCTATAATGAAAATGTATGCTGTGTGTACTCATTAGAATCGCCTCATCAAGGCGATTCTAATGAGTACACACAGCATACATTTGCAAGATAAAGGACTAAAATCTCCTTAATCATCCCCCAGTTTTTCTTATGCAGAGGATTTAGCTAGGGGCTCAAGAATGGGTTCGACTCAGCCATGGTAAACGAGCCAACGGTGTTCGAGCCATCGAAGTTCTACTGTATGTACTTTGTTGCCAAGGGCAACCTTTATAACTTATACTTTTATGTTATTTATAGTCCAACATACCTCACATCTTCTGAACTCTTCTTTGGTGACACTGACATTTGATTGGTCAGGAGAGGCCTCAGTAATCTCCTCCTCCATCACTTTCAGCCAATCACCAAACACCCTGCAGTCATCCATCAGCTGTTGCCACTGAGTCCAAGTTTCTTCAATTCTGGAAAATAATGCACAAAATGGAAAATAACTGTTGTCAGATATGAAGGGTTATTATATCAGTTGGTCTCCAGCAATCAAGCTGTTCACATGTTTCCTTACCTAATAGCTGACAGAAGCCTCCGTGGTGTAGTGGTTAAGCTACTCTCCTTAAAAACCAGGGGTTGTATGTTCGATTCCAGACTTCTTCAGTGAAGTTTGTATTTTCTTAAATTATCCTTTGGGATCATTGATTCCATTGTGGAGTTTTGAAAATATCTGAGGGTCAATGATGAGGCCGAATTGGCCGAAACTAGCTAGCCCAGAAATGCTTGAACACTCCATACTTTTCAGTTCTGCGGTGTATTCTTTGCTACACCCTTTCATAGAACATATTCCCCAAACTTTCAGATGAGTCTTTAAACCAAGGTCCAGTCTCTGTATGACCTTAGTTGTTGGTGGGATGTCATAAAACTAATAGCTGATGGGCATCAGCCAAAGGCAGTACAATGATTGGTCAATTCATGACTGTTGAAAGTCAATAATAATTTCATATAGCAATCCATGGCACCTAAAACCAGGGGCCAGTTGTTCAAAACTAAAAACGTCGACGGTCGTTAGTTAACGTATTGTTAAAACTTTGATCATTTAATATGGCAAATATGCTAATATTTTTTCTGAAAAAAAATGTGAGCAGCTTTTGCAAATGCAAAAGCTGCTCATATTGTTTCAGCAAAAATAACAAAATTTTAGGTATTTAACTTGCTAGAACAGTTCACATTATGACCACTAACGAGCTCGTTAACCTAACGAGGCTTTGAACAACTGTCTCCTGGACTATTGTGTAGAAGTCTATGTTCAGAACCATTTTCCCAACCTACTCTCAGTGACAATCGACTCATCAGTGCTGTCAGTGATTGATTGTTTGATTTGGGGTTTAACATCCCTAACAACACTATTTAGGTCATTTTGGAGATGTTGCTTCCAATTTTGTGTGGCTTTTACCCAAAACTGAGATGAAATGACACCTAAGCCCTACTGTCCTATGAAACCAAAAGGAAAGTAAGACTCACACCATCTTAGAGCTCAAAGCTGTTTACCAGAACTCATGTGCGCGGTCCATTTCAGCTCTGCATGGAAGCATCATACAGCCCAATCTATTTCTTCAAGCCCCAATGGGCAGGGGCGATCCCACTATATAGAGAAAACTTGGATTTAAGGATTTACAGGGGTATAGATATATTAATTTTTTCTTATTTCTGTTCCTAGATATCGGTTATGGGTACTCATTAGAACCGCCTCAATGAGGCAGTTTTATTGCGCATCCTCAACTTATAGAGAAAATATTTGTCAGAAAAAAGAAGACGTTTTGGAGATATGAAAAATTGCATTGTATCACACTGATGTGTTATCTTAACCCATTTTGTACCAGAAACCCCAAAACAGGTATTTGCTAAACAGTGCAGGTCCAGATCAGACGCCGCAGAATGCGGCGTCTGATCAGGGCCTCCACTGTTTGCAAAAAGTTCAACCATTTTCAAAATCAATTTTGAAGAAAACACAACCTGACACCCCTAAATTTTGAAATGGACTCCTGCTATATATAAGGAGGAAGATTCCATTTGGTACAAAAAAGATAAATTTTTTCTGCTTTCTCCGTAAAATACCTTGTTCTCTGCTCCGGACACATCTGACAGATATTTCTCCACCGCCTCTCAAGATTTTTCATCGCCGTCTGTAAACCGTTGAACTCCACATCTGTAGGACAGGCGTCAGAATCATGGAGTAACACCTCACACAGGTTGAGAACTGAACCAACGCCGGGACTGTGTCTCTCAATGTCATGCTGTAGATCCTAGGAAAATAAGGCAACAATTAAGTTAACCCTTATCTTGCTGAATATTCGTTTAAGCCACACCCATTTCTGTCTATCAACCAATCAAATGAATTGATGTAATTTATTGCTACAAATTCATAAACAAAATGCCAAACAGTGTAGATCCTGATCAGATGGCTTCTTCAGAAGCCATCTGATCTGGATCTACACTGATTGCAAAGATATGGGTTGTCGTGAACAGCAAGATAAGGGTTAATATGTGTGTACATGTGTATGTCTTGGTTTGAGGTTTAATGTCCCTGTCAACACTGTATAGGTCATTTTGGAGACGTTGCTTCCAATTTTATGGGACTTTTACCCGACATTGAGATGAAATGACATCTCAAGCTCTGTCGCCCAATGAAACCAATAGGATTTAAAGACTTGCATGGCTTTGCCTGGGCAGGCTTAGATCTTCTAACTGGTTTACCAGTACCCGTATGTGGTTGGTTTCAGCTCTGCGTGGAAGCATCATGCAGCCCATCTTTTTCTTCAAGCCCCTTTGGGTGTATATGTACTGTATAAAGTGATGGGTAGTATAATTTGTTTTATGTGAATTTTCAGTCCTTGCTTGCTGTGTCTACTTGTTTGTCAATTCTGTTAGACATTTCCCAGTGTTTTCATCATTTAGGAGTTAAACAGGCCACATTAACCCATAAAATGCCAATCACAACAACTTTAGTCTGCTTTGTCGTCTGCCGGTTACTTTAAAACTCATTTTTGCAAACAGTATGAACCCAGATCAGACTGCTCCTTGAAACAGTGTGAACCCAGATCAGACTGCTCCTCTAGGAGCAGTCTGATCTGGGTTCACACTGTTTGCAAAAATATTTTTAAAAAGTTTGCAAGAAGATTCAGCAGACGACATAAGCAGACGACATTTTCAGATGTAGATTTTCTCAGAGTTTTAAGGATTAAGCCTGTCAGTTAACCTAACTACACGTTTCCTGAAGTTCTGTGTCGTAGACCTTGCTTCCAAAGGACATTTGTTTTATAGAACATTTAACTTCACCACAGCTGGTGTCAAGGGAATGTGTGGTGATCATAAAAGGTTTTCCTGCCCTTCATCATAGTGTTGGTTATTACTTCTGGTCCTTTGGGGTCATTGGTTCCACTATGGAATTTTGGAAATAGAGTCCAACCTGTATTAAGTAAGCACCTGAGGGATAACCAGAATGTGCTTGCTTAGGACAGGTGCTTGCTTAGTAAAGGTGAATTTTTATGCATTTGCCAGTTTCGGGAACTAAAAACATGCTTGCTTAAGACAGGTTGCTTGCTTAATAGAGGTGACCACTATGACAGGTTATACTGAGGGTAACTGATGAGGCCTACCTGGCCAAAACTAGCTAGTCTGGCCTAGAAAAAAAACTTGTACACCCCATGGTTTTCAGTTCAGTATGGCAGTTCATGCTTCCAAAGTTTTATCTATTTTTATAGAACATTTTAGTCCTTCTAAAAGTGCACATTTTTTCAGTAGCTGGAAACTGCCCTTGTTGTATCCATGGAAGGGAGAGAATGAATGTTTGTTTGAGTTTAGGTTAAACATCCTCCCTCAACACTTTAGAGGTCATTTTGGAGATGCTGCTTCCAATTTTGTGGGACTTTTAGCCAACACTGAGATGAAATGACATCCCAAGCCCTGCCGCCCAATGAAACTAATATAGGGTTTACATGCATGGACCCAATGGGCGGGGGCCGGAGAGAGTAAATGTAGAAAATATTTCATGGCCAGTGTCCATAAAAGAATGTTGTCAGTCACAGAAGAGACTAAACTGCTGAACATCTTATCACTAGTCAGGTCGCACATCCGACTGTGCTAATAGACCAGAGTCCAGCTGTTTAAAGAATCTTTAACTTAAAGAACTTGTTAAACTATATCTAAACTAGCTGTTTTTTTGCTGTAAAAATGTGAGGAGCTTTTGCATTTGCAAAAGATACTCACATTTTTCCAGCAAAAATATTAGTGTATATGATGACGTTATTCAATTATCAAAGTCTTAACAAGAACATAGATAATAATGTGGTTAGTTCTGAACACCTGGGCTAACTGAGAATCTTTTCTGAGCAAGTTTCCATGGTTACGTACATTTTGATGCTGCAGTTTTTTCTGAATTTCTTTTCTCGTACACTCCGTGTAAATGACAGGGGCAGCTAAATCATTCTCCATGTCTGCCAACCACTTGCGTAGATTTGACATACTGATGTCTAGTTGCTGAACAGCTAGGAGTGTCTCTTGCAGTTTTCTCTCTCTGAAAATGACATTTAGGTACCCATAAACATACTACAACCTCTCAATAACGCACATTACAACAACACACCCGTGCAACACAGTGCATTTTTTTCACATCTTCAAAATCGCTACTTTTCTGATGACAATCCATGATGTTCTTCTTATTTGTACTGCAAACATAGGTTGTAGGTGCTCGTTAGAACCGCCTCAATAGAACCGCCTCATTGAGGAGGTTCCAACGAGTACCCATAGGTTGTAGGTGCTCGTTAGAACCGCCTCAATGAGGCGGTTCTAACGAGTACCCACAACCTATGTTTTGGATCATAAATAAGATAAAATATGTATACCCCTGTACACCCCAGTTTTCTCTATATAATGTTGGGGTTTAGTGGGGTGTTCATTTCCGACTTGTTCACGTGGTGGGTACCCATAAATACACTAAAACCTCTCTATAACACTATTATTGAGGTACAAAACAGAGGAAACACTGTTAATTAAATAAGTGTAATATATCCGAACAGATATGTGCTTTGACTGGATAGAAAGATGACCATTAATTGTATGTGTGTGTGAATTCGGGTTTAACATCGCTTTCAACAATTTTTCAGTCATATCACGACGGTGTCTGGTTGCGACAGGGAGCTCAATGCTCACTTTTATAGTGCTGCCTCACTGAAGTATCATGTCCCAGACACATTACATGATACCACATCCAGTCACATTATCCTGACACTGGGTCAACCAGTCCTAGCTCTACCCCGTAAATCTGAGTGCCAAGCGAGGAGCAGCTAGTACCATTTTTTAACGACTTTGGTATGTCGCGGCCCGGGATCGAACCAGTGACCTCTCGTTCCCCGGAGCGGACACTCTACCAACTGAGCTATCGGGGCCGGTCGACCATTTATTGTAATATTTCTGTATTATCTATATATTTTGGGAGACAACGGGCCTCAGTGGCCCAGTGGGTAGAGTGCTGACTCTTCATCATTAGGTCTATCTTTGCTGAGGTTCGAGCTTTGCACTGTTCACATTCGAGATGCCAAGCTCTGCAACAGAAGAGCAGGTGGTTTTTCCCTTTGTAATCTAGTTTTTGCCCACCACTGAATACCAATCAGCTCAAAATAAGTGAAACTAGAGCGCGCAGTCGATGGCAAGCCATCGCAAATCCCCACGTTTTCTCCACATCAGGTCAAAATTTGACCTTTTGACCCCTCCCCAGGGCCCCTGGGGGCGGGGACAAAAAAAATGTGCTCTTGCGCAAGCCATTCATGTAAGCAACTCGCATACCAAATTTGGTTGAATTCCGGCTAACGGTTTAGGAGGAGATAGCCGGACAGACAGACGGACGTTCTTAGTAGAGGTACCTTGTGGGGTTACTAATGTAAAGTCTATGGAGACTTTAACCCCATAACGCACCACTGTACAGAGTTTTAACCCCACATACGAAATTTTTAACCCCACTAACTGAAAAGTTACTGTGCCTTACGGAATAAACCTCATTAAGTTGAATTGGGCAGAATCCTAACCCCACTAGTTACCTCTAGTCTGCCCGGACAGACAGACGGACAGACGGACGGACGGAGGCGATAACAATATCCCCACTTTTCGTTGAAAAACGTGGGGATAATAATTTTGAAAGGGCCATAACCCCCTCCCCCCAAAAAATATGTGTACTATTGTTAGCTTAAGGAGCTAATACTCAGGTATTTTTTCTGGAAAATATGAGTAGCGGCAAAAGCTACCATACATTATCAACAAATTACCATCATTACTGTATGACGATCTTAACCCTTGACCTGCTGAATATTGAAATATGCCACACCCACTACTGATTATCAACCAATCAGATTACTTGATGCAAATTATTGCAACACATTCACAAACTGAATGGCAAACAATGAAGATCCTGATCAGATGGCTTCTTCAGAAGCCATCTGATCTGGATCTACATTGTTTGAAAGATAAGACATATCCGGGCTCAGCAGGACAAGGGTTAATTTACCTGAATCCAATGACAGCTTTGAGATGTTCCCATTTATCGTCCAGTCTGGTAATCTTCTGTTCGATGTCACTGGCCCTGACCTCGCTGCTGACCTTGATCAACTGGTGACCTTGAGCTATAAGGTCCTCTTTAGTCTTTTCCTTGTCTAGCATCTCATCTTTGAAGTCCTGCAGAGAATGAGTAATAAGCAGACTGTAATGAACATGCCATTCAAGTTTTACTCTGTTTCGAAATACAAATAAACCTATTTATCATATGATGTCATTGATAAGCTAGTTGTGAAATAAAAATCTTATGATCACACGTGTAATAACACTTTGGCGGGATTAAGTAACGCCATGAAGACATCCATGTCAACCGTGCATTTTTATGTAAAAAATTGTCACATACCAGGTGATAAAATCTGATTTATGTAGTCATATGATAAACAGAATCTTACACTCATGGTCATTTCATATCAAATTTATTAAACTCGCCAAAGGCTCGTTTCATGAATTTCATATGAAATGACCATGAGTGTAAGATCCTCTATATATAACACTGTTCATTATAACCTTGTTTTAGATAAAAAATGATTTAACCCTTATCTTGCTGAATAATCATTTAAGCTGCACCCATTTCTGTCTATCAACCAATCAAATTACTTGATGTAATTTATTGCTACAAATTCATAAAATGAATGCCAAACAGTGCAGATCCTGATCAGATGGCCTCTTCAATGACCAAAAATGTTTTTTTTTTTTTTTTTTGAATTGAGGTTTAACGTCCCTGTCAACACTATTTAGGTCATTTTGGAAATGTTGCTTCCAAAACTGCCTGGGCAGGCTTAGATATTTCTAAGCAGTTTACCAGTACTCATGTGTGGTCGGTTTCAGCTCTGCATGGAAGCATCATGCAGCCCAATCTATTTCCTAAAGCCCTGATGAGCTTGGGCCAGACCAACTAGAACCATCACAGTCGTGATTAGGGCCCCACGATAGCATGTTTGAAAGGGGTGTGTCATGTGTGTGTGGTGGGGGGTAGGGGGGAAAATTAATTGGTTGAAAAGTTTAGACATACAATGGGGTTGCTGCCTCCATCAGTACTCTGACTGTACCTTGCTAGTTATTTTAAACATTGATTGCATGGTTATAGAACTATGGCTGATGTAAAAGTTTTATAATCGATAAAGGGGCATAAATCAAAATTTATTAAAGCTAGAGTTGTTACCTCTTGCTACATAATTATTTATGTGTGTATTTTCACTGCCAATAACTAAAGCAAGTTTCTCTGAAATAGCTATAACTGTCTTGAAATTATGATGAAAAAAGATGAAAATTCAGAAATTTTGAATTTTTCGAAGGGACATAACTTTAATAATATTGTTGCGGGAGTTACATAACTTGCCACAAAATTGTGTATTGTTGTTGTGACATTATGATTAAAGTTTTAAGTTGATGTATCTGACGGTTTGTAACTTATTAAGAAAAACATGAAAAATGTGGACATACAGATGGGGCATAAGTCCAAATTTTTTAAAGTTAGAGTTGTATCTCTTTGATACACATGTGTGTAGTGTCACTGTCAATAATTACAGCAAATTTCATTTAATATCTAAAATGGTTTTGAAATTATGACGAAAAAAAGATGAAAAATGCTGAAATTTTTAATTTTTCAAAGGGCCATAACTCTGACAATATTGTAGCTAGAGGACACAACTTGCTATGAAATTGTGTATTGCTGTGACCTTATATTTAAAGTTTGAAGTTGATGCATTTGATGGTTTGTAAGTTATTAAGAAAACTAGACATGTGTCCAAAGTACACAGATGCCCCCGCCATATATCTTTGTCGATATGGCTTGTACCCATCTTCTAGAATGGCCCGGGGGTGTCCGGAGGGACCCTCAGCTGTCCACAGGGACCCAGGGTCTGTGTCAGTCAATGCATCTTATCATAAGGAACAATAATATATATGGTTTAGGGGTGGGGACATGGATAGTTTCTGAGATATAAAGCCTTTTATGAAACGAAGGGGGCGGTGCATGGCCCAGGGGTGACCGGAGGGACCCAAAGTCTGCGTCTTGGAATGTGTCATATCATAAGGAACAATAATATATATGGTTTAGGAGTTCATATCTGAGTAATTTTCAAGATAATTAGACATTTTGAGAGTTTTGCATGCAAATTCCTATATAACGGGGGGAGGGGTCGGGATGGACCCAATGTCTGTATCAGTCAATGCATCTTATCATAAGGAACAATAATATATATGTTTAAGGGGTGGGGATATGGATAGTTTCTGAGATATAAAGGCTTTAATGAAGCAAAGGGGGCGGGGCATGGCCAAGGGGTGACCGTAGGGACCCAAAGTCTGTGTCATGGAATGTGTCATATCATAAGGAACAATAATATATATGGTTTAGGTGTTCGAATCTGATTAATTTTCAAGACAACTAGAGCTGTCAGTGAAACTGACTAGGGCCCCGGCAGCGCTATCAGAGGAGTAGGAAAATTTGTGGACAGACAGACGGACAGACAGACGGACAGAGTGATTACTATAGGGCACCCACACTTTCAGTGCGGGGCCCTAATAATAACAAAGTTATTAATTGGACACAGGAAAGACCCTTTTTTGACCTTTAACCTCTAAGTATGACCTTGACCTTCGAGGTACGGACCTGAGTCTTGCGCGCAACACTCCATCACATTATGGTTAACATTTCTGCCAAGTAATATTTAAATCCATCCAGGAATAAGAAAGTTATGGAGGATAAAAAAATTTGTGGACGGACAGACAGACAGACGGACGGACAGAGTGATTACCATAGGGCACCCACACTTTCAGTGCGGGGCCACATTATGGTTAACATTTCTGCCAAGTAATATTTAAATCCATCCAGGAATAATAACAAAGTTATTAATTGGACACAGGAAAGACCCTTTTTTGACCTTTAACCTCTAAGTATGACCTTGACCTTTGAGGTACGGACCGGAGTCTTGCGCGCAACACTCCATCACATTATGGTTAACACTTCTGCCATCCAGGAATAATAATAACAAAGTTATTAATTGGACACAGGAAAGACCCTTTTTTGACCTTTAACCTCTAAGTATGACCTTGACCTTTGAGGTACGGACCTGAGTCTTGCGCGCAACACTCCATCACATTATGGTTAACATTTCTGACAAGTAATATTTAAATCCATCCAGGAATAAGAAAGTTATGGAGGATAAAAAAAAATTTGTGGACGTACAGACGGACAGACAGACCTTTAACCTCTAAGTATGACCTTGACCTTTGAGGTACGGACCTGAGTCTTGCGCGCAACACTCCATCACATTATGGTTAACATTTCTGACAAGTAATATTTAAATCCATCCAGGAATAAGAAAGTTATGGAGGATAAAAAAATTTGTGGGCGGACAGACGGACGGACAGAGTGATTACTATAGGGCACCCACACTTTCAGTAGTGCGGGGCCACATTATGGTTAACATTTCTGCCAAGTAATATTTAAATCCATCCAGGAATAATAACAAAGTTATTAATTGGACACAGGAAAGACCCTTTTTTGACCTTTAACCTCTAAGTATGACCTTGACCTTTGAGGTACAGACCGGAGTCTTGCGCGCAACACTCCATCACATTATGGTTAACACTTCTGCCATCCAGGAATAATAATAACAAAGTTATAAGACCCTTTTTTGACCTTTAACCTCTAAGTATGACCTTGACCTTTGAGGTACAGACCAGAGTCTTGCGCGCAACACTCCATCACATTATGGTTAACACTTCTGCCATCCAGGAATAATAATAACAAAGTTATTAATTGGACACAGGAAAGACCCTTTTTTGACCTTTAACCTCTAAGTATGACCTTGACCTTTGAGGTACGGACCTGAGTCTTGCGCGCAACACTCCATCACATTATGGTTAACATTTCTGACAAGTAATATTTAAATCCATCCAGGAATAAGAAAGTTATGGAGGATAAAAAAAATTTGTGGACGTACAGACGGACAGACAGACCTTTAACCTCTAAGTATGACCTTGACCTTTGAGGTACGGACCTGAGTCTTGCGCGCAACACTCCATCACATTATGGTTAACATTTCTGACAAGTAATATTTAAATCCATCCAGGAATAAGAAAGTTATGGAGGATAAAAAAATTTGTGGATGGACAGACGGACGGACAGAGTGATTACTATAGGGCACCCACACTTTCAGTAGTGCGGGGCCACATTATGGTTAACATTTCTGCCAAGTAATATTTAAATCCATCCAGGAATAATAACAAAGTTATTAATTGGACACAGGAAAGACCCTTTTTTGACCTTTAACCTCTAAGTATGACCTTGACCTTTGAGGTACGGACCGGAGTCTTGCGCGCAACACTCCATCACATTATGGTTAACACTTCTGCCATCCAGGAATAATAATAACAAAGTTATAAGACCCTTTTTTGACCTTTAACCTCTAAGTATGACCTTGACCTTTGAGGTACAGACCGGAGTCTTGCGCGCAACACTCCATCACATTATGGTTAACACTTCTGCCATCCAGGAATAATAATAACAAAGTTATTAATTGGACACAGGAAAGACCCTTTTTTGACCTTTAACCTCTAAGTATGACCTTGACCTTTGAGGTACGGACCTGAGTCTTGCGCGCAACACTCCATCACATTATGGTTAACATTTCTGACAAGTAATATTTAAATCCATCCAGGAATAAGAAAGTTATGGAGGATAAAAAAAAAATTTGTGGACGTACAGACGGACAGACAGACCTTTAACCTCTAAGTATGACCTTGACCTTTGAGGTACGGACCTGAGTCTTGCGCGCAACACTCCATCACATTATGGTTAACATTTCTGACAAGTAATATTTAAATCCATCCAGGAATAAGAAAGTTATGGAGGATAAAAAAATTTGTGGGCGGACAGACGGACGGACAGAGTGATTACTATAGGGCACCCACACTTTCAGTAGTGCGGGGCCACATTATGGTTAACATTTCTGCCAAGTAATATTTAAATCCATCCAGGAATAATAACAAAGTTATTAATTGGACACAGGAAAGACCCTTTTTTGACCTTTAACCTCTAAGTATGACCTTGACCTTTGAGGTACAGACCGGAGTCTTGCGCGCAACACTCCATCACATTATGGTTAACACTTCTGCCATCCAGGAATAATAATAACAAAGTTATAAGACCCTTTTTTGACCTTTAACCTCTAAGTATGACCTTGACCTTTGAGGTACAGACCGGAGTCTTGCGCGCAACACTCCATCACATTATGGTTAACACTTCTGCCATCCAGGAATAATAATAACAAAGTTATTAATTGGACACAGGAAAGACCCTTTTTTGACCTTTAACCTCTAAGTATGACCTTGACCTTTGAGGTACGGACCTGAGTCTTGCGCGCAACACTCCATCACATTATGGTTAACATTTCTGACAAGTAATATTTAAATCCATCCAGGAATAAGAAAGTTATGGAGGATAAAAAAAATTTGTGGACGTACAGACGGACAGACAGACCTTTAACCTCTAAGTATGACCTTGACCTTTGAGGTACGGACCTGAGTCTTGCGCGCAACACTCCATCACATTATGGTTAACATTTCTGACAAGTAATATTTAAATCCATCCAGGAATAAGAAAGTTATGGAGGATAAAAAAATTTGTGGATGGACAGACGGACGGACAGAGTGATTACTATAGGGCACCCACACTTTCAGTAGTGCGGGGCCACATTATGGTTAACATTTCTGCCAAGTAATATTTAAATCCATCCAGGAATAATAACAAAGTTATTAATTGGACACAGGAAAGACCCTTTTTTGACCTTTAACCTCTAAGTATGACCTTGACCTTTGAGGTACGGACCGGAGTCTTGCGCGCAACACTCCATCACATTATGGTTAACACTTCTGCCATCCAGGAATAATAATAACAAAGTTATAAGACCCTTTTTTGACCTTTAACCTCTAAGTATGACCTTGACCTTTGAGGTACAGACCGGAGTCTTGCGCGCAACACTCCATCACATTATGGTTAACACTTCTGCCATCCAGGAATAATAATAACAAAGTTATTAATTGGACACAGGAAAGACCCTTTTTTGACCTTTAACCTCTAAGTATGACCTTGACCTTTGAGGTACGGACCTGAGTCTTGCGCGCAACACTCCATCACATTATGGTTAACATTTCTGACAAGTAATATTTAAATCCATCCAGGAATAAGAAAGTTATGGAGGATAAAAAAATTTGTGGACGGACAGACGGACAGACAGACCTTTAACTTCTAAGTATGACCTTGACCTTTGAGGTACGGACCTGAGTCTTGCGCGCAACACTCCATCACATTATGGTTAACATTTCTGACAAGTAATATTTAAATCCATCCAGGAATAAGAAAGTTATGGAGGATAAAAAAATTTGTGGACTGACAGACGGACGGACAGACGGACGGACAGAGTGATTACTATAGGGCACCCACACTTTCAGTGTGGGGCCCTAATTAGACATTTTGACAGTTTTGCATACAAATTCCTATATGACAATTTTGACCTGTTACACAATCTGACCCCTGGACCCACCCAGGGGCATGACCCTGGGTCAACTTGAACATGAACTAATAGGTCTTGGTCTGAGTAAATGTCATACCAAATTTCAACTTTGTAGCACAACAGGTAAAAAAATTATGAGCTCCAATGCGAGCCCCAGGTTTGTGCTTGACATTTCAGCCCGAGGTGGTTACGAATGTGACATACGCATGTAACATCACGGCGAAACACTATATGCCCCACTCCTGCCAAGGCAGGCGGGGCATAAAAACATGAAAAAAAGTGGACAGACAGACAGATGCTGGATGGACGGATGGACAGGGTGATTACAACTAGACCATGGGGTTGTGCGGGTTCCAAAAAACATCGGCCAATGACGAGTGATGTTTTGTAATGATGCTGGGGCTGATGTCATCCAATCAGATGTTATGATACATAGGCAAGTACATTAGAATGTAAGTCAGTCCAAATGACTGAGATCATCACACTTTCTGGGTAATAACCAGAGCCTATGGGTAATTACCAAATCCTACTCTCTATCAGTCAAGACTCACCTTCTGCATCCTGTTCAGCAGATCCTCAATATGAAAATCTTTACTAGAAATGACCTTGACCTCCATCTTGTCTATCCAATCACAGAGATCCTTCACCTTCTCGCTGAAGTTAGACCACCTAAACATTGTATCATCAATCCTATGTAACCTCAGGTTGGCCTGGTTACGCAGTTCATCCCATTGTTTGTTCATCAGACGTATCCTCTGGTGAAGGACATTCAGGTCTTCTGGTTCAATGACCTTGGAAAGCGCTTTTTCATTGGTGAGTAGGGTCTGTCTCTTTGGTTCATTGTGAACAAAGGCAGCTTCTATGTCCTAGAAAACAAAACACACAATTTTAATAGTATGATGTCAGGTTGCTAAAAATATATGGAACATTTCTGCAAAAATACCTATTTTCTTCCAGAAAAATGTGGAAATTTCAAAATGAAACTGAATTTTTTAGGCTACTAAATGTGTGACCCTCTATTAATAAAGCCGATTATTATTATTATTATTAATGCGGGGTTGCGCGGGTTCAAAAAGATTTGCAGTGGCTGTACTCTATGTATTCTGACAGATAGGCCTGAGCAAATTGCATAAACCATAACATCACGAAATCACGCCTATATTATTTTAAACCCCTTGAACCCCACATTTATATAGTAAAACTGGGGTTTGCAGGGGCAAACCTTATCTTCCTAATTTATGCTCTAAAATATAGATTGTGGGTACTCGTTAGAACCGCCTCATCGAGGGGGTTCTAACAACTACCCACAATCTATATTTTAGATATTCGACGAGGCGGTTCTAACGAGTACCCACTATCTATATTTTGAGCAGAAATAAGAAAAATATCACAATTTTTCATCTTAAAATTTTCATTTTTTCGGCGATTAAGGTTACAATGTATTTGTATAGGCGTGTTTTCGTAATGATGAGGCGTGGCGTCTCATAAACATCTACACTGTTTGTCACTCATCCAACTACATTTAGACGCAACAACCGGTATTAAATTGTACTTGTTTAAAGTCATTACGAAAACACGCCTATCTAAATATATTGAAAATTTTACCACCAAAAATTGAAAATTTTCTGATAAAAAAAAAAAATTGCGATTTTTTTTCATATTTCTGCTCAAAACATACCGGCCCCGATAGCTCAGTTGGTAGAGTGTCTGCTCCGGGGAACGGGAGGTCTGGGGTTCGATCCCGGGCCGCGACATACCAAAGTCGTTAAAAATGGTACTAGCTGCTCCTCGCTTGGCACTCAGGTTTACGGGGAAGAGCTAGGACTGGTCGATCCAGTGTCAGGATAATGTGACTGGGTGTGGTATCATGTAATGTGTCTGGGACATGATACTTCAGTGAGGCAGCACTATAAACGTGAGCATTGAGCTCCCTGTCGCAACCAGACACCGTCGTGATATGACTGAAAAATTGTTGAAAGCGACGTTAAACCCGAATTCACACACACACACACTGCTCAAAACATAGGTTGTGGGTACTCGTTAGAACCGCCTCGCTGAGGCGGTTCTAACGAGTACCCACAACCTATGTCTTAGAGCAGAAATAAGGAAAATAATGTATACCCCTGCAAACCCCAGTTTTACTATATAAAAGTGGGGTTATAGGGGGTAAAAATTATATAGGCGTGTTTTCGTGATGTTTTGAACAAGTATGGTAAGCAGTTGAGTTGTCAGAATATTTAGGGTGAATACAGTTTATGCAAGTTAACATCTGTGTGAACAGAACCTGTAACACAAATAAGAGAACTTCAAAACATCACGAAAACATGCCTATATAATTTTGACCCCCTTAAACCCCACTTTTATATACAGTAAAACCTGTCTTAGTGGCCACCTCTATTAAGCAAGCAGCCTGTCTTAAGCAAGTAGGCTTTCAGTTCCCGAAAAGGGAAAATGTATTAAAATTCACCTATGTTAAGCAAGCACCTGTCTTAAGCAAGCACTTTTTGATTATCCCAAAGGTGCTTGCTTAATACAGGTTGGACTATAGTAACACTGGGGTCTGCAGGGGTATCCAATATTTTCCTTATTCCTGCTATAAGACAAAGGTTGTGGGTACTCGTTAGAACCGCCTCGGCAGGGCGGTTCTAACGAGTGCCCACAATCTATGTTTGGAGCACAAGTAAGAAACAAATCACATATTTTTATAAGAAAATTTTCATTTTTTGGAGGTAAAATTTTCAATATGTTTAGATATAGGCGTGTTTTCGTAATGAAGTAAAGCCAGCCTGTTTGCAGCAGTACCTTGCATCTATGCATGTCAGCCTGTAGCTCCTCGTAAGCTGTCGGTAGGCCGCCGCTGAGGGCCTTTCTTGTGTCTTTCAACCAGGTCAAGATTTCCTCAATATCTTCTTCACACTCCTGCCATTGTTTGAGCACACCCTCCAGTCTCTCACGCTCCCCGTCCAGTTTGACATAGATCTGGTGCCAGTGTTGCTGTATCTGGGCCATGCTGACACGCAGCTCCTCCTGGGCAGTGTCGTCTGCTCGTAGCAAAAGCTGGTTCCCCTGTGTGTTCATGCTCTTAAACACATCCTCTTGGAGCTTGAACTCATTCTGTGTTTGCTGGAAAGTATAAAAATCAATTTAATCAGCACATACAGTATAACTTCGATAGCTCAAACACCGATGGCTCGTTTACCATGGCTGAGTCAAACCAGTTCTAGAGCCCCTAGGGAAGTCTTCTACATAAGAAATGGTGTGAGATAATTAAGGAGATTGTCGTCTTTTATCTTGCAGATGTATGCTGTGTATCCTCATTAGAATCGCCTCGATGAGGCGATTCTAATGAGTACACACAGCATATCGAGGCGATTCTAATGAGTACACACAGCATACATTTTCAATACAGAACACCGAAAAAATGTCCAAAAGTATCTCCTTATGCCTCCTGGAAGTAATCTCAATGGCTCGAACAACCCCTGTCTCGAACAAATTTTAATGGTCCCAAAGGGGTTCGAGCCATCGAAGTTCGACTGTACATTCAAATATTAAACCACACACCAATACTTTGAGCAGTTCACATCACTTTAGCATGCACTCTAATAACTGAGCCAGGGCACAGCATTTCCTACAATTTACATGTGCAACCAGTGAAGACTGAGATCACCCTGCGCATTCGTGCACTCTGATCAGTCTTTGTTTTGCAATGTAAGGATAGGTAAGGGCCCAATGCTCCTTCGTGCAGCAAGAGAAGTCTCTGGTCAGACTATAGGGATGCACAGGCTGATCTGATTCTTCACTGGACACACAATCATGTAAATTGTAGAAAATGCTGTGCCCTCACTCAAATATCAATTGTTGTGAATTGTGATTAAAAGGAACAAATTTTGCTAACGTGTGCCAAGTTTGGACATGTTCTCCTGCTCAACCAACCATTTCAAAGTTGGCATAATAGCAGCTGAATGTGCCTGACTCTGTGCTTACGTGAGAGCTTAGTGCCCTTATTTTGGCATATATGGTACAGTTTATTTTCCTATTTTTAACCCTTTTTTACCAAATGGAATCTTCCTCCTTATATATAGCAGGAGTCCATTTCAAAAATTAGAGGCGTCAGGTTGTGTTTTCTTCAAAATTTGTTTGGAAAATGGTTTAACTTTTTGCAAACAGTGTAGGCCCTGATCAGACGCCGCGTTCTGCGGCGTCTGATCTGGGCCTGCACTGTTTGTCAGGGTACCCATTTTGGGGTTTCTGGTACCAAATGGGTTAACAAACAAATTAAGTCACATCTTGACATCTTCTTTAACCCTTGTCCTGCTGAATATTCAAATATGCCACACCCACTACTGATTATCAACCAATCAGATTACTTGATGCAAATTATTGCAAAAAAATTCACAATCTTAATGACAAACAGTGTAGATCCTGATCTGGATCTACATTGTTTGAAAGGTAAGGCATTTCCGGGCTCAGCAGGACAAGGGTTAATTTGTCATTGCTGGTGGTACTGGCAGGTTTGTTTGTTTGTTTGATTTGAGGTTTAACGTCCCCCTCAACACTGTATAGGACATTTTGAAGATGTTGCTTCCAATTTTGTGGGACTTATAGCCGACAATGAGATGAAATGACCTCTCGAGCCTTGCCCCCCCAATGAAACCAATAGAATTTATATCCATGGATGCTCTGACTCAAACCACTTTGGCTGGGCAGGCTTGGCCCCTCTAAGCAGTTTACCAGTAATCATGTGGGGTCGGTTTCAGCTCTGGGTGGAATCATCATGCAGCCCAATCTATTTCTTCAAGCCCTGATGGGCTGCTACATAGCCGGCGGGCTTGTTAATGTTAACTGTTTCCCAGCAAACAAAATTTCTGTTTGCCATTATACAAAGCTATACAAAAATGTGTTAGTAGGAGTTAAGTCTATAAAAAAGAATACCTTTGCTTTCTCCACCAGGTTCTTCACCTTCTGCAGTGAAGCTGTATCAAAGCTGAACACTTCTAGTCCCTCCTCTTTGTCAGCAAGCCATTCCCTCAACTTTTCTGACCAATCATTGAAGTTCTGCCACTGCTTGATGGTGCTATCAATAATAGCCTTCCTCTGATTGGCTCTCCTGGCAACACTCTGCCACTGAGCAGCCAATAGATGAAGCTTTTGCTGGAAAGCCTCTTTGTTTTCTACATCACCATTATTCATCATTGTCTGACCATCACTGATGATAGCATGAAGTATCTGCTGCCGACTGTACATCTCAGACTCAAATTTCTGAAATACAGTAAAACTTCATTAACTTGTTTATAGATGATTTTTTTACCATGCATTACGAAAACACACCTTTACAAATACATTGTAAACTTTACCCTCAAGAAAACGCAAATTTTAAGATGAAAAATTGTGAATTTTTTCTTATTTCTACTCAAAATATAGATTGTGGGTATATGTTAGAATCACCTCATCGAGGTGGTTCTATCGGGTACCCATAATCTATATTTTAGAGCAGAAATAAGAAAAATAAGGTTTACCCCTGTAAACCTCAGTTTTACTATATAAAAGTGGGGTTCAAGGGGGTCAAAATTACATAGGTGTGTTTTTGTGATGCATCACGAAAATACACATATACATTTGACCCCCTTAAACCCCACTTTAATATAGTAAAACTGGGGTTTGCAGGGGTATACTTTATTTTTCTTATTTCTGCTCGAAAACATAGATTGTGAATACTCCATAGAACCGCCTCAACAAGGCGGTTCTAACGAGTACCCACAATCTGTGTCTTTGAGCATAAATAAGAAAATACCTAGATTTTTCAACCGAAAATTTTTATTTTTCTGTGGTAAAATTTACAATGTATTTATATAGGCAAGTTTTCATAATGGTTAACCCTTAAACCCTCTGCATAAATTAATTTAGCCACACCCATTTACATTTCAACCAATCAAATTACTTGATATAATTTATTCATTTGATTTTGCAAACTGAATGAAAACCCATGCAGATCCTGATCAGGATCTACACTGTTTGCAAAGCTAGGGGTTGGTGTGTTCAGCGGGATAAGGGTTAAATCGAGCTCGCATTGGAGTACCAAGAAAATTCTTTCAATAGCTCCAGATATCCATTTCTTACATGCTTTTCAATGAAATATAGATATTTCTCAGTGAAATAGAAAACAATATTGTCACTGTTTCAAACAGTGACTGATATCAGTTTTATTTTTCACTGTTTGGGACTACTTTTTCCTCCAAATCTAATTCTGTGGTCAGTTTTCCATCGTCAGATGATTGAAAATTAATCAACTGTATAAGATTTGACGCTTAGCCAGTTCACACGTCACATGGACGTTAATGACGTCATTTCGACACTGACGTCACGTATTTTGTTGCGCGACGTTAGATCTGTCCGCCCCTTCTTTGGGAAACTAATATCTCAATAATTTCAGTAACCATTCATAAAAATGCCATCCCAAGCTATTTCTCAGGTGCAAACTTTTAGTTTACACCCAATATCATACCCAGTAAATATGTTGGGCACCACTAAATTGACGCGAAACAACCAGGAACAAAGTAAGTTTTCACTGAGGGTGAGTGGCGCTATTAGTGAAGCCGTTTTGAAGCATGTAAGAAACAGAAAATTTGATTTTTTCAGTATAAGATCAAATTTTATTTCACTCATGAACACCAAAACTGGTATTTTCACTCGTGGCTACGCCACTCGTGAAAATACTGGTTTTGGTGTTCATTCGGTGAAATAAAATTCGATCTTACACTGAAAAAATTAAATATCCTCTATATATTTAAGATAATTATGGATGGTTTTCTTGATTTTATCTTGAACATGTATGCTGTGCGTTCTCACTAGAAATGCCTAAACGAGGCGATTCTAATGAGTACACACAACACATCATAATTTTAAAGAAGATTGTAAAGATATCCTTTGTGTTTCAGTTGAATTCACAAAATCAGGTGACTTGGTTGACTATTCTGCCAATATCTAATATTCCAAAGGCAGGTGCAATAGTTCCACCCTGCCAAGCTTATCTGCGACTGCAATAATATAGAGACGGGTTAACCCTTATCTTGCTGTTCACGACAACCCCTATCTTTGCAAACAGTGTAGATCCAGATCAGATGGCTTCTGAAGAAGCCATCTGATCAGGATCTACACTGTTTGACAATCAGTTCATGAATTTGTAGCAATAAATTACATCAAGTAATTTGATTGGTTGATAGACAGAAATGGGTGTGGCTTAAATGAATATTCAGCAAGATAAGGGTTAAAATCCTCACTGACCCCTGGTTTATAATGACAAGATGGATGCTTCCTTTGAACATCTTTCTGTTTTACACTTTCTCCTATTACTTTGTCAACATGACTTATTTCCCATTTTGCAAGTACTTGTTCTCTGATAGACCAAAAACATTACAATAACACATCGGTGCGACATAGTTCATTTCACACCTCCAAAATGGCGACTTTTCTGATGAAAATTCATGATATTTTCTTATTTATACTGCAAACATAGGTTGCTGGTGCTCATTAGAACTGCCTCATTGAGGCGGTTCTAGCGGGTACCACAACCTATGTCTAGGAGCAGATATAAGAAAAATATGGCATACCCCCTTAAACCCC
The DNA here is from genome assembly GCA_963580285.1 of Lucinisca nassula. Lineage (NCBI taxonomy): Eukaryota > Metazoa > Mollusca > Bivalvia > Lucinida > Lucinidae > Lucinisca > Lucinisca nassula. The sequence continues at coordinate 51,432,321 of OY757012.1, read as the reverse complement.
TGTTTTCTTTATATAAAGTGGGGTTTAGGGGGGTGTTCATTTCACAGACTTGTTCACGTGATGAAACACACTACACAACAACCTCTTTATAACACTGTTGTTGGGATCCAAGGCAGAAACTGTGTTGCTCAAACAATAACGTATAGATTATATGGAAAAATGACCATTTATGGTCATTTTTCTATATAATCTATACATTTTCGGATCCATTTTTAAACCATATTGTACCAAAACCGTGTTATAATGAACAGTGTTAACAAGAATTCCGCCAAAGGCTATGTCGGGCCTTGAGAAATGGACTCTTACATAAAGATGAAAGTCAAGGTGGTGGCAAATGTTGATGGCTTGATGAACGAATGGATGGAAAACGGGACTCCTATATTGCGCTCTGCTTGAAGCAGGAGCGACAAAAATCAGAATAGGAATTCATGTGCTTACCTCGCATTTTTTCTGCTGTGCACACAGATCAACAAGGTTTCCTGCAATTTCGGTGGACAAGTCTGCTTCCGTCTGAGCCAAGAATGACATCCACGTGTCGCACTTCTCCGTAAAGTCTTGCTGCACTAACAATATTCCTTGTAAAGTTTTAGTGCGTTCTTTAGTTTCAGAGAATAAATCATGCCACTGATGATTCAAGTCTTGTAAATCTGCCGCTGCAGTTTCATTTAAAGCTAGTCTGTACCCTAAATCATTGAGCGCGTCTAACTGAGCAGAATTATCACTAAACTGAGAAAGTAGTTCCTTTAAATATTCCAGACGATCACTAAGAACCTTTTCATCTGCCGACTTATTTGGATCATCCATTCCCAGAATTCTTTGTGCTTGTGATAGGAAGGCCTTGACATTGTCAAAAGCTTCCTGAAAGCGTTTATGTTGAGACAGATCACCCTGTAAGCTTTGAATGTGTTTTGCAAGCTTCTGTCGGAGTGTGAGGAGTCTTTGCTCTAAACCTGATAATTTTGATGTGATGTTAACAATTGCTGATGGATCCATGTTCTTTGTGACATCATCGCCGAGGCGGTACAGACTTGACAGTTGTGTCTGGAAGTTGTCCAAGTCTTGTTGTAAAGCCTGAAATTTTTATAGCAAATAAATAATGCTTTTTACTGTAAAGATCCTAATCATTCGCACACCTTGAGAATTGCTGTAATTCTCCTAAATATTTAACAAAGTTTCACGATCCAGTATGAAGTCCAACATGTGCAGACGGAAAAGTAAACATGCAGACCCTGATCAGACTGCTCAGGAACAGTGTGAATGAAGGAGCAGTCTGATCTGGGACTGCACTGTTTGCTTAGGCCTGTCTGTCCCAATTATTATTATTATTATTAGATATTTATAATAATAATATTAATAATAATCAACCTTCTTTATAGAGGGTAACAAAGCCCTTTCAACACTGTGGACTGATGCAGACCTATGCAAACAGTGCAGATCTAGATGAGATGGCTCAATCTGGGCCATCTTATGGGATCTTCAATTACAATCCTGCTAAGGATTATTGACTGAACCCAATATTAAACAGAATGAATGTGCCCTAATTCAAAGAAGGCAGATCTCACTTTAGAAGCATAAATAAGGGATGAAACATTCACTTTTTAAGATATTAAATGCATGATTTTTAAAACTAGAAATGCATCCATAGGACACGGATGCCCCGCCTGAAAATATGGCTATGTTCGTATTCATCCATAGAAAGTTATTGACTGTGTTTAAGTTTTGGACCCTTTTTTCACATTTGACCTCTAAGTATGACCTTGACCTTGGAGGTAAGGACCTTGGTTTTGTGTGAGGCAGATTGTCTCATGATGGCCAACATTTCTGCCATGTAATTTCAAAATCCATCAAGAGATAAGAAAGTAATTGACTGCGTTTCAGTTTCGGACCATTTTTTTTTACCTTTGACCTCTAAGTATGACCTTGACCTTGGAGATACGGATCTGGGTTTGCACCTGACACATCTTCACATGATGGTTAACATTTCTACAAAGTAATTTCAAAGTACATCCAGAGTTAAGAAAGTTATTGACTGCATTTCAGTTTCGGACCATTTTTTTACCTTTGACCTCTAAGTATGACCTTGACCTTGGAGATACAGATCTGGGTTTGCAGGTGACACATTGTCTCATGATGGTTAACATTTCTACAAAGTAATTTCAAAATCCATCCTGAGATAAGAAAGTTATTGACTGTGTTTCAGTTTTGGACCATTTTTTTTACCTTTGACCTCTAAGTATGACCTTGACCTTGGAGATACGGATCTGGGTTTGCATGTGACACATTGTCTCATGATGGTTAACATTGCTACAAAGTAATTTCAAAATCCATCCAGAGATAAGAAAGTTATTGTCTGTGTTTAAGTTTCGGACCCTTTTTTTTACCTTTGACCTCTAAGTATGACCTTGACCTTGGAGGAACAGACCTGGGTTATTCACGTGACACGTCATCTCATGATGGTTCACATTTCTGCCGAGTATTTTAAAATCCATCAAGAAATTAGGAAGTTATTGACCGCATTTAAGTTTCGGACGCACGGACGGACAGACAGGGGCAAGGCTATAATTATGTCCTTTCAACCATTCTTCGAATGGCGGGGGCATAACAAAAATATTCAACTGCAACAATGCTCATTTATAGAAATCATTTATGATCTGTATCTTTGCATTTATTTATTTTTTTCTCTGGACAATCAACTGATTTTCATGGCAAGGTGCAATTCCATCACCATTAACATCCCATATGTACATGTATTTGGTTAATGCACTATAAAATGTATACACCACAACCTCGTTATAACACCGTTTTGGATATAACACGGTTTCAAGATGGATCCCAAAAATGTGTAGATTATATAGAAAAATGTCCATTTAATAATCTACACATTTTTGTTTGGATATAACACGGTTGTTTAACTAACACGGTTTCTGCTTCGGACCCCTTTAACCCTTGTCCTGCTGAGCCCGGATATGCATTATTTTCCAAACAATGAAGATCCAGATCAGATGGCTTCTGACGAAGCCATCTGATCAGGATCTACATTGTTTGCCATTCAGATTGTGAATTTGTTGCAATAATTTGCATCAAATAATCTGATTGGTTGATAATCGGCAGTGGGTGTGGCATATATGAATATTCAGCCGGACAAGGGTTAATAGTGTTATAAAGAGGTTGTGGTGTATGTATATTTATAGGATCCATCTTCAAACTGTGTTGTATCCAAAATCGTGATGAAATGACGTCTGAGATGATTTTTGAGTTAAACAATGTGTCATTGGACCACATCCCTTACAGCTAAAACAAACTCTGGGACCTACTCTAACTCTTTCCTTTCTGAATAGCACCAAGTAGGAAGGGAAGCAAATTGGTCAAATTAGTTCCTTGAAAAGTAGTCCCCCTTTAAGCACCAATCACCACAAGCACCAACATTTTCACAGTATTTAATGAGTGAAAATAAGGCTAGATATTGTCAAAGTATTTTTTTCCTTTTTAGAAAGAAAAAGGCTAGACATTTTGAAAGTATTTTTTTCCCCTGTTTAAAAGAGAAAATAAGGCCAGACATTTTCAAAGTATTTTTTTTTCTTTTTAGAAAGAAAAAAGGCTAGACATTTTAAAAGTATTTTTTTCTTTTTGGAAAGAAAAAAAGACTAGACATTTTCGACATATTTTTTTTTTTCCTTTTACAGGAAAAAAGCAAGGCTAGACATTTCAAAGTATTTTTTTCCTATTTTTCAAAGAGAATAAGGCTCGACATTTTCAAAGTATTTTTTCCTATTTTTCAGAGAAAATAAGGCTTGGCATTATATTTGAATTGTCTGCCTCAGCAGACAATTTAAATGTATTGTCAAGCCTTTTTTTATCTGAAAAATAGAAAAATATCAGAGTGTCATCTGCTCTATATTTTTCCTTTGTACGTGTTTTAAGGGTTAAAACAAAATATTACCTGACAATTTGACAAGTTATTATCTCTTGGTTCTTTCCCATACAACAGATCATCACACAGGTTCTCCTTTACGTCAAGCCAGGTTCTCGCTCGAACAAACTCATCTTCGTATGTCAACCACTGCTGCAGACAGTCTCGGAACTTCTCCGTGTGACTCTGGAGCTCGCCAAATACTTTCTGCCAGCGGTTCTGAATGTCAGACTGTGTTCTCTGTATTTCCTGTCTTGTGGGTGCCTCACAGACCTGGCACAGTCTTGTTGCCAAGGCGATAAACTTCTCAAAGTGAGGCTTATTTTTCTCCATGTCATGTTGTAGATTCTGTTGAAAGAAAGGTAAAACATGGGAATTGGCTGAAAATATATCTGAAGTGCTCAAAAGCCTCACCTTTCTTCTTTGTCTGAAAGTGGAAGTGATTTGATCTACTTAACAACTAACCCCCAAACTGTGAGTTATTACTCAAAAAATCACTGCTCAAGAAGATCTATTTCTTAACCCTTCTCCTTCTAATCAAGACAGCACCTACCTTTGCAAACAGTGTATATCCCGATAAGATGGCTTAAAAAGCCATCTGATCAGGATCTACACTGTTTTTTCATTTAGTTTACAAATTGAAGGAATACATTATATCAAGTAATTTGATTGGATGACAGTCAGCAGTGGGTGTGGCTAAGTTAATTTATTCAGCAGAACAAGGGTTAAACAAAGCAATTATTCACCTTATTTGCATTATCTGCTGGTTCCTAGTCTGAGGTTTATCAGTGTTGGAAAAACAGGTAACCAGACCCCCCTGACCTTGAAAGGTCAGGGGGGTCTGGTTACCTGTTTTTCCAATATTGACAATGTGCAAGCTGGGAGCCAGCAAATAATGCAAATATGGTGAATAAAGGTTGTCTTCATAAATCATGGAACACAAAGATAGAATATAGGAGTCTCCCATTTAGTGCGACTTCATATAAGCAGTACTTTAGTTTGTGAATGCTACAGTAAAAATCCTAAAAATTCGGACACCTTGAGTACTTGCTGTAATTCTCCTAAAATTCTAACAAGTTTGTCCAATCTAGACAAGGAGTCCAATAAGCGGAGAAGGAATGGCAAACAGTGTAGATCCTGATCAGACTGCTCCTTTAGGGATCAGGGTTTACACTGTTTGCTTAGGCCTTGCTATTTCAGTACTTAGGACCATTATGGTAGAAATTTAGTTCCAAAATCATGAAAGACACTATTATATAACATGGGAGTAATATAAGTATCTTGCATGTGCGTGAATGGTGGATTGAAAAATCTGTTCCGAGGATCATTGTCTGGCACAACCAGGCTTGCCAAGGGATGCCGGACAGTGATCCCAAGGGACGTAAGGTTCTTTTTCTTGCATACCTTTTGTTTCTGAGAGTGGATTTTTTTTATAATGCAGTTACTTCGATTGTCAATGTCCTCCATATTTTGATGACAATGAATGCGGTGTTTTTGACGACACTGTACATGCAGTGATGTCAAACTTAGCAAAAGCATATGTGATGGACGCCCTACTCAACCAGTGCACATCAATCACCTGAAAATTCTCAACATATATCCTATCCCTGGGTAGGATAACCGGAGTAGGATAAGACTTTCTATCCAAGGTAACGTCCAGGATTTCCTTATCTGGTGTGCAAGAATATCATAATGAGTGAGTGTTTGTGTTTGACGTCTCACCAACAGCTAAGGTCATATGGAGACGGAACCTCGGTTTAAAGACTCATCCGAAAGTCTGGAGAAGCCAAGGATCAATCCTGCAACCCCCGGTTTACAAGGCGAGTAACATAACCACTACACCACAGAGGCTTCTTCCAAAAATGTGTAGATTATATAGAAAAACTAGAGCTGTCAGAGAAACTGACTAGGGCCCCGGCAGTGCCATCAAAGGAGTTGGATTTTTTTTCAAAGGGCCATAACTCTTAAGAGTATTGTAGCTAGAGTTGCGTAACTTGCCATGTAATTGTGTAATGATATTGTGACCTTATATCTAAAGTTTGAAGTTGATGCATTTGACGGTTTGTAAGTTATGAATAAAAAACGAAAGGGTAATACTATATGGCCACTGTCAATAACTTCAGCTTCATTTTCATTTGGATATCTATATTGGTTTTTGAAATTAAGATGAAAACAAAAGACGAAAAAAGCTGATTTTTTGGTTTTTCAAAAGGCAATAACTCTCAAAGTACGATTATACGAGCTAGAGTTAAGTAACTTGCCATGAAATTCTTTAATGTTGTTGTAATCTTAAGCTTAAAGGTTGAAAATGATGCGTTTGAAGGTTTGTAAGTTATAAAGAAAAAAACATGAAAAATGTTGATGGACAGACAGTCAGATGGACAGACAGATGGATGGACGGACAGGGCATTACTATAGGTCAACTCTCATTATCTATAGCAAGTTTGAATATCTATAGCAGTTTTTAAATAAAGATGAAAAAAGACGAAAAAACCTGAATTTTTAAGTTTTTTAAAGTGCCATAACTCTGAGAGTATTGAAGCCATCACTTGAACAAGTCTGTGAAATGAATACCCACCTAAACCCCACTTTATATAGAGAAAACTAGGGTTTAAGGGGGTATACATTATTTTCCTTATTTCTGAACCAATACATAGGTTGTGGGTACTCGTAAGAACCGCCTCAGTGAGGGGTTCTAACGAGCACCCACAACCTATGTTTGCAGTATAAATAAGAAAAAATTCCAAGGATTACATCAGAAAAGTAGCCGTTTTGGAAATGTGAAAAATGGCACTATGTCGCACGGGTGTGTTATCGTAATGGCTACAGTAACATAATTTGCCATAAAATTGTGTAATGATAATGAAAGCATATATTTAAAGTTTGAAGTTGATAGGTTTGACGGTTTATAAGTTATTAAGAAAAAAACATGAAAAATGTGGACATTTTTAAGTTTTTCAAAGGGCTAGAACTCTGAGAGTATTGTAGCTAGAGTTACGTAACTTGCCATTAAATTGTGTGATGATATTGTGACCTTATATTTAAAGTTGATGCATCTGACGGTTTGTAAGTTATTAAGAAAAAACATAAAAAATGTGGATGGACAGACGGACAGACATGGTGATTACTATAGAGCACCCGCAAATTTAATTGTGGGGCCCTAATGACCATAAATGGCCATTTTTCTATATAATCACGTTTTTGTTTTGATATAACACCGTCGGTTAATAACACGGTTTCTGCTTTGGACCCCATTAATAGTTTTATAAAGAGGTTCTGGTGTACCTGTAGTTTCTCCACTTGTATCTTCAATGTCGCTATATCTCCACCAATCAGATCGTATCTCTGCAGGCAATACTCTGTCTCTGCAAGGGTCTGACTGACCACCTGAAGCTCGGCATGGTAACTATCCCACTGTGATAGAATATCCTCCAGAAGCTTGTCAACTTTGGTCAGCTGACCCTCCAGCTTACGCTTGTGTTCCCCGATGTTCTGCAGACTCCCTTGGATGCTGTTTTTGATCCCCGGTGAGTCCTGGCTAAGCTGGGTCAGGCTTTCCCCCAGCTCCTTGATGCTGTCTATTTCATGCTGTTTGTTTCTTAACGTCTGTTTTAATGTCTGCAATTCATGAAAAAACAATAAACTTTTCATTCTAAAGCACAAATTTTCATTCTATGTAACAAAGCATCAGGACCTAAGAGGCCCCCGCCCATAGGGGCTTGAAGAAATATATGGGCTGCATGATGCTTCCACGCAGAGCTGAATCCGGCCCACACACTTGTACTGGTAAACCGCTTAGAGGATCTAAGCCTGTCCAGGAACCGCGGTGCGAGGCGGACCGTCCATGCTAATAAACCCTATTGGTTTCATTGGGCGACAGGGCTTGAGATGTCATTTCATCTCAATGTCGGGTAAAAGTCCCACAAAATTGGAAGCAACGTCGCCAAAATGACCTTTACAGTGTTGACGGTGACGTTAAACCTCAAATCAAACAAACATCAGGACCTAAGATTATAAAACTTTTTTCATGCTGATCGCTGAGCATGATATTTATAACGCTCATAAAGATTAAAATACAAATGATAGAGAAACTACTGTTGGCATTTTAAAATTTATGAGCAGGAAAATTTCATGCTCAGCTGAGTTGAGCATGAAAAAAGTTTTATAAACTCAGGCCTAATCAGATAACATCACATCATGTGCACAAGTCCGTGAAATGAACACCCCTACTAAACCCCACATTATAAAGAGAAAAATGGGGTTTATGGTGGTATACAGTATTTTTCCTATTTCTTCTCAAAGACATAGGTTGTGGGTACTTGTCAAAACCGCCTCATTGAGTATAGAGTACAGTGGAAATTCAATGGCTCGAACGCCTTTGGGACCTCGAAAATCTGTTCGAGTCAGGGGTAGTTCGAGCCACTGAGGGAGATTGCCAGGAGGTATACGATATACTTTTGGATATCTTTTCTGTGTTTTATAATGAAAATGTATGCTGTGTGTACTCATTAGAATCGCCTCATCGAGGTGATTCTAATGAGTACACACAGCATACATTTGCAAGATAAAATCTTCTAAATTATCCCTCAGTATTTCTTATGTTGAAATGACTTCTCAAGCCCTGTCGCCCAATGAAACCAATCGGGTTTATAAGCATGGACGGACCGGACCGACTCGCACCGCATTGCCTGGGCAGGTTTAGATCCTCTTAGCGGTTTACCAGTACTCGTATGTGGGTTGGTTTCAGCTCTGCATGGAAGCATCATGCAGTCATTATGGGATTAGAGGATCCACACTTAAGTGGGTTAGCTCATGGCTCTCTGGACGCACTCAACAAGTTGTACTTGACGGCCAAGCGTCGGATCCAGTCCCTGTTTTGTCCGGTGTCCCACAAGGTTCGGCACTTGGACCGGTCCTTTTCTTGATATTTATTAATGATCTTCCTGATAATATCAGGTCATCTGTTCGTTTGTTTGCTGATGATTGTGTTTTGTATAGGAACATATATACTACTTCTGACTGTCTTATCTTACAAGATGACCTGGATAGCCTAGCACGTTGGGAGGCCGATTGGCAAATGAAGTTCAATGTGGCCAAATGTCATTCAATGAGGGTGTCACGGCACCCTCCAGACAAGCAGATTAAATTCAACTACTCATTACATCAGCATACTTTGGAACATGTCCAATCCGCAAAATATCTTGGTATCACCATTACTGATAATCTTGATTGGGGTCAACATATTTCTGAGATTACCTCCAAAGCAACTAGGACATTAGGGTTTCTTAGACGTAATTTGGCTTTTGCACCTAGGCAGACAAAGGGTGTTGCATACAAAACCTTGGTTAGACCTCAATTAGAGTATGCATCACCTGTTTGGCACCCCCATATTAACCTTTAGCATGCTGTAGGCGCATTCGTGCGCCCGTGAAAATGTAATGGCGCCACGCTGTAGGCGCATTCGTGCGCCGAAATTGACTGGTGTGCTTGGTGCGACTCATAGAAAAGGAGGAACTCTCGTTTTTCGGTGCGGTTTGGCATTTCGGTATCAAATAACATCCGGGCATCGATGAAAAAAAAAACGTGCCGTTTCGATGTTTTTGGATGGATTTTCTTCGGGTTTTCTGGGTAAGGATGCAATTTTTTTGAGGAAATCGCTACTTTTTGACGAACTTGATCTAATCGAGCCCAAAATACGCTCTGAAAGGGTGTTTTAAACGATTTTTCGACTCAGTCAGCTGAGTGACAGTAGGCTACTTTCGTTTTCCATATGCTTTGAATGGTGGAGAAATCAAGAAAAATACGGGTTTTTGTGTGTTAAAAGTTGCTGAAAATGGTAGTATTTGATAAAAACAATTCAGTGGGACGGAGTATCGATAAAAAAATTAATTCAGCAGGGTAAAGGTTAAAACTCAGGTTCAGCAGGTTGAGAAGGTTCAGAGAACGGCTGCCCGATGGACCTGCAGGCGATGGCGGAACAGAAGCAGTGTTGGTGATATGCTCGATGAGCTGGAGTGGCCATCCTTGGAGGCCCGTCGCGAGCAGTCCTCTTTAACCTTCTTTTATTAGATTCACTCTGACACAGTGTCTCTTAATAAAGATAAATACTTGACCCCTGTGACTACTTCAACTCAAACAAGGGCATCAAAACTAAACAACAGTCAATATCGTAGATACCAGGCCTATAGTGATGCCCTGAAGAATTCTTTCTTCCCTAGAACTATTCCTCAGTGGAATAGTCTTCCCTCCTCTGTGGTAAATGCCAAAACTGCAGAGGAGTTCAAAGCCCGCATAGTGTAGATTGGGATCCAGAGGTGTGCGTTTTAGTACACCTCTGAAAGCAGATTGTAAATAGTTTTAAGAACTCATCCAGTGGGTGTGTTTTTTTTTTTTTTTTTGCTAAATTCTAAATTTAGCGCACCACCCAACTGAGGTAATGGCCAAGTTTGACCGACTCAGTATATGAAGATAGATAGATAGTCCATCTATTTCTTCAAGCCCCGGTGGGCAGGGGGCTTAGCATTTGGTTTTATGTGCAACTCAAATCACTTTCAGCTTTGTGCAAATAGTACAATTTTTTAACAAAACAAATGAATAAATGCATTTTCCATTGTCTCTCTCAATCACAACAGTCAGACAGTACTTCTCTATTTTGTCCTCCTGCTTCCTAAACCAGCACGTCAGAAGCGCCAGAGATTTCTCACACTCCTCCCAGTTTCTTTGCATATGCTTACAAACTTCCATATTTACTTATCATGAAGTCTTTTAATCCTTATCCTGCTGAATAAATTACTTTAGCCACACCCATTTCTGACTTTCCACCAATCAAACTAGAATTTGTTTTTCTACAAAAACACAGATGTCTCCCCCGTTTTTGACTGCTAAGTATAACCTTGACATTGGAGGTATTGAGCTGGGTCTTGTGTGCAACACATCATCTAATGAAGATGAACATTTCTGCATAGTAACTTTAAAAATGTTCATAGAAAAATAAAAAAGTTATTGGCTGTAAACAAAAAAAGCACTTTTTTACCTTTGACCTCTAAGTATGGCCTTGACCTTTGCAGTACAACACATCGTCTCATGATGGTTAACATTTCTGCCAAGTAATTTCATAATCCATCAAAGAATAAGGAAGTTATCGACTGTCCTTTTTTTTACCTTTGACCTCTAGGTATGACCTTGACATTGGAGGTATGGACCTTGGTCTTGCACATGACTCATGGTCCAACTTTCAAGCCTCTAGCTCCAATAGTTTTTGAGATATCTTGCTGACAAGATTTTATTAAAAAAAAAATTCAAAGGGCAATAACTCTTGAAAGGGGCATAATCCGGATGAGAAAAAAAATACGCGTCAGCTTATTTTCCATTAGGAATGCATATATGAAATTTCAAAACCATAGCATACACAGTTCTAAAGTTATGCTATGCATCACTTTTAGCATTCATTACAATGGGCACAAATTACCAAAATGACAAAGGGCCATAACTCGCAAAGTATTTTTCGGAATTTTGTCAAAAGTTAATCAGTTCATCTACTCATCACCAACAAATTACTCAACAGCTTTCAAGGCTCTAGCTCCAATAGTGTTTGAGATATTTTGCTGACAAGATTTTATTAAAAAAATTTCAAAGGGCAATAACTCTTGAAAGGGGCATAATCCGGACGAGAAAAAAATACGCGTCAGCTAATTTTTCATGAGGAATCCATAAATGAAATTTCAAAACCCTAGCATACACGGTTCTAAAGTTATGCTATGCATCACTTTTAGCATACATTACAATGGGCACAAATTTCCAAAATGACAAAGGGCCATAACTCACAAAGTATTTTTCGGAATTTTGTCAAAAGTTAATCAGTTCACCTACTCATCACCACCAATATATTCACCAACTTTCAAGCCTCTAGCTCCAATAGTTTTTGAGATATCTTGCTGACAAGATTTTATTAAAAAAATTTCAAAGGGCAATTACTCTTGAAAGGGGCATAATCCTGACGAAAAAAAAAATAGGCGTCAGCTTATTTTCCAACAGAAATGCATATATGAAATTTCAAAACTATAGCATACACAATTCTAAAGTTGTACTATGCATCACTTTTAGCATACATTACAATGGGCACAAATTACCAAAATGACAAAGGGCCATAACTCACAAAGTATTTTTCAGAATTTTGTCATAAGTTAATCAGTTCATCTACTCATCACCAACAATCTATCCAACAACTTTCAAGGCTCTAGCTCCAATAGTTTTTGAGATATCTTGCTGACAAGATTTTATTAAAAAAAAATTCAAAGGGCAATAACTCTTGAAAGGGGCATATTCCGGACGAGAAAAAAAATATGCGTCAGCTTATTTTCTATGAGGAATCCATATATGAAATTTCAAAACCCTAGCATACACGGTTCTAAAGTTATGCTATGCATCACTTTTAGCATACATTACAATGGGCACAAATTACCAAAATGACAAAGGGCCATAACTCACAAAGTATTTTTCGGAATGTTATCAAAAGTTAATCAGTTCATCTACTGATCACCATCAATATATTCACCAACTTTCAAGGCTCTAGCTCCAATAGTTTTTGAGATATCTTGCTGACAAGATTTTATTAAAAAAAATTCAAAGGGCAATAACTCTTGAAGGGGGCATAATCCGGACGAGAAAGAAAATGCGCGTCAGCTAATTTTCCATGTGGAATCCATATATGAAATTTCAAAACCCTACCATACACGTTTTTTAAGTTATGCTATGCATCAAAAGCGTAACGGACGGACGAACGAACCAGAACCAATATGCCCCTCCAACTTTTTCAAAGTTGGGGGCATAATAAGAAAGTTATTGACAGAACACAAAAAAGGCCCTTTTTTTACCTTTAACCTCTATGTATGACCTTGACCTTTCAGGTATTAAATTGGGTCATGCGTGCAACACATCATCTCATGGTGGTTAACATTTCTGCCTAGCAATTTCAAAATCCATCTAAAAATAAGAAAGTTATTGACCAAACACGAAAAAAGGCCCCTTTTTTACCTTTGACCTCTATGTATGACCTTGACATTTTAGGTACCAAACTGAATCATGCATGCAACACATCCTCCCATGATAGTTAACATGTTTGCCAAGTAACTTCAAATTCTATTTAAAAATAGGCAAGTTATTGACAAAACCCGAAAAAAGGCCCCTTTTTTACCTTTGACCTCTAAGTATGACCTTGACCTTTGAGGAACCAACCTGGGTCATGCGCGCAACACATCGTCTTATATTGGTTTACATTTCTGCTATGTGATTTCAAAATCCATCTCAAAATAAGAAAGTTATTGACCAAATACGAAAAAAAGGCCCACTTTTTGACCTTTGACCTCTAAGTATGACCTTGACCTTTGAGGTACCGACCTGCCTCATGTGCACCACACATCGTCTCATGATTGTTAATAATTATGCCAAGTGATTTTAAAATCCATCTCAAAATTAGAAAGTTATTGACCAAATACGAAAAAAAGGCCCCTTTTTTGACCTTTGACCTCTAAGTATGACCTTGACCTTTGAGGAACCGACCTGCCTCATGCCCACCACACATCGTCTTATGGTTGTTAATAATTATGCCAAGTAATTTTAAAATCCATCTCAAATTAAGAAAGTTATTGACCAAATACGAAAAAAGGCCCCTTTTTTGACCTTTGACCTCTAAGTATGACCTTGACCTTTGAGGTACCGACCTGCCTCATGCGCACCACACATCGTCTTATGGTTGTTAATATTTCTGCCGAGTAATTTTAAAATCCATCAAAAAATAAGAAAGTAATTGACCGGACACGATTTGCCCATACATATATACATACCAACAAACTTCCAAGGGAGATAATTCAAAAAGTATAAATGCGAGAGTTATGGTTCTTGGGCACTGAACGTCGTCTAATGCTGATTAATATTTATACGAAGTTTTGTGAAGATAGCTCTAACGGTTTTCAAGTTACAGAGCGGACACGAATGTGTGACAGACGGACAGACGGACAGACAGACGCCCGGGGGAAAAACAATATGTCTCTCCGAAAAATTTTTTTTCGGGGGAGACATAAATACTTGATATAATGTTTTCATTCAATTCACAAACTGCATGACAAACAGTGTAGATCCTGATCAGATGGCTTCTTCAGAAGCCATCTGATCTGGATCTACGCTGTTTGCAAAGGTAGGGGTTGTGGTGAACAGCGGGATAAGGGTTAAAGTCTCTCTCACACCAATTTCATAGCCAATCAGATGTCTTCCTGTTCTCTGAACAAGCCAATCAGATGAGCCAGAGATTACTCAAATTCTTCCAACCCAATTTCCATGCATACATTTAACCCTTAGTTTGCCAACGGGCCCTTTTTGGGCCCACCGTTGTACCTCTTTGAGTGCCAACGGGCCCGTTTTGGGCCCATTTTGGAAGGAAGATTTCTCGTAGATTTCAAGGAGAGAGATGTTTATATTTGGCAGATTTCTGAAGATAAAACATTCTAATATAAAGTTCGTGTTTTCGTTTTATCGCACACACACCGAGATGATTACTATGTCCGATGAATGACACATACCCTAAGCTATATTTTTCTTTTGTTTTCCCGCTTGTTGTCAAGTAACGTCATCGTTTGACGTACGGCGGCAAAATAAACGTTTACGTCGCGTCATTTAGCGGGTGGTTGTTTCAAAAGTGCGTAAAGAAAAAGCGAACCAGTTATTTGGCAAAAGTATGTATTTTCTATCGGCAAGATGTGTTTTCATGGGGACAAAATGACACTACATAGATAAAGATTCAGTTAGTGCCCGCAGTATTCGCTTCGTTTCTAATTCGTCCGTAATAAAGCCAAGCGGCTTGAGAAACACTGAAGTTTTTTTTATATTCGTCCGTGCTTTTTAGCTTAGCGCTTTTTTTAAACTTTACTTTGATAGTCAATGCTTCTCATATCGTTCACTGTCGAGCGGTTATTTCTCCAAACTTTGAATCACGCTTTCTGAACCAAAACAGTGTTTCATTGTTCTGAGCCTTCATATTCATCTTCAGCACAACTAACAAGTTCTTTATATATATATAAATAATCAGCTATCAGATTGATGTCATAACGGGCCTCCGTGGCCTAGTGGATGTGAGCGCTGACTCTTAATCATTAGGTCTCTCACCGCTGTGGGTTCGAGCCTCGCTCGGGTCACATGTAAGACGCCAAGTTCTGCAACATTAGGTCAGGTGGTTTTTTTCTCCGGGTACTCCGATTTTCGCCCACCTCCAATTAACGATCGGCTGGATATGAGTGAAATAATCGTGAAAGGGCCGTAAAACCAAAACCATTCTTCATCGTACTCTGGAAACAGAACAGAGAGAGAGAGAGAGAGGTGGCATTTTGGATCGTTTCTTTTTTCTGTTCTTCCACGACAGGGCCTGCATGTATCGGATCCGCTGGTTTGACATCCCACTATAAGATGATTTAAATGCACACACACCAATAAAAAAGAACTTCGACAAAAGTTACTACTCGACATTATGAACGATATTCGTAAAATATCCACAAAAGAAGCATTTAAGATTTGTTTGCCGACCATTTTATATATCCACACATCCTGGACAGGCTTATATGTAGGCGGTTAACCAGTACAGTGAAAATTCTTTCGCCGGAAACTGACAACTGCCCTTCTTGAATCAGCGGAAGGGCCGTAGAAAAGATCTCATGATCAAGATTTGATGATTAAGTCTCCACAAAAGAATGTTGCGGACCCCGGCAGGTATCGAAATCGGGCCCACCTGATCAGCAGTAAGACGCGCATCCGACTGAGCTACCTAGGCCGGGCGAAACATTTAAGTGATAAATTGCTAGAGCCCATATGCAAGAGCGTTGGGTGGGATGGATGCAGGGCCCTTCGCGCTGTTTTCTTTCTTGTGTTTCGGGCTGTGGAAGACACTTATTGCTTGTTTCGGGGTTGGACAGCCTCAGAATTTTCCGCAACTTCTCGCTCTGTCAATTGAATATTTTGTCAGGTCATTTGTTCAAGAAGAATGCATGGACAGAGGTCAAGAACACGATACGAGTGCCAGAGCTGCAGAAGGGGCCTACACATCCACTGCCGACAAAACGATGACAGTGTTTTTTTTTTATAATCAATTGCACTTTATGTCTATACAAGGTCTGAATAAGTTTCAGATTCGAGAAGGACATTTATTATTTCTCCAACGTGGCTAGGAACTGATCCCGTAGATATCAATGAGAAAGTCCGTTGCTATGAAGATGGTGTATATAATATTCTGTGGTCCTGTGTTTCGAAAAGAAGTCGGTCAGGAGTGCGCTTCATTTGCTTATCCCCGAGATTATCTCATATATACCTAGGAATTTGAACTATTGATGGGCCAAGGCCAAGGGGAAAATACATTCTTCTATATGAGCCGGTGAGGTCAACATATAGAATACATTTAATGCGACTAACAATGAATGTGACAAACAACTCAGCAAAAAGCTATTGTCTCAAGTGCAACAGTTTTATTTCTTTATTCCTTTCTTTCTTACTTCATTATGATAAGTCTATTTTCTAATTTTCCATCTTTTCACAATAGCAAACATTGTATTGTCGTGTTCAAACCCTAAGAAAAATGAGGACAGCATCCAAAGATGCATTTCTGCGTCTTCGATAGCTGCATTTACACTCAATGATGTAAAGTAGTCTCTCAAACCAGGTGTATAAAGCACTGCCATACCATTCGTTACGTGATAATGTGAAAATAATAATCCAAAATAGAAGTGCAAGATATCTATGCAAATTGCCGGATACTTTTTGAAAGACCCCGCGGGAAATACATGAACGTCATCTGGATAACGTCGCGTTCAGTTTGGTTCCACTGACGTTGCTAAGACTGATATACAACACGCAGTGTAATGTTGTACGTTTGGCACTTTCCAGTAAATGACGTTGGCACTCAAAAGGTTAAATACTATCATACAGTTGACTCTTGTTATCTCGACCTCGCCTATCTTGACCCAATCACTTATGTCCAACCGATTGCTAAGTCCCGTATATCTTCCCTATATATTTATTCATGAAATGTTTTCAGAGAACAACTTCAAATTGGTTTTATTTATTTATTAACACAACGTTTCGGCCATTATTGGCCTTTATCAAGTGTAATAAACAAGTAGACAGGAAATGACGTCGACGTCACATGCCGTCAATGGTGACGACGTCAAATAGAAACACATCAGTTGGCGTAAAAAGTCTAAATAAAGGATCATTATTAGATACAAATTACTGACAGGAATGCAGTTGCAGTGCGAACACAGGTAAAGTCAGTAAAAACTTCATGAAGACTAATACATTATTTTGGAGTTTAACCCAAAAGGAGTCATTGTTCCAAGACGGTGCATCCAGGAAGTTTCCTTCATAAGCCTTTTCCAATTTCCAGAAACTTTATCAATAGGCATAAAGGAAAAATCCTGGATGCTATGTTCAAACTGTTGTAGGAGTGTCAGGAAAATGCTTTATATCAAATTTATGTTTGTTCATTCTCTGACTACATTTTTGCTGGGTTTGGCCGACATACTGTAAATAACATTTTTTGCAAGTAATGAGGTATATTACATCAGAGGAAGCACAAGTGAAGTTTTCTTTTAAATTGAAACATGAAGACAAAGTTGTGCTTGTGAATGAACCAGACTCTGTGATGCTTGCACAATGTGAACAGCGGGGTCTGTTACATTTTGAAACAGCACCAGACCTTACTGTTTTTTTTTCAGTTGAGAATGAACCAACATATATTTATTGTATTTCAACTTCGCATGTGTCAAACTACTTTTAAGTCGACACTTCGGCTATCTCGCCCATCATTTTCAGTCCCTGAATATATTTTTCATTGACTTTACTACCTCGTTTCTCGAACCGAAATTCATGACGCAAAGAAGGAAAAAAAAACAAAAACAAGAGGGCCGGGCCCTGAATCGCTCACCTGACAATTAGTGTCTCTAGTACATTCTAGGCCCAAGGGCTATAATTTGAACAAACTTGGTAATGGTTCACTAGATGAAGCTTCATACCAAATATCAAAGACCTGGACCTTCTGTTTCAGACAAGAAGATTTTTAATGGTTTTCCCTATATAAGCCTATGAAAAACCAAAGGGTCCCGGGATGGGGGCATTTTTGGCCCCAGGGCTATAATTTGAACAATCTTGAAAGAGGTCCACTAGATGAAGCTTCACAACAAATATCAATAATCTGGGCCTTGCGGTTTCAGAGAAGAAAAGTTTTAAAGATTTCCTTTACTTAAGCTTAGGTAAAACCAAAGGCCCCCTGGGCGGGGGCATTTTTGGCCCCAGGGCTATAATTTGAACAATCTTGGTAGAGGTCCACTAGGTGAAGCTTCATACCAAATATCAAAGACCTGGGCCTTGTGGTTTCAGACAAGAAAATTTTTAAAGGTTTTCCCTATATAAGCCTATGAAAAACCAAAAGGGTCCAAGGGTGGGGACATTTTTGGCCCCAGGGCTATAATTTGTACAATCTTGAAAGAGGTCCACTAGATGAAGCTTCACACCAAATATCAAAGATCTGGGCCTTGCGGTGTCAGAGAAGAAGAGTTTTAAAAGATTTTCCCTGTATAAGCCTATGTAAAACCAAAGGCCCCCGGGGCGGGGCCATTTTTGGCCCCAAGGCTATAATTTGAACAATCTTATTAGAGGTCCACCAGGTAAAGCTTCACACCAAATATTAAAGACCTGGGCCTTGTGGTTTCAGAGAAGAAGATTTTTTAATGATTTTCCCTATATAAGCCTATGTAAAACCAAAGGCCTCCAGGCGGGGACATTTTGGCCCCCAGGACTATAATTTGAACAATCTTGGTAGAGGTCCACAAGATGAAGCTTCACACCAAATATATCAAAGATCTGGGCCTTGCCGTTTCAGAGAAGAAGATTTTTAAAGATTTTCCCTGTATAAGCCTATGTTAAACCAAAGGCCCCCACGGTGGGGGCATTTTTGGCCCCAAGGCTATAAATTGAACAATCTTAGTAGAGGTCCACCAGGTAAAGCTTCACACCAAATATTAAAGACCTGGGCCTTGTGGTTTCAGAGAAGAAGATTTTTTAATGATTTTCCCTATATAAGCCTATGTAAAACCAAAAGCCCCTGGGGTGGGGGTATTTTGGCCCCCAGGGCTATAATTTGAACAATCTTGGTAGAGGTCCACTAGATGAAGCTTCACACCAAATATCAAAGGTCTGGGCCTTGCCGTTTCAGAGAAGAAGAGTTTTAAAGATTTTCCCTGTGTAAGCCTATGTAAAACCAAAGGCCCCGGGGCAGGGCATTTTTGGCCCCGGGGCGGGGCATTTTTGGCCCCAAGGCTATAAATTGAACAATCTTAGTAGAGGTTCACCAGGTAAAGCTTCACACCAAATATTAAAGACCTGGGCCTTGTGGTTTCAGAGAAGAAGATTTTTGAATGATTTTCCCTATATAAGCCTATGTAAAACCAAAGGCCCCCGGGGCGGGGGCATTTTGGCCCCCAGGGCTATAATTTGAACAATCTTGGTAGAGGTCCACTAGATGAAGCTCCACACCAAATATCAAAGATCTGGGCCTTGCGGTTTCAGGGAAGAAGATGTTTAAAGATTTCCCCTGTATAAGCCTATGTAAAACCAAAGGCCCCCGGGGCGGGGGGCATTTTTGGCCCCAAGGCTATAATTTGAACAATCTTAGTAGAGGTCCACCAGGTAAAGCTTCACACCAAATATTAAAGACCTGGGCCTTGTGGCTTCAGAGAAGAAGATTTTTTAATGATTTTCCCTATATAAGCCTATGTAAAACCAAAGGCCCCCGGTGCGGGGGCATTTTGGCCCCCAGGGCTATAATTTGAACAATCTTGGTAGAGGTCCACTAGATGAAGCTTCATACCAAATATCAAAGACCTGGGCCTTGCGGTTTCCGAGAAGAAGATTTTAAAGTTTTTGGTTAAAAAATCTATTTTTAGCTCCTGTGACCTAGATGTGCAACGGACTGGAACCATTTGAACAACTTTGAAAGGGGACCACCTAAGGATCATTCCTGTGAAGTTTGGTCAAAATCCGATAAGTGGTTTAGGAGGAGATGTCATTTGAAGAAAAAGTTTACGCACGCACACACGCACTGACGACGGACGAAAAGTGATCACAAAAGCTCACCTTGTCACTACGTGACAGGTGAGCTAAAAACAATGCCGCCGGTCTTTCAGTTAAAGAATTTACAAACTCACAATGTTTTAATTTTCCAATGTCTAGCTGCTTTCGTAATTAAAATTAGCACAAACATTACCTTTACCTCTATTACGAAAATCACGTGCGTGTGATAAAGAATGACATGCGGTGCTCAACCTTTGATCTTAACACCTTCTCGTTTCAATGGTTTCAAAGATTTCCATGATAAAAGGAGGCTCTGATTTGTATTAATGTACAATTAGGCATGACAAGGCTCTTTAATTGGTTGTTTTACGTAATCGTCATTATCGTAAAAATTGAGTACCGTCTCTTGTCCCGATGCACATACAAACAGTGTAGATCCTAAATAGATGGCTTGTGACCAGCTTTCTTGGCAGGACCTAAACTGTTTAAATCAGTGTGAGGGACTACCGTATGACGTATAGAATGTACTGCTCACCATTGCATTCACAAGCGGGTACCAGTTCATTTTAGTACATGTCTATTTTTAGCTTATTACTTCCATAAACAAATTTTAAAAACTTAATAGGCTGTGCATGTAAGTGCTATTACTCTAGAATAACCAAGAATACTAAGCATATCGCGGCAAATAATGGGCTCCGACATGCATGTGACGTCACACTTTGGTTCTCTCGTACTACAGATAACTTGAACTTTTTTATCCGGTCCCGTGAGGTTTGAGATAACGAGCGTCGACTGTATTTATTTACCTTACAATCTTTCAGAGTCTGTCTCACACTAACTTCATGACCAATCAGATGGTACTTCTTAATTTTGTCCTCCTGCTCTCTAAACCAGCCAATCAGACGAGCCAGAGATTTCTCAAACTCCTCCCACTTTCCATGGACACCTTCCAGAGCTGACAACCTGTCTGAGACATGCCTGCTCACCCCTTCCCAGCGAGAGTTCAGTGTTCCAAGCCGTTCTGAGAATTCATTAATTTCAGCAGGTAGAGGAGTGTCTGTATCTTCTGAAGGTTTGAGAACATCTTGGTTGACAAAGTCGACTGTCAACTGTTTGCTGGATAGGTCTATCTTGTAAGACTGAAAATTATATATAAAAAAAAAAACATTACGAGAGCACGCCTATATAAATACATTGTAACTTTTACCACCGAAAAACGAAAGTTTTAAGACGAAAATTGCAATATTTTTCTTATTTCTGCTCAAAATATAGATTGTGGATACTCGTTAGAACCCCCTCAATGAGTCGGTTCTAACCAGTACCCACAGTCTATATTTTAGAGCAGAAATAAGAAAAATAAGGTTTAACTCTTTAAACCCCAGTTTTACGATATAAAAGTGGGGTTCAATGGGGTCAAAATTATATAAGCTTGTTTTTGTGATGAAAGAACAAGATCGACTGACTGATTGAATGAACAAAGTATGTTATATCATGCCAAGAAAAAATTAAGGGGATGGAGAAAGATGTGGATAGAGAAAAGGTTAGAGAATGATGGATAAAAGGTTCCTGCTGATTCGCAATTGTAAAAGATTAAAATCTAAGCTATCAATACTGGATGTTTTTGTACATATACAGACGTGGTTAAAACATCAAGTAGAAAAGATTGTATTTTTGTGTAAAGACCAACCGCTTTAAGGAATCGATGCGAATATTTTTGGAAAGTGAAAATTTTTGTAAAGATCATGTAAATTATATGCTTGAAAGTATTTGTTTTGTGGAATCATGACGAAAATATGCCTATACTATTTTGACCCCCTTGAACCCCAGTTTTATAGACATGTAGTAAAACAGAGGTTTACAGGGGTAAACCTTATTTTTCTTAGTTCTGCACCAAAATATAGATTGTGGGTACTGGTTAGAATGGCCTGGATGAGGCCGTTCTAATGAGTACCCACAATCCATATTTTGAGCAGAAATAAGAAAAATATCACGATTTTTCATCTTCAAATTTTCATTTTTCCTGCAGTAAAGTTTACAATGTATTTGTATAGGCGTGTTTTCAATATGTCTGAAGTCGATCGGACACATTAAAATGTGTTCAACGGTGAAAGGAGCATCGCAAGGAATGCATTTTGGTTGTTTCTCTCCTTTCAGTAGCAAGAATGTGTTGCATTAGGATGTCTGATTCGTAGTATGAAAAAAAAAAATAAACGAAAAAAAAGACACAAACTAGCTTTGTAGGTCTAGCCAGAATGAATGGATTATTTGTTTACAATGTGACATTTGTTGGAACTGTTAATGTAACACTGAAAATTAACTATAACACGGTTTTGAATATGACACAGTTTAAAGATGGATCCCAAAAATGTATAGATTATATAGAAAAATGACCATAAATGGTCAATTTTCTATATATATTCTATTTTGTGTGTGTGTGTGTGGGGGGGGGGGATATAACATGATTGTTTAATTGAAACGGTTTCTGATTTGGACCCAACAATAAAACAGTGCTTTAAAGAGGTTGTTATGTATTTCTAAATCTGAGCAATTTCCCGTTAAAATAAACTTTTTTTTTTATTTTATTTCCTCCACAGTATAAGGTACTACAAACCTATACAGCCGCTCTGTCCAGCAAAAACCTATCTTTGGATGCATGCCCAGCGAGTTTCAACATTGCATACAAGTTGAAACAATTTTGATTTAATGTTGCCTCAACGTTGTGTGCCTTCAATCCATCTCAGTGGGGACTCAACCATGTTCAAATCATGAAATTTGCGTGCTGTTTGAACATGGATTTTGAGCTTTTGATATCACAAGACTGGCCTTACTTTGTTTACGTTACGTTGAGCGACGTAACATTATCGCCCTGAACATAGCATTTTGGGGTTCTATGATGACGTCAGATTGTTACTGCGTATCAACGCCATTGTAAACAACATTCTGAACTGGCCGCCATGTTGGTTCGCCTGTCGCATTTGAAGAGTTTATATGGAGTTTATATGGAGCTTTTGGGCATTTTCGTCAAACTTTGCTGTCGGAATCGTAAGTTATGCAAGAACAACGATCATCCATGGTTATTTCATTGCAATAACATTTGCCAGATCCCTCGGAAGATATTTGAACATTCGGCCTGGCGGCCTCATGTTCAAACAGCTTCCTCGGGGCCCGGCGAATGTTAATGCATGAAAAACCATGGTTGATCCCTGTATTTGGTCATGTCATTTTGAAATTTATGACATGACGTTATCCACTTAACTCTTATCCCTCTGTTCACGATAATCCTTACCTTTGCAAATAGTGCAGATCCAGATCAGATGGCTTCTGATCGGGATCTACACTGTTTGACATTCAGTTTGTGACTTTGGAGGAACAAATTATATCAATAAATCTGAGTGGTTCAAAGTCAGAAATGGGTGTGGCTAAATTTATTATTCAGCGGGATAAGGGTTAATAACAACCATATTATAAGACACATGATGTCACAAGAATAATAAATACAAACATACTTTGTATTTCTTGAGGAGAACTTCAATATCAGCTAAATTTCTCATTGGTTTAGTCTTCTCCTCTTGCAAAGTCTCTTCAATTTCAGTCAACCAGGCATTCAGCTCCCCGAGGGCCTGCCTCGAGGGCATCAGGTCCATCTGGGCCTGGTGTAGGTATTCCTCGGTGTTGGTGATGTCATGTTCCAGGTGAGCCCATTCCAGTTCCAGGTGCTTTAATCTCTCGTCAAGGTCGGCAGTTTGGTAGACTTGGTTTTGTAGCAGCTGGTTCCCAACAGATAGTACTTTCTCCTTTAACGGCAGCTGGTTCTCTACTTCTTTCCGGAATTCCTGGGAAATAATAACATGAACGTGATGGGGGGATTGAAAATTCCATCACGAGAGTCACTGTCCGGCATCAAAAGGGCTAGTGATGCCTGACTGTGACCTTGAGGTTGGTATTTTGTACCTAGCCCAACACCCATGATGGGTTCTTTTTCATGTATTCCTTTCATCTCTGAGGATGGATTTTTAACCTTTACCCTGCTGTAGGCGACAAGCCCTATCTTTGCAAACAGTGTAGATCCAGATCAGATGGCTTCTGAAGAAGCCATCTGATCTGGATCTACACTGTTTGGCATTTAGTTAATGAATTTGTAGCAATAAATTACATCAAGTAATTTGATTGGTTGATAGACAGAAATGGGTGTGGCTTAATTGAATATTCAGCAGGTTAAAGGTTAATGATGAAGTCTCTTTGATTGATGACGTGTGCCATATTGTAATGACATTTCTGTCACGATTAAAACAATCATGTTGTTCTTCACAACCAGTGTACAAACTCAGTTTTTATTGAGATTATCCAAGTAGAACACCCAAGACTACCCAGGGTATATTGGGTGTGAAAGAATAGTTTTGTTTGATGTGAGGTTTAACGTCCCCATCAACACTGTATAGGTCATTTTGGAGACATTGCTTACAATTTTGTGGGACTTTTACCTGACACTGAGATAAAATGACATCTCAAGCCCTGCCGCCCAATGAAACCAAAAGGGTTTATATATATGCAAGGACAGTTTGACTCACACTTCTTTTCCTGGGCAAGCTTAAAACCACCAAGTGGTTTACCAGTACTCATATGCGGTCGGTTTCAGCGCTGTGTGGAATCACTTTGCAGCCTGATTTATTTCTTTAAGCCCCCATGGGTGCGGGCTGACGAAAGAATAGTTTGTTTCATGAGTTATGGATTATGATAAATTGACATGCACAGTAAAGGGAGGTTATTCTCACCAGAGCAAAATTGTTCGAGCTTGTTAGTGGTCAAAATGTTAACCCTTGTCCTGCTGAATATTTATATATGCCGCACCCACTACTGATTATCAACCAATCAGATTACTTGATGCAAATAATTGCAACAAATTCATAAAATGAATGACAAACAATGAAGATCCTGATGAGATGGCTTCTTCAGAAGCCATCTGATCTGGATCTTCATTGTTTGAAAGGTAAGACACATCTGGGCTCAGCAGGACAAGGGTTAACTGTTCTAGTATGTTGATTTTCTAAATAGAGTGTTTCCTATTCTTTTTTTTTTTCTTTTTTTTTGGCTTAAAAAATGTGAAGTCCTCATTGTAACAGAAATAGAGGCCAAAAAAAACATTTCTTGCATTTATATCAAAGGCAGATATCTCTTAAGAATCATTCACCTCTCACTATGTCTGCTACAAAAGTATTCTTAGTAAAGCATTGTAATGATGTATTAAATATCATAATAAAACTTTGCAGTATAAGAAATTCTTCATTTGGATTCTTCAAGGGGAACATAGGATCACATTCCCCACCTGAAAGCGATATTTGTCCACCCCATACGGCTGGGCAAATATTGCTGTCAGGCCTGGGAATGACAGGGAAAATGGGATCACATTCCTTGCCTGAAAGCAATATCTGCACTCACCCTAAAGAGATATTTGCCCTCGCCTTCTCTTGGGGAAATATTGCTCTCAGGCAGGGAATGTGATCCCTGGGAATGACATGGAACATGGGAACCCATTCTCTGCCTGAAAACAATATTTGCCCTCCCCCTACAGCTTGGGGAAATATTGCTCTCATGCAGGGAATGTGATCCGCGGGAATGACATGGAACATGGGATCACATTCCCTGCCTGAAAAAACAATATTTGCCCTCCCCCTACAGCTTGGGGAAATATTGCTCTCAGGCAGGGAATGTGATCTGCGGGAATGACATGGAACATGGGATCACATTCCCTGCCTGAAAAAACAATATTTGCCCTCCCCCTACAGCTTGGGGAAATATTGCTCTCAGGCAGGGAATGTGATCCGCGGGAATGACATGGAACATAGGGTCACATTCCCTGCCTGAAAACAATATTTGCCCTCCCCCTACAGCTTGTGGAAATATTGCTCTCGGGTGGGGAATGTGATCCTCGGGAATGACATGGAACATGGGATCACATTCCCTGCCTGAAAACTGTATTTGCCCTCCCCCTACAGCTCGGGCAAATATTGCTCTTGGGTGGGGAATATGATCCCCAGGAATGACATGGAACATGGGATCACATTCCCTGCCTGAAAACAATATTTGCCCTACCCCTACACCTTGTGGAAATATTGCTCTCGGGTGGGGAATATGATCCCCGGGAATGACATGGAACATGGGATCCCATTCCCTGCCTGAAAACAGTATTTACCCTCGCCTTCTCTTGTGGAAATATTGCTCTCAGGCAGGGAATGTGATCCTGAGGAATCACAGAGAACATGGGATCTCATTCCCTGCCTGAGAGCAATATTTGCACTCATCTTAATGAGATATTTGCCCTCGCCTTCTCTTGGGGAAATCTTGCTCTCAGGCAGGGAATGTGATCCTGGGGAATGACAGAGAACATGGGATCACACTCCCTGCCTCAGAGCAATATTTGCACCCACCCTAAAGAGATATTTGCCCTCACCTTCTCTTGGGGAAATCTTACTCTCATGCAGGGAATGTGATCCCGGGGAATGACAAAGAACATGGGATCACATTCCCTGCCTGAGAGCAATATCTGCCATCACCTAATTTTCCCATGGTTCCCGTCAAGGTCAAGAATCAAAATACATGTAACTAATAATGTTTATACAGATAAGATGGTCCAGGCTGTGAGGTTAAAAAACATATTTATGCTCAACTCAGCTGAGCATGGTATTTGTTATGCTCATAACTATTAAAATACAAACAAATCAGGCAATTTTCCTGCTCAGATCAGCACAAAATACCAATTATCCTGCTCATAAATTTTTACAAGAGGCTCAATGAGCCTAAACCGCTCACCTGAGGAACTTAAGTTTTAACAATTCACAGACTTGACTACTAAATCTGCTAATAGAATCCAGCCCATTGACCCTTACAGGATATAAGTAATCATTATTGCATTGCATTCCAAGTTTGAGACTTCTAGCTTCTATAGTTCCTGAGAAATCTTTGACGAAAATTTAACATTGGTCAAAATGGAGAGAAAGAAGAATGAAAGAACAGATGAACAAATAAGCTGAGAAAGCCCAATGTCTCTTACACAAAATAAGTCATCATTATTCTATTGAATACCAAATTTGATGCTTCTAGCTTTTATAGTTCCTGAGAAATCTTTGATTAAAAATTTAACATTGGTCTATTATCTCTATATGGAGAGAAAGAAGAATGAAGGAACAAATGAACCAGACTAGCTCCAAAACCTAATGCAGCCTTTCCCCTTGCCCAATGGTGCTACACATAAAATTTAAACAAGATTGGTCGACTGCCTTCTGAGATATGCTTCATTGAAAGTGTGGACGACGGATGGACGGACGACAGACGACGGACTCCGGAGCCTTGGTATACTATCAGCTCACTGGAGCCTTTGGCTCAGGTGAGCTAAAAATTCAAGTCGCTATTTCTGTCACAACATTTTCCCTACGTTAAGTCTATGGGCAAATTTTTTTGTCTCTCAAGGTCACGTAACTCCGAGGTCAATATTCCGATTCGGCCCAAAATCGAACTTAACCGAGATTTTATGCCTGTCCTCGTTACCTGCAAGTTTGAAGCTGATATGAATAAAAATAAAGTTGCTATCGTGGTCACAACGTATTTTTTTATGCTCAAAGGCAGGTAACTCCAAGGCAAATATTCCGATTCGGCCCAAAATCGAACTTAACCGAGATTTTATGTCTGTCCTCGTTACCTGCAAGTTTGAAGCTGATCTGAAAAAAATTCAAGTCGCTATCGTAGTCGCAACATTTTCCCTAATTAAGTCTATGGGCAAATTTTTTGTCGCTCAAGGTCACGTAACTCCGAGATCAATATTCCGATTCGGCCCAAAATTGAACTTAACCGAGATTTTATGCCTGTCCTCGTTACCTGCAAGTTTGAAGCTGATATGAATAAAAATAAAGTTGCTATCGTGGTCACAACGTATTTTTTTATGCTCAAGGGCAGGTAACTCCAAGGCAAATAATCCGATTCTGCCCAAAATCGAACTTAACCGAGATTTTATGTCTGTCCTCGTTACCTGCAAGTTTGAAGCTGATCTGAAAAAAATTCAAGTCGCTATCGTAGTCACAACATTTTCCCTATGTAAAGTCTATGGGCAAATTTTTTGTCGCTCAAGGTCATGTAACTCCGAGGTCAATATTCCGATTCGAACTTAACTGAGATTTTATGCCTGTCCACGTTACCTGCAAGTTTGAAGCTGATCTGAATAAAAATAAAGTTGCTATCGTGGTCACAACGTATTTTTTTATGCTCAAGGGCAGGTAACTCCAAGGCAAACTAGAATTTGTTTTTCTACAAAAACACAGATGTCTCCCCCGTTTTTGACTGCTAAGTATAACCTTGACATTGAAGGTATTGAGCTGGGTCTTGTGTGCAACCCATCATCTAATGAAGATGAACATTTCTGCATAGTAACTTTAAAAATGTTCATAGAAAAATAAAAAAGTTATTGGCCGTAAACAAAAAAAGCACTTTTTTACCTTTGACCTCTAAGTATGGCCTTGACCTTTGCGGTACAACACATCGTCTCATGATGGTTAACATTTCTGCCAAGTAATTTCATAATCCATCAAAGAATAAGGCAGTTATTGACTGTCCTTTTTTTTACCTTTGACCTCTAGGTATGACCTTGACATTGGAGGTATGGACCTTGGTCTTGCACATGACTCATGGTCCAACTTTCAAGCCTCTAGCTCCAACAGTTTTTGAGATATCTTGCTGACAAGATTTTATTTAAAAAAAAATTCAAAGGGCAATAACTCTTGAAAGGGGCATAATCCTGACGAGAAAAAAAATACGCGTCAGCTTATTTTCCATCAGAAATGCATATATGAAATTTCAAAATTATAGCATACACCGTTCTAAAGTTATGCTATGCATCACTTTTAGCATACATTACAATGGGCACAAACTACCAAAATGACAAAGGGCCATAACTCACAAAGTATTTTTTGGAATTTTGTCATAAGTTAATCAGTTCATCTACTCATCACCAACAATCTATTCACCAACTTTCAAGGCTCTAGCTCCAATAGTTTTTTAGATATCTTGCTGACAAGATTTTATTAAAAAAAAAATCAAAGGGCAATAACTCTTGAAAGGGGCATAATCCTGACGAGAAAAAAAAAATACGCGTCAGCTTATTTTTCATGAGGAACCCATGTATGAAATTTCAAAACCCTAGCATACACGGTTCTAAAGTTATGCTATGCATCACTTTTAGCATACATTACAATAGGCACAAATTACCAAAATGACAAAGGGCCATAACTCACAAAGTATTTTTTGGAATTTTGTCAAAAGTTAATCAGTTCATCTACTCATCACCACCAATATATTCCCCAACTTTCAAGCCTCTAGCTCCAATAGTTTTTGAGATATCTTGCTGACAAGATTTTATTAAAAAAAAATTCAAAGGGCAATAACTCTTGAAAGGGGCATTATCCTGACGAGAAAAAAAATACACATCAGCTTATTTTCCATCAGAAATGCATATATGAAATTTCAAAATTATAGCATACACCGTTCTAAAGTTATGCTATGCATCACTTTTAGCATACATTACAATGGGCACAAATTACCAAAATGACAAAGGGCCATAACTCACAAAGTATTTTTCGGAATTTTGTCATAAGTTAATCAGTTCATCTACTCATCACCAACAATCTATTCACCAACTTTCAAGGCTCTAGCTCCAATAGTTTTTGAGATATCTTGCTGACAAGATTTTATTAAAAAATTTCAAAGGGCAATAACTCTTGAAAGGGGCATATTCCGGACGAGAAAAAAAATATGCGTCAGCTAATTTTCCATGAGGAATCCATATATGAAATTTCAAAACCCTAGCATACATGGTTCTTAAGTTATGCTATGCATCACTTTTAGCATACAGTACAATGGGCACAAATTACCAAAATGACAAAGGGCCATAACTCACAAAGTATTTTTCGGAATTTTGTCAAAAGTTAATCAGTTCATCTACTCATCACCATCAATATAATCACCAACTTTCAAGGCTCTAGCTCCAATAGTTTTTGAGATATCTTGCTGACAAGATTTTATTAAAAAAAAAATTCAAAGGGCAATAAGTCTTGAAGGGGGCATAATCCGGACGAGAAAAAAAATACGTGTCAGCTAATTTTCCATGAGGAATCCATATATGAAATTTCAAAACCCTAGCATACACGGTTCTTTAGTTATGCTATGCATCAAAAGCGTAATGGACGGAAGAACGGACGAACGAACCAGAACCAATATGCCCCTCAAACTTTTTCAAAGTTGGTGGCATAATAAGAAAGTTATTGACAGAACACAAAAAAGGCCCTTTTTTTACCTTTAACCTCTATGTATGACCTTGACCTTTCAGGTATTAAACTGGGTCATGCGTGCAACACATCATCTCATGGTGGTTAACATTTCTGCCTAGCAATTTCAAAATCCATCTAAAAATAAGAAAGTTATTGACCAAACACGAAAAAAGGCCCCTTTTTTACCTTTGACCTCTATGTATGACCTTGACATTTTAGGTACCAAACTGAATCATGCATGCAACACATCGTCCCATGATAGTTAACATGTTTGCCAAGTAACTTCAAATTCTATTTAAAAGTAGGCAAGTTATTGACAAAACCCGAAAAAAGGCCCCCTTTTTTACCTTTGACCTCTAAGTATGACCTTGACCTTTGAGGTACCAACCTGGGTCATGCGCGCAACACATCGCCTTATATTGTTAATAATTATGCCAAGTAATTTTAAAATCCATCTCAAAATTAGAAAGTTATTGACCAAATACGATAAAAAGGCCCCTTTTTTGACCTTTGACCTCTAAGTATGACCTTGACCTTTGAGGAACCGACCTGCCTCATGCGCACCACACATCATCTTATGGTTGTTAATAATTATGCCAAGTAATTTTAAAATCCATCTCAAAATAAGAAAGTTATTGACCAAATACGAAAAAAAGGCCCCTTTTTTGACCTTTGACCTCTAAGTATGACCTTGACCTTTAAGGTACCGACCTGCCTCATGCGCACCACACATCGTCTTATGGTTGTTAATATTTCTGCCGAGTAATTTTAAAATCCATCAAAAAATAAGAAAGTTATTGACCGGACACGATTTGCCCATACATATATACATACCAACAAACTTCCAAGGGAGATAATTCAAAAAGTATAAATGCGAGAGTTATGGTTCTTGCGCACTGCACGTCGTCTAATGCTGATTAATATTTATACGAAGTTTCGTGACGATAGCTCTAACGGTTTTCAAGTTACAGAGCGGACACGAAAGTGTGACAGACGGACAGACGGACAGACAGACAGACAGACGCCCGGAGACATAATAATCTGATTCGGCCCAAAATCTAACTTAACCGAGATTTTATGTCTGTTCTCGTTACCTGCAAGTTTGAAGCTGATCTGAAAAAAATTCAAGACACTAGCGTAGTCACAACATTTTCCCTATGTTAAGTCTATGGGCAAATTTTTTGTCGCTCAAGGTCACGTATCTCCGAGGTCAGTATTCCGATTCGGCCCAAAATCGAACTTAACCGGGATTTTATGCCTGTCCTCGTTACCTGCAAGTTTGAAGCTGATCTGAATAAAAATAAAGTTGCTATCGTGGTCACAACGTATTTTTTCATGCTCAAGGGCAGGTAACTCCAAGGCAAATAATCCGATTCGGCCCAAAATCGAACTTAACCGTGATTTTATGTCTGTCCTCGTTACCTGCAAGTTTGAAGCTGGTCTGAAAAAAATTCAAGTCGCTATCGTAGTCACAACATTTTCCCTATGTTACTAGCTACAGTGATGACAACATTTTCCCCCATGTTAAGTCGATAGGCAATTTTTCGGGCGCTCAAGGGGACGTAACTCTTGATTGAATTATCTGATTCGGCCCAAAATCGAACTTGACCGAGATTTTATGCCTGTACTGGTTATCTGCAAGAATGAAGTCGTTCAGAAAAAAATTGACGGAGCTAGAGTGATGACAAGCTTTTTCCTATGTGAAGTCTATGGGAGCTAGATGTTGCCATGGCAACCAGAGTTCCACTCAGATCTGCCTGAAAACCTAATGAAGCCTTTCCACTTGCCCAATAATGCGACACATGAAATTTGATTAAAGTTGGCCAAGTAGTCTTTAAGATATACATTTTTGAAATTCCCATTAACCCTAATGCAAAAACACACAAGGGCAGGTAACTCCTAAGTGAATGATCCGATTCTGCCAGTTATCGAACTTGACCGAGATTTCATGGCTGTGCTGGTTATCTGCAAGAATAAAGCCAATCTGAAAATAATTGAAGCAGCTACGGTGATGACAACATTCTCCCCATGTTAAGTCAATAGGCAATTTTTTCAACGCTCAAGGGCACGTAACTCCTGAGTGAATAATCCGATTCAGCCCAAAATCAAACTTGATCGAGATTTCATGCCTGTCCTCGTTATCTGCAAGAATGAAGTCGATCAGAAAAAAATTGACGGAGCTAGAGTGATGACAAGCTTTTTCCTATGTTAAGCCTATGGGAGCTCTTTGTTGCTGTGGCAACCAGAGTTCTCATCCGATCTGCACGAAAACCTAATACAGCCTTTCCCCCTGCCTGATGATGGTTCATATGAAATTTGATCAAGGCCGGCCCACTGGTTCCAGAGATATACTTCGTTGAAAGTGTGGACGACGGACGCCGGCTCGTGGTATACTAATACCTCACATGAGCCTTCGGCTCAGGTGAGCTAAAAATGTCAACAAATGAATTTAAGAGTAGGATAAGTTTCATGCTCAAGTGAGTTGAGCATGAAGATAGTTTATTACCTTGGACCCAGAGCTCCCGATAAGGAGTACCTGCAGTGACAAGTATGGTCATATGAACATAGAGGATCTTACTTGAGTGTTCATGTACTATTGAATTTATTAAACAAGTATAAGGGATAAAATGTGAGGCTTTGCTGAGCATTTTATCGCTTTTCCTCAACAAGATTAATAAATTTATTTATTTTTTTTTTTTTTTTTTTTTTTTGTTGTTGTTGATAGCTTTATTTAGTAATTTCAATTTACACATACTATACAAATCATTATTTCAATAAGTTTAACAGAAAACCTTTCTCTCACCTTACATCCTTCAGCCTCCATTCTTTGATTTCTTTTAGTATTGTTTTTCCTGCAAGGTATTTATAACATAATTTCTGTCTTATTTGTCCTTTTTTTTTCATACCAGTATGTATAAACCTACTTGCAGAAAGCTGCCGTGAATGTTTCCCATTAATAGCATCTTATAGTGACATATTACTGATAGACCATATCACGACAGATTTCCATCTTTCCAGTGGACCTATTATTGGTATTAGCAACAACATTTTTTTCAAAGAAATGTTTTTGGCTTTGCATGGCCCTTCCACAAACAAAAAAAAAAAAAAACCTCTCAATACATGAGCACGAATGCAAAGCTTCTATATATCATATGACCTAAAAAATGCATTTTAAAAAAAAATGTTGAAAGGCCGCCATTAGTAAATGCGACGTCATGTAACTTTATGGGGCACATCTAATTTGCATATTTAATCCACTAGTGGATTACCGAATTTATTACATGGCATTATTACACTCTAAGACACGATGTCATATGATAAGAAAGAGTTCCTATCATTCTCCAATCCATGTTTTACACATGCAGGTGTGCAGCCCACTAACAGGTCTATACACCTATGACCTCTAACTTTAACCCTTGTCCTGCTGATCCCGGATATGTCTTATCTTTCAAACAATGAAGATCCAGATCAGATGGCTTCTGAAGAAGCCATCTGATCAGGATCTACATTGTTTGTCATTCAGTTTATGAATTTGTTGCAAAAATTTGCATCAAGTAATCGGATTGGTTGATAATCGGTAGTGGGTGTGGCATATATGAATATTCAGCAGAACAAGGGTTAAGCTACCTCAAGGTCTCTACTACATGTCTAGGATCAGCTTCTGCACAGTCTTGCCTGAGCATTTGCTACTCGCCAATTTGATAAAGTACACATCATGAAAACACCTATACAATTTTTACCCCTTAAATCCCACCCCGCTTTTATATAGTAAAACTGGGGTTTACAGGGGTACACATTATTTTTCTAATTTCTGCTCAGAAACATGGATTGTGGGTACTTGCAATTACTGCCTCAGCGAGGTGGTTCTAGCGAGCACACACAAGCTATGTTTGGAGCAGGAATATGAAACAAGAATTCCGCCAAAGGCTATGTCGCGCCTGTGGGGGCGCAAAGTCACCCAACCATGACATGTAGGTCAAGGTCAAACATAGATGCTTGCACAAAAGTTTCCATTCTTAAATGCAAGCTTGTACCAAGTATCATTAATGTAGCTCCTATAGTTCTTGAGAAATAAACTTGACCATTAGGGTGAACGCTAGGGTGGTCGCAATATTTTACAAAGTCAGTGAACCATGAAATATAGGTCAAGGTCAAATATGGATGCTTGCATTTAAGTTACCATACCCTGATACAAGTTTGTACCAAGTATCATTAATGAAGCTCTTATACTTCTTGAGAAATAAACTTGAACCTCAGGGTGAACGCTAGGGTGGTCGCAATATTTTACAAAGTCAGTGAACCATGAAATGTAGGTCAAGGTCAAATATGGATGCTTGCATGTAAGTTGTCATCCCCAGATACAAGTTTGTACCAAGTATCATTAATGAAGCTCTTATAGTTCTTGAGAAATAAACTTGAACCTCAGGGTGAACGCTAGGGTGGTCGCAATATTTTACAAAATCAGTGAACCATGAAATGTAGGTCAAGGTCAAATATGGATGCTTGCATGTAAGTTGTCATCCCCAGATACAAGTTTGTACCAAGTATCATTAATGAAGCTCTTATAGTTCTTGAGAAATAAACTTGAACCTCAGGGTGAACGCTAGGGTGGTCGCAAATGTTGACGCCTTGACAAACGGACGGACGGACGAACGAACGGACGAACGAACGGACGGAAAACCGGGCGCCTATATCGCGCCATGCTAATAGCAGGCGCGACAAAAAATCAGAATTTTTCAGCAGACAGATTTCAATTTTTGGTGGCTAAATTTTCAATATACTTGAATAGCTGTGTTTTCATAATGACTTTTCTCAAGAAATTGTCCAATTTTTAGATCACTTACCAGAATTTTATCAATTTTATTCCTAACTGTGGCGATACTTCTAAGATCTGTTGATGACAGCTGCTTAATACTAGTAAGTTTTGATCTAGCTGCAGACAACCAGGACTTCAGCAC
This sequence comes from Lucinisca nassula, assembly GCA_963580285.1. Taxonomy (NCBI): domain Eukaryota; kingdom Metazoa; phylum Mollusca; class Bivalvia; order Lucinida; family Lucinidae; genus Lucinisca; species Lucinisca nassula. The sequence goes on along the minus strand of OY757012.1, from coordinate 51,397,039 downwards.
AGCGGCTTCCGCTTCAAATATTTGTAACTGATCACCTAACGATTGAGATCTGGAATTAAGAGAAGGAGAATATTTAATACTGGTCAGTTTTGATCTTGCAGCAGACAGCCAGGACTTCAGAACAGCGGCTTCTGCTTCAAATACTTGTAACTGGCCACCTAATGATTGAGATCTGGAAATAAGAGAAAAAGAAATTTAATACTGGTCAGTTTTGATCTTACAGCAGACAGCCAGGACTTCAGAACAGCGGCTTCTGCTTCAAATACTTGTAAATGATTACCTATTGCTTGAAATCATAAATAGAAATACAGTAGAAATTCTATGGCTCGAACACCGATGGCTTGTTAACCATGGCTGGGTCGAACCCGTTCTTGAGCCCCTAAGGAAAGCCGCTACAAAAGAAATTGTGGGGGATAGTTGAGGAGAGTTTCGTCACTTATCTTGCAAATGTATGCTATGTGTACTCATTAGAATTGCCTCATTGAGAGCCAGGACTTCAGATCATGGAGTTCTACTTCAAATACTTGTAAATGATCACCTAATTCTTGAAATCATAAATAGAAATACAGTAGAACTTCAATGGCTCGAACACCGATGGCTTGTTAACCATGGCTGGGTCAAACCCGTTCTTGAGCCCCTAAGGAAAGCCGCTACAAAAGAAATTGTGGGAGATAATTTAGGAGAGTTTCGTCACTTATCTTGCAAATGTATGCTGTGTGTACTCATTAGAATTGCCTTTTTTTTTTTTTTTGGTTTTGGTTTTACGGCCCTTTCAAGATTATTTCACTCATATCGAGCTGATCGTTAATCAGAGGTGGGCGAAAACCGGAGTACCCGGAGAAAAACCACCTGACCTTCCGTTGCAGAACTTGGCGTCTCACATGTGATCCTAGCGAGGCTCGAACCACAGCGGTGAGAGACCTTATGATCAAGAGTCAGCGCTCTTAACCACTAGGCCACGGAGGCCCGTTCTCATTGAGGCAATTCTAATGAGTACACACAGCATACATTTTCATTATAGAACACCAAAAAGATGTCCAAAAGTATCTCGTTATGCGTTATGCCTCCTGGCAGTAACCCTCAGTAGCTCAAACTACCTGTTTCAAACAGATTTTCGAAGTCCCAAAAGTGTTCGAGTCATTGAAGTTCGACTGTACTTGCAAAAATGGATGGTGTTTTCTAAGACAGTCTGCAAGAAAATGCCCAGAACAAACATAGCCCAGATATGACTAGTATGAACATCGGGTAATGAGCAGAGTGAAAGTTAACCTCTTTAGCCTTTCAGATTTGTTTAATGTTTTCTTGTGACCAAGGGCCAGTTGTTCAAAACTAACGACATCCTTAGTTAAGGGTTCGTTAAAACTTTGATCATTTATGAATATTTTTGCTGAAAAAATGGGACTAGCTTTTGCCCCTATGCAAAAGCTACTCACATTTTTTAAGCAAAAATAACAAAATTTTAAATATTGCACTTGCTAGAATTGGTAACAATTTGACCACTAACGAGCTCGTTAAGCTAACAATGCTTTGAACAACTGGACCCATATGTTGTGGGTTTACTTAAACTTTGCTTGTGACCTAATGTTACGAAAACATGCCTATACAAATACATTATAAATTGTACCGCCGAAAAACCGTCAATTTTCAGATGAAAAATTGCGATATTTTTCATATTTCTGCTCAAATCATAGATTGTGGGCCTTAGTTAGAACCGCCTCATCAAGGCGGTTCTAAAGAGCACCCACAATGTAAGATTTTGAGTAGAAATAAAAAAAATAGTGTCTACCCCTGCAAGCCCCGGTTTTTCTATGTATAAGTGGGGGTTAAAGGAGGTCAAAATTATACAGGCGCGTTTTCATGACGATATGTTCATACTTCAATGGACACTTATACGGTAAAACTTCTATGGCTCGAACACCGATAGCTCGTTTACCATGGCTGATTTGAACCCGTTCTTGGGTCCCCAGGAAAAGTCTCAACAAAAGAATAAGTGAAGTAATGTTTAGGATATTTTTGTCTTTTTTTCTGGCAAATGTATGCTGTGTGTACTCATTAGAATCGCCTCAATGAGGCGATTCTAATGAGTACACACAGCATGCATTCATATCATAGAAAATCGAAACGAATTCCCGAAATTATCCCAGTTATACCTCCTGGACGTAGCCCTCAGTGGCTCGAACTACCCCTGTCCCGAACAGATATTTGTGGTCCTAAAGGTGTTCAAGCCATTGAAGTTCGACTTTAAAGTGCATTCATTTCTCAAATAACTTTCCGAAAAATGGAATTACTCACTGTTTAAGCTGTTGTGATAAATCAGTATTGAGATTCACCCATTTATCAGCTAAATCTGTTATTAGAGTTTCTAACGCAGGACAATTAATACTATGTAATAACTGCTTCCCTCTGTCCACAACTTGGAATACTGTCGGTTTTTCATCATTTAACTCCCTTTGAAGTCTATTATAAATATCTATTTTACTCTGAATTGCCGGCAAAGCATCGTCATTTGATATAGGTTTGGGAATTTGAACTTCAATATCGTCTAAGAATCTCTGTAACTGATTGAACTTTTCGTCCATTTCTCCCCATTGTCTCACTAGACGATCGAGACGCTGCCCGTGTAGACTGGCTTTGTCTTGAAGAACGTAGGTGAGGTTACTAAGACGAGTGTGTGCTGGAAGATGTTTCTGTTTTGTGGCCTTGTCGCACTGAGCCACTAATGAGTCCAACATGGCTCTGTGTACTTCAAGGTCACAGAAGAAATCCTGAAATAGAAAGGCAAACCAGTAGCAAGTGACCAACCAAAAGTTGGCTCGGAAATGAACACTAACAAATCCATGCAGTGACTATCACTTACAACCCCGCTTTATATAGGGAAACACGGATATAGAGTAAAATTCCTATATAAAGACCACCTTTGGGACTGTTCAATCATGGGGTCACATGGAATAAATAATCCAGGCATGATGTTTCTTCATGAAAAATTATTAAAGATAATAGGCAAATCACTGAACCATGAAATATAGGTCAAAGTGACCTAGATATATTTTGAGGTAAATCATGGGGTCACATGGAACTAATAACCCAGGTATGACATTTCTCATCAAATAGTAATAAAGGTAATAGGGAAAATCACTGAACCATGAAATATAGGTCACAATGACCTGGATTTATTTTGCGGTCAATAATCAGGTCACATGGAATAAATAATCCAGGTGTAACATTTCTTCATCAAATAGTATTCAAGATAATAGACAAAATCACTGAACCATGAAATATAGGTCACAGTGACCTAGACATATTTTGAGGTCAAGCATGGGGTCATATGGGACTAATAACCTAGGTATGACATTTCTCCATCAAATAATATTCAAGATAATAGGCAAAATCACTGAACCATGAAATATAGGTCACACTGACCTAGCTATATTTTGAGGTCAATCATGGGGTCACATGGAACTAATAATCAAGGTATAACATTTCTCCATCAAAAAATATTCGAGATAAAAGACAAAATCACTGAACCATGAAATATAGGTCACACTGACCTAGTTATATTTTGGGGTCAATTATCCGGTCACATGGAACTTATAATCCAGGTATGACATTTCTGCATCAAATAGTATTCGAGATAATAGACAAAATCACTGAGCCATGAAATATAGGACACACTGACCTAGATATATTTTGCAGTCAATTATCAGGTCACATGGAACTAATAATCCAGGTATGATATTTCTCCATCAAATAGTATTCGAGATAATAGTCAAAATCACTGAACCATGAAATATAGGTCACAGTGACCTAGATATATTTTGAGGTCAATCATGGGGTCACATGGAACTATTATCCCAGGTATGACATTTCTCCAACAAATAGTCTTCAAGATAAAAGGCAAAATCACTGGACTGTGAAATATAGGTCACCATGACCTTCACCCTTTTACACTTGAACCAATGTCACTTGGCTGGCTGATGTAAAACCAATTCTGTCTATAACTTGTTAGCATAAGGGAAAGGTATACAACAAATTACAAAGTTGTCCTAGATTTTGACCCCTAGCCCCACCCCATCCCCACTCCCAGTCATGAACCCAGGGGGGTGTTGTCTTGGAATCTCAGAAGACACTCCCAGGTATCCAAGTTGTAAATATGAATGCTTTGTGATGAGTGACTGCTGATATATAAGCATTTCAAAAACTTTAACACAGTATTACATAGGTGTTCTAGATTTTGACCCCAAGCCCCATCCCGGACATGACCCCAGGGGTCTGTTATCTTTGAACATCAGAAGACCCTCCCAGGTACTAAAGTTCCAAATATGAGTGCTCTGTGATGAGTGACTGTTGAGATATAAGCATTTGAAAAACTTTAACACAGTGTGACGCGCACGAGCACGCGCACGTGCACGCCATCCGAGGTGACAACAATAGCTCTCCATGTACTTCGTACAGGCGAGCTAAAAATATCACAATTTTTCATCATAAAATTTTCATTTTTTCGGCGATAAAGGTGGCAATGTATTTGTATAGGCCTGTTTTCATAATGAGATGCATTTCCATGTACATTAATTAGGAGATAACTGTACTGAAAATTGTCATTTGGGGAGGTAAATCAGAGGTTTTAGGGTTGGAAATTTCGTTTTAAGGCGACGCGTTAGTGGAGCTGTAAAACGTAATTTGCGACCGTAAAACTGATGATTTACCTCCCCAAATGACAATTTTCAATACAGTTATCCCAACTCTAATGCACTTATTCTAATGCACTTATTCAGTTGTAAAAATTGTGCTATTTCACACAAGGTGGCAAGCGCGGTGGGCTGCGTAAAACCAAAGCCAGCCAATGAAAAGCGACGTTACGCGATTACGTCGGGTTTCTGACAGTATATCGCAGAATATACTGTCGCAAATTTTTGACACTATCCGTCGCTTTACATACGTAAGTACATAAGAATTTCAAATACAGTCATGTAGGCTAATTCTGTGCATCTGCAAATTCTGCGCATTGTGATTATTTCAAACTTAAATGAACCAGAATAAATGTTTTCATTTTTCTTTGACAGGTACCTAACAAAGCTTCAGATATTATTTTTGGTTGAGACTTGGACTGTAAACTGGGCGAATGAATTCCATTTTCGTGTTTTTACCTAAGTTAGCGACACATGCCCTTATTTAATTTTGAAAAACGTTACTGACAGCTATTTATTTCAACCAACTGGGCCATTAGCTTTTAAGCAACTCATGACCAAACAATTATAACAGCAAAATACCCTCCTTGTCTAAAGTATTGTATCTTGACCGGATGTTATTGTTCGGGTGCACAGAATTAGCAGACAAAATTGATGGCAACTTAACATGGGGGTGTCATTATGCAAACACCCCTATACAAATATATTGCCACCTTTATCGCCGGAAAAATGAAAATTTTATCATGAAAAATTGTGATATTTTTCTTATTTTTGCTCAAAATATAGATTGTGCGCACTCGTTAGAACCGCCTCATCGAGGCGGTTCTAACGAGTACCCACAATCTATATTTTTGGGCAGAAATAAGAAAACTAAGGTTTACCCCTGTAAACCCGTGTTTTACTATATAAAAGTGGGGTTCAAGGGGGGTCAAAATTATATATGCTTGTTTTCGTGATGGTCTTTTTAAAGACACACTCCAACATAATGGCACCGGAGATATTTATGGTTGCTATTGTCTTTTAACAAGCTAAGGCAACTGTATAGCAAACTGCTGCAAAACAGGTTTTGGTTCCCTGAAATAAATGAAACAAAAGCTAAAAGTCTTAAGTGCGCAGAATTAGCCTACAGCACTGTACATGAGAAGCAAAGAGAGGCAGCCATTCTTTCTTTCTTTTCAACAAACTATTCCTGGCCTTGTCTTACATTCCCATGAAATTTATAATACTCACCTTATGAGCATTAAGCTGTTGTTTCAGATGATCGAGGTCTCTGGCAGAAATGGCTTCAGTTTTCAATTTATCTTCTGCAGTCTCCAGGAAGTCAGCATAGTCCTGTAGAAGCTTTTCATACTGCTCCTGGACTGACACAGATTGTTGCAGACTGGCTTTCTTCTCCATAACCTGGAATAATCAAAGAACTGATTATTCACCATATTTTCGTTGTTTGCTGGCTCCCAGCTTGCACGTTGTCAATATTGGAAAAACAGGTAACCAGACCCCCCTGACCTTTCAAGGTCAGGGGGGTCTGGTTACCTGTTTTTTCCAACACTGCTATCATTCAGATTAGGAACCAGCAGATAATGCTTTTGGGACAATTGTATCCGGCAGAGTTGGGAAAAAGCTATATCCTCAACAGCGAATTAGTTGTTTTTTTGTTTGTTTTTTTTTTTTCAATTTTTAAATTCCTGTATTATGTAAACAGTGTAGACTTTGATCGTATGCCGCTTTTTGTTTGCCAATTGCCAAGCACATGAACCAAGTTGATATATTACAGATGTCCATGAAATGAACATCCCCTAAACCTCACTTTATATATAGAAAACTGGGGTTTATGGGGTATACATTATTTTTCTTATTTCTACTCCAAGACATAGGCTGTGGGTTCTCAATGAGGCGGTTCTAACGAGCACCCACAATGTTTGTTTGCAGCATAAATAATTGAAATATCACAGATTTTAATCAGAAAAGTAGCCATTTTGAAGAGGTGAAAAATAAATAAATAAAGGCACTATGTCGCATGGCTGTGTTATGGTAATGTAAATTTCCTTACACAGCACTCTGATATCACAACAAAAGAATAGTATGGCTATAAATCCACTACCTGGATTATGTACAGATTAGATAGTCATGTGGACATCAGTAATATAAAGCTAATGTGCTTTGTAACTCTGGGTAGACTGACAAACAATTGGCCCAAAAACGAAGGGTTAAGAATTTTATTTTTCCGTCTACATCCAAAAACTGACTTCCACTTGTTTTATGTAACATCTTCCACACTTTTTCCTTCTTTTAAGGATTTACACATACTTAGAACTGCATGAAGTTCCTTCTCCACAGAATCATTCAAAAGTGCCCCTGTTTTGCATTTAAGCACACAGTAAAAAGCATGCAAAACTGGCTAGGTGACTAAAATCATGGCACACTGCCCTGAAGTGCGGCTTCCAACTAAGCCTCCCCACATTGCTGACAATGGCTGCTCCTGACATTGCTGACAATGGCTGTGCAAACCTTCAGACAACTCCAAGCCATCCCCGAATATGTTTGATCAATCACAAACTGCGAGTCTCCCAGCCGGGCAAACCTGCAGATATCACCATGCCATTCCAGAATGTGTTTGCTCAATCACAAACTGTGAGGATCCAGATGGGCAAACCTCCGGACATCACCAAGTCATCCAGGAATGTATTTACTCAATCAAACTGTGAGGACCAAGATAAGAATGCTTGCTCAGGAGCAGTCTAATCTTGGTCCTCAGAGTTGCAGCCATTTCCATTTTGTCAAACAGGCTCAGTACTTGTCATCACAAAAACACGCCTATATAATTTTGACCCCCTTGAACCCCACTTTGATATAGTAGAACTGAGGTTTATATACAGGGGTAAACCTTTTCTTTTTTCTGCTCTAAAGTATAGATTGTGGGTACTTGTTAGAACCGCCTCGATATGGCCGTTCTAACAAGTACCCAGAATCTATATTTTGAGCATAAATAAGAAAACTATCACAATTTTTTATCTTAAAATTTTCATTTTTGACAGCGATAAAGGTACAATGTATTAAGTATAGGCATGTTTTTGTAATGTTTTTTTTCTGATAATAAAAACTACATTCATATATCTGGGAAAAATTAATTTACCTTTCTTTGCAAGTCCATGTAGTTTGATTGTAATGTGTCCATCTCGTGAGGGGAGATAATCTCTGGATCCAGGGCACTTAACTCTGACTGGCGTTTCTTCACATCATCCATCTGCGATTCACATTTCTTCAACTGGGCCTCAATTTTCTGTCCAAATGAAGAAGGAAAAATATAAATTTGGTTAAAGCAAAACACAACCATTTTTCCGTAAAGCACTGGTAAATTGTTACTCCATTGAGGTAAATGGTATAAAAAAGAAAATATATATTTAATAGAGGATCTTACATGAGTGCTCATGTATTATTGAATTTATTAAACGAGTTGAGGAAAAGGGATAAAATGCGAGGCTTTGCCGAGCATTTTATTCTTTTTCCTCAACGAGTTTAATAAATTCAAATAATGCATGAGCACGAATGCAAGATTCTATTCATCATATGACATTTAAAGCGCATTTTATTCACGTTTGTTTACAAAAATGTCAATATTCCGCCGTTAGTAAACACGACATTGTTAAGGACGTCGTACATGTAACGTTACAGGCCGTATCTAACTAAGTTGCATATTTAATCCACTAGTGGATTATCGAATTTATTACATGGCGTTATTACACTCTCAGACGCGACGTCATATGATAAAAAGATATATTAAACTTTTAAAATTCTACTTATTACGGTAATACACAGTTTTCAGCCACAATCTCTTTATAACACTGTAACACTGTTGTTAGGGTCCAAAGCTTAAATCGTGTTAGTTACACAGCCTTGTTATGTATCCAAACAAAAATGTATAGATTATATAGAAAAATGACCATTTATGGTCATTTTTTTATATAATCTTTACATTTTTGGGATCCATCTTTAAGCCACATTATCATCACGAAAACATGCCTATGTAATTTTGACCCCTTTTAACCCCACTTTTGTATAATAAAACTGGGGTTTACAGGGGTAAACATTATTGATGAGGCGGTTCTAACGGGTACCCACATTCTATATTTTAAGCAGAAATAAGTAAAATAACACAATTTTTCATCTGAAAATTTTCTTTTTTTCGGCTGTAAAATTTACAATGTATTTGTAAAGGCGTGTTTTCGTAATGATAAAAATTGTTACAATGAATAGTTTTATAAAGAGGCTGTGATGTAGCATGGTTTGATGGATGGATAAAAATGTAACCTAAAAGATTAAGAATGCACACATTATATAGAAATATATATTCCATGTGTACCAGGGCTCTAGAAATTTTGAAATCCCAATCGGTCCAGAAGGTGACCAATGACGTCATCACTGACTTATTTTTTGCAAGTTTTTTGCTACATGCTTCGTTTTTCGTTTTGCATGTTTTTTGTTTGATTGTTTGTGCATGTTTCGTTTAGGCATGTTTTGATCATTTGGTGTATATTTATCTGTTGTTCATTATGTAAATAAATAGTTGAAATAAAGAGAAAGTCGTACCACATTTTGCTTTCTATTATCCATGTTATTCCTGAACCAGTACCTGTATTATATTTTGGAAATTCCCCAGGTGTATTTTTAGAATTACTGAATGCAGTAAATTATCGTTGGTACCAAGCTTCATAATGCGTTGTGCTGCTGTTAGCCATTACAACAAGTATTGCCTTTCTAAAATGGAGTAATGTTCGCCCCTGTGCCGGTTTTGTTCCTGTTCATGTATCAGTGTCGGGTTGCCAATCCGACATTCTGATTGTTTTTCAGTCGGTTTGCCAGGCCGACAGTTTATGCCCTTATCCGGTTCCCCAAGCCGGGTTTTGTCTTGAACCGGGTTGCCAATCCAGTCGTTTGACTTTTTGAACATCGATAAGATGCTACATTGAGCCATTGCAATAAAATTGAACAGCGAAAACCAAATGAAAATCTGCAACTTATATACCCCAAATTCTTTAATTACTTCCAAACATGATAATGTTTTTTAACTGCTCCAGTGCTATTGATCAATCGAGCCATTTAAAGTGCCGATATAATTAACACACTTTTAATTCTTACAAGGATAGTTTAGTATAACAGTTTACGAAAACAAACAAACAAATTATGTTTGATTGCCATTAGATCAAACACGATCAAGGCTTCTTTGATATCATAATCACGCACCGCTTAATCACGTTTTGACTGACTGACTGTCATTAGCCTTAATCCCGCGAGAGTCTGCGATACCTGGCGAGATCTCGAAAACGTGTTTACTGTCAAACTCAAATTCATCCCCGAGAGAGATAATTGGATTATATTACTGGCACAATAAACAGTTTGACACCTAACCAGGTATAATTTCTCTGTTTTTTCACTTCGATTTTAGCTTATTGGGGTTTTTTTTCGGACCGATTTTTCAGCAAAATTTTTCAGGAAAATCGGTTTTCATTTTCAAAAAACGGTCTGGACCGGTGAAAAATCGGACTTCTAGAGCCCTGATGTGTACTACTTTAGACACATCTTTTGTTTGATTTGAGGTTTAACGTCCCCGTCAACACTGTAAAGGTCATTTTGGAGACGTTGCTGCCAATTTTGTGGGACTTTTACACGACATTGAGATGAAATGACTTCTCAAGCCCTGTTGCCCAATGAAACCAATTTATAAGCATGGACAGTCCGACTCGCACCGCTTTGCCTGGGCAGGCTTAGATACTCGTAACTGTTTAACCAATACTCGTGTGCGGGTCGGCATGTCACTTTCAAGTTAGTACAAATTCTGCTTTTGTTGGAAGCAATAAAAGTCTTACTGTATGCTAGAAGCTATATAGCATTTCTCTAAAGAAAGTACTTGAGCACAATAGTTGCCTTCTAAAACTTTATCAAATTATATCCAGTGTTTCAAAGCAGACAATGTATGCTTCCACAACCAAGATTATACTGATTATAGAGAAATTCATAGAAAAAAATATCATCTGATCAATATGTAGATCAATATCAGGTGAAGCGGTACAATAACAAGTATTTTAGATCTCTCTTTTTCCTAGAAAATTCTTTTATTCCCACAGAATCAAGAATACATTAAGTATGAAGAGTCAATATACATGTGTTAGTTCTGTATTGAAAAGCTGTATCAAAGAATATTGGAGTAAACATGTATCAGCATCAGTAAAATTTCCAATATCTTTTTTTCTCTGATTTAAAAAATCAGCTTGCCAGAGATGGCAATTAAGTGAGTGCTAAGGGTGTTGTGTGAGGGCTTGTTTCTTATATTTCATATGAAATGACCACAAGTGTTTGGTTTGATTCATAAATTTCATATGAAATGAGCACACATGTTTGGTTTGTTTCATAATTTCATATGAAATGAGCACACATGTTTGGTTTGTTTCATAATTTCATATGAAATGAGCACACATGTTTGGTTTGTGTCATAAATTTCATATGAAATGAGCACACATGTTTGGTTTGTTTCATAAATTTCATATGAAATGAGCACAAATGTTTGGTTTGTTTCATAATTTCATACAAATGTTTTGTTTGTTTCATAATTTCATATAGTAATGAGCACAAATGTTTGGTTTGTTCCATAATTTCATATGAAATGAGCACAAATGTTTGGTTTGTTTCATAATTTCATATGAAATGAGCACAAATGTTTGGTTTGTTTCATAATTTCATATGAAATGCACACCAATGTTTGGTTTGTTTCATAAATTTCATATGAAATGAGCACAAAATTAATGGTTGATTTGTTTGACCACAAGTGTCATACCTGTGATAATTTTTTGAACTGTATGAGGGAGATTTGCCATTGTGATGAGGGAGATGTAAAGAATAAATAGGGAAATTCTCAGTTCAAATGAGGGAGACTCCAAAATTTAACTAATATTTAGCATAAATTGGGCAAAAATAAGCATCAAAATGAGGGAGTCTCCCTCCTGATGAGGGAGGTATCACAGGTTTGAAGTGTTTGGTTTGTTTCATAAATTTCATATGAAATGACCACAAGGGTTCGATTTGTTTCATAAATTTCATTAGGAATGACCACAAGTGTAAGAAACATGCACTATCGCACAGCAAACAAAATATATGTCAGTCCAGATGTTATTTTACTTTGGTATTTGTTTGTTTGATCTGAAGTTAACCCTTGTCTTGCTGAATATTCATTTAAGCCACACCCATTTCTGTCTATCGACAATCAAGTTACTTGATGTAATTTATTGCTACAAATTTATAAACAAAATGCCAAACAGTGTAGATCCTGATCAGATGGCTTCTTCAGAAGCCATCTGATCTGGATCTACACTGTTTGCAATGATAGGGGTTGTCGTGAACAGCAAGATAAGGGTTAAATGTCTCTGTCAACACTATTTAGGTAATTTTGGAGTCGTTGCTTCCAGTTTTGGGGGACTTTTACGTGACATTGAGATGAAATGACTTCTCAAGCCCTGCCTCCCAATGAAACCAATAGGGTTTACATGCACAGACGGTCCAACCTGCACCACTCAAACTGGGTAGGCTTAGACCTACCAGGGTTGATTGATATGGTGTGAGCCTCGTATTGAAAATCGGTGAAAGAGCAGTGAGCCAATATTTGCATAAAAAAGGTTTAACACCTAAGGATATCCATAATGATATGGTAGCAACACTAGGGAAAGATGCCCCTTCATATGCTACAGTGAAAAGGTGGGTGGTGGAATTTAAGCGCGGCATACAGAGCCTTGAGGATGAACCCCGACCTGGAAGGCCTGTCAATGTTGCAACCACAGAAATGGTCAATTAAGTCCATGATATTGTAATGACTGACAGACAAGTCACAGAAAGATATATAGCCAGTAGAGTTTGCATTTGACAGAAAAGCATACATTCCATTCTGACAGATCTTGCAATGAGAAAGCTTTCGGCCAGATGGGTACCAAGACTTATGACAGCTGAGCAGAAGCACACCACGCGCACATTATCACATGCTAATCTTAACCCTTTTTAGGAAGTTCCTGCCAACTTTCTTCAGAGATTTGTCATTATTGTTGAAACATGGGTTGATCATTTTATTCCCAAAGGCCAAACAACAATCAAAACCATGGAAGCACCCTGGGAAGGTTATGGCCTCTGTTTTCTGGGATGCAGATGGTATTCTGCTAACAGATTATCTCCTAAGGGACAAACAATCAATGGCGCATACTATGCTTCACTTCTAATGTAGTTACGGGATAAATATTAAACTTAAGCCTCAGGGAAAGCTCACTAAAGGTGAACTGTTCCAACAGGACAATGCTCCTGTTCACAAGTCTGTCATTGCTATGGCTGCCATTCATGATTGTGGCTTTAAATTGAGTATCCACCTTGTTCACCTGATCTTGCTCCATCAGACTTTATTTATTTCCGAAACTGAAAGTGGCTATTTCAGGCACCCACTTTCAGTCCGATGATGACGTCATATATGCAGTGGATGACGTTCTAAACAGCCAAGAAAAGGAGTTTTATAGAAGTGGCATTGAGGCCCTTAAACACTGCTGGCAAAAGTGTATAGATACAGAAGGGGATTATGTTGAAAAATAATACAGTATGTCCGATAAAATTCAAATCCTTCAATATGAGGCTTACAACATATCAATCAGCCCTCGTACCAATCGGTTTACCAGTACTCCTGTGACGTGGGTTTCAGCTCCATGTGTAGAAGCACCATGCAACCCAATCTATTTCTCCAAGCCCCAATGGGCAGATTTTCCTTTTGCAACTTCATATGTGTGACTCGTTTCATGTCACATTGACTGACCATAATTGTGAGATTTTTTATCTCATATAGAACAGTGAAATTCCGCTATTAAGACCACCTAAAATTAAGACTAATTCGGCTTTAGAAAGTTTATTTAGAAGGGTGATATTATTTCTGCATAAAATGTTCTCTGGTCAGGGGCCATCTTTGGGACTGTTCAAAAGTGGTCTTAAAGACCACTTTTGAATTGTCCCAAAGGTGGTCTTAATAAAGGAATTTTACTGTTTATTACATGTATATGTAAGTATAAACATGCTTCATCTCACAAACTACCATATTTAGCTTACGTATCGGGTCAGACAGGCCTGAGCAAACAGTGTAGACCCATATGAGATGCCACAGAATGCGGGGTCTCATCAGGGTCTACACTGTTTGCCACTTATCCAGCTATTTCTAAGCTCAACATAGGGTATTAATTGTACTTTTGTGTCAGCCTCTATAGCGCAGTGGTTAACGCGTTCGACTCATGATCGAGAGGTTGTGCGTTCGAATCCGGCACCTGGTATCGAGGTGTGTCCTTGGGCAAGACACATAATGACACTGCGTCACTCCACCCAGGTGTAATTGGGTAGCAGTGGTGTAATAGTCACTGCCTCTCTCTCGCGCGCATGAAACAACCGGAATGAGTGTTCGAGAGCGATTAAATAAGCTTGGAGCTGCCATCGCATTCGAACTAAAATAAATTAGTGTAAACTAAATTGTACTTTTTCCAATTTTAGAGCAAATATGGTAAGGAATTACGGTGTCCAAATACTTAGGGTAAATATGGTATAATAGTAATTTACTTTTAAGGGGAATAGGATCACCTTCAGGGGAGGCAACACCCCCAAAAGTATTTTTGTCTCCCACGTCAATAGGGGTCAACTCTTAAAGGAAAGAATTTGCTCCCGAGGAGCAAATTTTTTCCTTTAAAGGTGCATTATTGAGCTATCTGGAAAAAATGCTTCCAAAAATAAAATGCATATAGCCGGTAATTTTCTTTAAAACAATACAAATGAATGCATTTTATGCAAAAATGCGAAAAATTATGATGACAGGTAAACGAGTTTGAGAGGGATTCCCTAACTAGGTTTCGAACACTAGTTAGATCTATTTTTAGTTTGTGACAAAAATAGAATCCCCATATATGACGTTATGCGACGTTCATTTTTGGCCTTGTTTGCTTAGGCCATGCCTGAATCAGAAAAAAATATGACGCTGAATACCATGCCATAAGTAACGACACTCAGAGACAATACTGTCGCCATGTATGTGTAAAGTGACAGATTTATTTTTAGAACAGAAATTCCGAACACATGTTCAGAGCGAAGGGTAAACACGAATGAAAACGACCATTTTCACAAAGTTCTGAAGCTGTATTTGGCTCCAAAAGTGTACACATGACACAGGAGTATGCATTTAAGATAAAAACCAGAAAAAAAAATGAGACCCGGTAGCTCAATAATGCACCTTTAAAAGTAGACCCCTTTTTCAATGGGACAGGGCTTATAGAAAAGCGAACAGGAAGTCCTGAAAGTTGTCTCCCTTTGAAAAATGGCAGAAAAATCTGCCAGGTGTTCGGACAGGGCTTATAGAAAAGCGAACAGGAAGTCCTGAAAGTTGTCTCCCTTTGAAAAATGGCAGAAAAATCTGCCAGGTGTTCCCATTAAGGAATGAGGGGAATTCTGATAAAGGTCAGCTGACTTTCTATAGGCAGACCCTATTTTTCTCAAACTTGACTGAATCATGTGGATCATACATGTACAGCATAAATATGGGTTTCACATGTCATAGTAAGACTTTCCATCGGCTATACATATCAAACCATGCAATTTTAAATGCACACTTCAAACTTATAATATGAATAATGTTATAATCTACCCTGCTGACAGTTACTCCCTTCAAGTCCACCTAAACCTCAACTTTTACTTAAGAAACATTTAGGACTTTGAACCAATATTTTACTTGATGTAATTTATTCCTATAAATTCATAAACTGAATTTCAAACAGTGTAGATCCTGATCAGATGGCTTCTGAAGAAGCCATCTGATCTGGATCTACACTGTTTTCAGAAGCCATCTGATCAGGATCTACACTGTTTGCAAAGATAGGGGTTGTCGTGTTCAGTGGGATAAGGGTTAAGATTTTGACCACTATAATGTGTCCGTTAAGCTGGCTAACATCAGAGTAATGATGTATTTGATTTTGTCATGTGACACACTTGAAAGCACCGATGAGGAGACTTTATATATTTTGTGTCAGTGAAGGAAGTTAATGTCAGCAGAATGATTCCAGCATGCTATATATCGGTACCTGTTCTACAGCTATGCGGCTAGCAATACGACCCTAAAATAAGCAGGACAAAAATCAAACAAATACACAAAAAGCAACCTACAGCTTAAACAAACAACATTCCTTTAACCTTAGGAACAACTTCAAACTGTGCAGCTCTATTACAATACAGATAATAGTGGATCCCTTACTGACAAAGAAAACAATAGGGGGTCCCTGATGGGAAGCAGTAAACAAGCAACAATCTGATCCATGTCTACCAGAAGATTTGCTCAGGAGATGTATTTCAATAATAAATAAAAAAAAAAATCACCACTTTTCCAATGAAACATACCGTATCATTACGCAAACACGCCTATACAAAAACATTGCCACCTTAATCGCCGAAAAAATGAAAATTTTATGATGAAAAATTGTGATATTTTTCTTATTTCTGCTCTAAAATATAGATTGTAGGCACCCGTTAGAACCGCCTCAATGAGGCGGTTCTAACGAGTACCCACAATCTATATTTTAGAGCAGAAATAAGAAAAATAATGTTTACCCCTGTAAACCCCAATTTTACTATATAAAAATGGGGTTCGAGGGGGTCAAAATTATATAGGCGTGTTTTCGTGATGTATTGTGGGTGCTTGTTAGAATGGCAAGTACCAACAACATTACCATTTCATGAACAGAAGAAATGATGATCGATACAATCAAATTCTCCCTAAAATATTTTCAAACACTACGCCACTACCCCATTTAGCCCATGTCTGAGACTCAACAGTGTTCAGATATGAACAAAGCCAACCAGACACTGGCTCCACCAATCTTTTTTTTTTTCTTTTCTTTGCAACTGCAAACATGATGTGCAGAAAATTGAAGAAAATAGATCTAGCTAAAGACCAATCATTAGCACTCATATGTGCATCAAAAGAAAACATAAATTTGAAGAACTGTCTATGAATGTAAGTAAAACATTGAATAAGATCAAAATCACTGAATAAGACCAAAAGCAAGTCTAACACACATTTAACAGTACTCCAGCTAGCCCTATACAGAGGAGTTGGCTGCCCCTCTGGCCCTCTCCTGCCACCTCTCTGCCTTTCTTGACCTCCCCTTGCCTTATTTTCATTCCTTACAGTTTGGTGAAAATTTCATGAAAATCAGACAAACAAATAAAGAAGTCATTCAGGTTTAACTGTTTATTATATGTGCCTTTAAGTTTTGGACAATTAATGTGACATGCCTTTTCATCTGTAATATCTTTGATACTTCATACATGAAATGATGCCCTCATTCTTGCCTGACAGCGCAAAAATGCCCTACCCAGCACACTCCTCTGTCCTCAAATCCTAGCTGGAGTACAGTTCATTCATGAAAAACACAAAATAATGAAACTCTCATGCTCAGCTTGAGAAGAACACGGTGAAATGCGCATTAACTGTTTGGTGTGCATATTAGTCTCAAAGTCTCTCTCTCTCTCTCTCTCTCTCTCTCTCTCTCTCTCTCTCTCTCTCTCTCTCTCTCTCTCTCTCTCTTGCATATGTGTATGCACGTGAGCCAAATAAAGACAAAAGTACAAAAACACAAAATATATTCAAGCCACTCACATCATTGCCTTGATTAAGCCAAAACCAGTGTTAATAATTGCAAAATATTATAAATGAAAATGATGAATATTTCCCTTAAGGAGAATAGACACACTTTAAGGGGAGGCAACTCATCCAAAAATAGTTTTGTCTTTTTATATTTATACTAGAAATGCGTCCATAGGACATGGATGCCCCCGCCTGAAAATATGTCTATGTTTGTATTCATCTATGTTTGTATTCATCCTGAAAGAGAGAAGACTTCGCTGGTATGGACATGTGGAACGCTCCAACGGTGCAATCAAGACTGCCTGTGACATACAGGTAAGTGGAAAGCGGGGGCCAGGAAGGCCCAAGATGACCTGGAAGCAGCTAACAGAAAGAGATTGCAGAGAATGGAAGCTCTCTGCTATCGATCCTCATGATAGACAAGCCTGGAGATCTGGTGTAAGATCTGCCATGCGTGCAGCAAGCCAGCTACCTGGAAGGGGGCCCACTTATGTGGACGTTGCCCCTGTACCTGCACGTTAATCAAAAATCCGTTGATGAAAGTTATTGACCGTGTTTAAGTTTTGGACCCTTTTTTCAATTTTGACCTCTAAGTATGACCTTGACCTTGGAGCTGAGGGCCTTGGTTTTGTGTGTGGCAGATTGTTTCATGATTGCAAACATTTCTGCCAGGTAATTTTAAAATCCATCCAGAGATAAGAAAGTTATTGACTGCGTTTAAGTTTCAAACCATTTTTTTGAACTTTGACCTCTAAGTATGACCTTGACCTTGGAGGTACGGATCTGGGTTTACACTTGACACATCGTCTCATGACGGTTAACATTTCTTCGAAGTAATTTCAAAATCCATCCAGAAATAAGTAAGTTATTGACTGTGTTTAAGTTTCAGATTATTTTTTTGACCTTTGACCTCTAAGTATGACCTTGACCTTGGAGGTACGGACCTGGTTTTTGCATGTGAAACGTCGACTCATGATGGTTAACAATTCTACAAGGTAATTTCAAAATCCATCCAGAAATAAGAAAGTTATTGACTGCGTTTAAGTTTCGGACCCTTTTTTTTTTGCCTTCGACCTCTAAGTATGACCTTGACCTTGGAGGTACGGACCTAGGGTTTGACACGTTGTCTCATGACGGTTAACATTTCTGCTGAGTAATTTTAAAATCCATCAAGAAATAAGGAAGTTATTGACTGGGTTTAAGTTTCGGACGCACACACGTATGAACGGACGGACGGACAGGGGCTACGCTATATGCCCTTTCCACCATTCTTTGAATGGTGGGGGCATAATAAAATTTGTCTCCCATATCAACAGAGGTCTACTCTTAAAGGAAAGAATTTGCTCCTAAGGAGCAAATTCTTTCCTTTAAGAGTAGACCTCTTTTTCAGAAGACCTCAGAAAATACATCACGAAAACCTGCCTATATGATTTTGACCTCTCCTTATGCCCCACTTTTATATAGTAAAACTAGGATCAACAGGGGTGTACAGTATTTTCCTTATATCTGTTCAAAAACGTAGTTTGCAGGTTCTAACAATCTATGTTTTGTTTTTGTCTATAAATTTTCAGACTTTTTTTGGTGGTAAAACTTACAATATGTTTGATTAGGCATGTTTTTGTAATGCATAATTAAACAAGAGGCCCATGGGCCACTATGCTCACCAGAGCTCAGGTGGGCACTGCCCATCCTGCCCAATGGCAGCCATGTATTTTAACATGATATCATTTTAATCCACCAAATGAACCCCCATGTCCAAATGAGCACCCATGTGGACTCAGCATCTGAAAAGTTAGGCCTTTTATGAAGTAGAGGGGGTGGGGCATGGACCCAATGGAGCCCTGGTTGGTATCACTAAATGCGTCTTATCATAAGAAACAAAAATAAATATGGTTTAGCAGTGGGGATCTGTAAGGCCTCTTTAACAGTTGAGGGGTTGGGGCATGCCCTGTTGATCCCAGGAAAGCCCAAACTGTTGTCCCTAAATGTGTCTTATCATAAGGACCAAGTATATATATGGTTCAGTGCTGGGAATCTGACCGGTTTCAGAGATTTGAGGCCCTTTTATGAAATAGGAATGGCCCCTGCAGACCCCGCTACAGTAGGTGTGCTAATAATAAGGAACAAGAACATATATGATTATGGGGTGGGGATTTGAATGGTTTCTGAAATATAAAGCCTTTTATGAAATGGAAGGGCGGGGCACATTGCCTCAGCACAAAGAGACCTCCAGGTTGGTGTGATTGAACGAGTCTTATCATAAGGAACAAGTATATGGTTTAGGGGTGGGGATCTGAACTATTTCTGATATATATGGCTTTTAATGAAGTAAAGCGGTGTGGCATGGCCTGGGCGTGCCCCGGGACTCCCAAGCTGGTGTCACTGAATGCGTCTTATCATAAGAAAGATGAATATATATGGTTTAGGGTGGGGCTAAGAACATTCTCTGAGATATAAGGCCTTATGTGAAGTGGAGGGGTGGGGCAAGGCCCAGGGAGACTCCCAGGTTGGTGTCAATGAATGTGTCTTATCATAAGGAACAAGACTATATATGGTTAAGGGGTGGCCATCTGTAGGGTTTCCGAGATATTGTGATATTATGAAATGGAGGGGGTGGGGCATGGCCCCAGCATATCCCTGGGAACCCCCAGGTTGGTGTTACTGAATGCGTCTTATCATAATGAACAAGAATATATGGTTTAGGGGTGGGGATCTGAACAGTTTCTGAAATATATGGCCTTTTTTGAAGTGGAGGGGTGGGGCAAGGCCCCAGCGCGTCTTTGAGGACCCCCAGGTTGGTGTCAATGAATGTGTCTTATCATAAGAAGCAAGCATATATATGGTTTATGGGCGGGGATCTGTAAGGTTTCCGAGATATTGGGCCTTTTATCAAATGGAGGGGGTGGGGCATGGCCCCGGTGCATCCAGGGGACTCCCAGGTTGATGTCACTGAATGGGTCTTATCAAAAGGAACAAGAATATATATGGTTTAGGGGTGGGAATCTGAATGGTTTCCGAGATATTGGGCCTTTTATAAAGTTGAGGGGGTGGGGCTTGACCTGTTCGCATTCCTGACGACCCCCAGGTTGGTGTTACTGAATGCGTCTTATCAATAGGAACAAGAATATATATGGTTTAGGGGTGGGGATCTGAACAGTTTCTGAGATATATGGCCTTTTGTGAAGTAGAGGGGTGGGGCAAGGCCCCAGCGCATCTCTGAGGACCCCCAGGTTGGTGTCAATGAATGTGTCTTATCATAAGAAGCACGCATATATATGGTTTAGGGGCGGGGATCTGTAAGGTTTACGAGATATTGGGCCTTTTATCAAATGGAGGGGGTGGGGCATGGCCCCGGCGCATCCAGGGGACTCCCAGGTTGATGTCACCGAATGGGTCTTATCATAAGGAACAAGAATATATATGGTTTAGGGGTGGGGATCTGAATGGTTTCCGAGATATTGGGCCTTTTATTAAGTGGAGGGGGTGGGGCATGACCTCGGCGCATCCCTGAGGACCCCAAGGTTGGTGTTACTAAATGCGTCTTATCAATAGGAACAAGAATATATATGGTTTAGGGGTCGGGATCTGAATGGTTTCTGAGATATATGGCCTTTTATGAAGTGGAGGGGGTGGGGCATGGCCCCGGCACAACCTGGGGGACCCTCAGGTTGGCATAAAAGCATATGGCTGAAAGAATTTTACTCAAGAAACATTTCTATAAAAGTTTTGTCCAAATATCTGCAATGACTTGGCAGTAAATGCCATTTTTCAATTTTCCCCATTATAAGTCTATGGAAACTCTAAGTTGCCATAGCAACCAAACTAATGGGCCGATTTTCATAAAAAACACAAACTTTCAATCCCCCTGCCCAAGGATGCTACAGATAAAATTTGGGCTGAATCGGTCCAGTGGCTTCAGAGAAGAAGATGTTTGAAAGTGTTGACGTCAGACGACGACGACAACGACAACGACGACGACGCCGGACAACTGCCTATCCTATAAGCTCCCCCGGAGCCTTCGGCTCTGGTGAGCTAAAAATCATTGGTACAGTAAAAATTGTCAACATTCAACAAGAAAAGAGTGGAATAAAACATTAATTTTGCACTTTTTATCACTCTTAAAAGCAGTATTGTTTCTAACAAGAAAAGAGTGCAATAAAACATTAACTTTGCACTATTTATCACTCTTAAAAGCAGTATTGTTTCCAGCAGCTAAATTGACTACTCAAACCATTGTCAATTGTCAGTGTAAACAATGGTTCTACTATCGACAAAAATTGAAAAAAAAACACAAAAAAAAAAAAAACTAGAGCTGTCAGAGGATCTGACTATAGCCCCGCTTCAGCGCTGTCAGAGAAGAAAGTTATTTAAGCTGCAGAGAAAACAGTTATGAACAAGAAATAACTGTTGAAAATTTTACATTATCTGGAAAAAAAAGTTGTGAGCCCTTGTCCCTCATTTCAATGAGCATGATACATTACCAGAATGTCCATGTTTATACTAAATTTCATCTTCCATTTTTCAATGTTCAAAGGGTAATAACTCCTAAAGTAGGCAAATCAGAGTCAGGGTTCCTGCGCTCTGCACATTGTCTCATGGTGCTTTACACTTGTGTGAAGTGTCATGAAAATATCTCAAATGGTTTGTGAGTTATGGAGCCGACACAGTCAAAATTGCCTTTTTAAATGTTCAAAGGGCAATAACTCCTAAAGTAGGCAAACCAGAGTTATGGTTCCTGCACTCTGCACATCATCTCAAGGTGCTTTTCATTTATTTGAAGTTTCATGAAAATATCAGAAACGGTTATGGAGCGGACATAGTTAAAATTGCCATTTTTTAATATTCAAAAGCCTATAACTGAAAAAGTAGACAATCCAGAGTTTGGGTTCCTGCGCTCTGCACACGTAATATGGTGCTTTACATTTGTGTGAAGTTTCATAAAATTATCTCAAATGGTTTTTGAGTTATCGAGCAAAGACGGCTAAAATTGATATTTTTCAATATTCAAAGGGAAATAACTCAAAAATTAGGCAATTCAGAGTTATGGTTCCTGCACTCTGCACACCATCTCATGGTGTTTAATGTTTGTGTGAAGTTTCATGAAAATATGTGAATGGGTTTTAAAGTTATGGAGCGGACACGAAAATTGTTAACAGACACAGACAGACACACAGAAAATACGAAAACCAGAGTTATGGTTCTTGCGCTCTGCACATTGTCTCATAGTGCTTAACATTTGTGTGAAGTTTCATGAAATTATCTCAAACGGTTTTCGAGTTATGAAGCGGACACTGTTAAAATTGCCATTTTTCAATGTTCAAAGGGCAATAACTCCAAAAATAAGCAATGCAGAGTTATGGTTCCTGCGCTCTGCACATCGTCTCATAGTGCTTAACATTTGTGTGAAGTTTCCTAAAAATATCTCAAACGGTTTTCGAGTTATGAAGCGGACACAATTAAAATTGCCATTTTTCAATGTTCAAAGGGCAATAACTCCAAAAGTAGGCAATCCACAGTTATAATTCCTTCGCTCTGCACATTGTCTTATGGTGTTTAACATTTGTGTGAAGTTTCATGAAAATATGTTAAGCAGATACAAAGTTATGGAGCCAACACAAATTAACGGAATCACGGAATTACGGAAAATGTTCAAAGGGCAATAACTCCAAAAGTAGGCAATCCACAGTTATAATTCCTTCGCTCTGCACATTGTCTTATGGTGTTCAACATTTGTGTGAAGTTTCATGAAAATATGTTAAGCAGATACAAAGTTATGGAGCCAACACAAATTAACGGAATCACGGAATGACAGAAGGACATGGCAAATCCAATATAGCCCCACTTTTTCAAAGCGGGGCTATAACAACAACTGGGACAGCATCAAATGGTGAAAAACTGCCTTCAAGAGAAGTGAGTCATGTTACAATGATTAACACAGCTATGTGAGAGTATTCTTTCAAAATGTATATCCCACCAAGAACAAAGATCAAATGGAAAGGGGATCTTGATTTATAAATACTCATCTGATAGTCTGCGAAAGATCAGAATCAAACCCACAGCCTCTGGTTTATCCGATGATTAGCTTAACTACTATAAGACAGAGGCTTCTGGCTCTTAAAATAAAAATAGCCATCGGAAGAGATGACAAATCCCCCAACCAAAAGCCAATATGGCCTTCAGAAGATGGTTCACCAATAGAAAATGCACCAGAATTAAACCAGCAATATATCACAAAAGTATTGCAGTTATGGCCATCACAAGATTATACTGTCAGGGGAGACAACTAAAAAACCTGGGTACTCAGAACTGTGGTTCTTGCGCATGACAAACCTGCTTAAGCTCATGCATTTCTGTACAAAGTACCATCAATATGTCTCAAAGGGTGTTGGAGATCACAAGCTGGTCATACTGTTAAATTGGAAGGGGAAATAACTCAAATATTTATCATTGCACCCACAATTGTGGTTCTTAGGCATGAAGTGCCGTCTCAACCTTGTATACAATTGTGCCAAGTACCATCAATATATCTCAAAGGGTATTGGAGTTATGGCTATCAAAAGGTTATATTGTCAGGGGAGACAATTAAAAAACCAGGGCACCCAGAGTTGTGGTTCTTGCATGTGATAAACCTGATTAACCTCATGTACAACTGTACCAAGTACCATCAATATATCTCAAAGAGTATTGGAGATGTGGCCATCACAAGGTAGTGATTCTATATTATTGGAAGGGGAGATAACTCAAAAACCATGGCACCCAGAGTTGTGGTTCTTGTACATGCAATCCCGTCTCGGCCTTGTGAACAACTGTGCCAGGTATCATCAATATATCTTAAAGGGTATTGGAGTTATGGCCATCACAAGGTAGTCACTCTATTTTATTGGAAGGGAAGATAACTCAAAAACCATGGCAGCCAGAGTTGTGGTTCTTGTGCATGACAAACCGGCTCGGCCTTGTGAACAACTATGCCAGGTATCATCATTATATCTTAAAGGGTATTGGAGTTATGGCCATCACAAGGTAGTCACTCCATTTTATTGGAAGGGGAGATAACTCAATAACCATGGCAGCCAGAGATGTGGTCTTTGTGCATGACACCGGTCTCAGCCTTGTGAACAACTGTGCCAGGTACCATCAATATATCTCAAAGGGTATTGGAGTTATGGCCATCACAAAGTAGTCATTCTATTTTATTAAAAGGGGAGATAACTAAAAAAGGATGGCATCCAGAGTTCTGGTTCTTGCGCATGACACGCCGTGTCAGCCTTGTGAACAATTGTGCCAAGAACTATTAATGAATCTCAAAGGGTATAGGAGTTATGGCCATCACAAGGCTGCGTCTACGGACGGACGGAGGACAGACGGATGGAAGGATGCCAGGCTGATCGCTATTTTTTTTTTTTTTTTTTTTGGTTTGGGTTTTACGGCCCTTTCAAGATTATTTCACTCATATCGAGCCGATCGTTAATCAGAGGTGGGCGAAAACCGGAGTACCCGGAGAAAAACCACCTGACCTTCCATTGCAGAACATGGCGTCTCACACGTAGCCCGAGCGAGGCTCGAACCTACGGCGGTGAGAGACCTAATGACTAAGAGTCAGCGCTCTTATCCACTAGGCCACCCAGGCTGATCGCTATATCCCCCGAACCTATTGGGTTGGGGGATAGAAATATATTGTCTGTTAAGTGCAATAATGTTGTAAGTGCAAAATGGCAACTTTTCAGGAGAGACAAAAAGCTATTTTATTAAAGAATGGCATAGAAAACCATACTATAAGCTGGTTTCCTAACTTCATGGCGATTTCTTTCATTTGTGTACGTGTGCTGTTTATTGTTGAATAAATGGCATTTGATAAGAAATATCTAGCATTTAAAGGTTGCTACACCATTTCTGCGCTGAGTGTTTTCGGTGCAAAAACGGTGTAATAAATGAAGCTCTTATAATTCTTGAGAAATGGAATCTTACATTATGGAGAAGGTTAGGGTGATCACAAATGTTAATTGACAGCTCGACAAATGGATGGATGAACAACCAGAAAGTTTGACGCCTATATCCCTCCTTGCTTGAAGCTGGCACAACACAAACAAGCCTGAGATCACAACCCCATCATAGATTCTATTAGTGTCATGTGCACATGTTTCCTAATTGACACCTTATGATACTGCCCATGTACACCAAAAAAGAAAAAAGAAAATAAGGGTAGGAAATCTGCTCTAAAATCTAAAACTACAAAAAAATCTAGCTATATAAAGTGCTTTACCTCCTGTGCATTAAAAGAAGGCAAAAATAAATATGTATATAAAACAGTTTTGTTAAATAAAATCGCTAAAATAATTCTCAATGTGTTAAAGGCATTTATTCTTGATTATTGGGGACCATCATTTCATTACATAATATTATGTAGCCCTCAGTGCTGACTGAAGAGAAGTCCTCTGTCTTCAACAGGTAAGGGGACTCCTTGGGGAAAATCAATAATTTACTAACTGTTGACTAGAGTGTTCATTATTGATTTTTCCCCTTAAGTGCCTCAGTCCGGGAATTTAACAAGAACTACTAATCACCCTATTAAGGACCGCTTTTGATCTACTATAGACAGTATAAAACAAGGGGCAATAAAACAATTATGAACACATGGTGTGTCTACTGTTACAAGAATAAATGCCTTTAATGTATTAAAACTTAATACAACGTACCAAGCCCTCTTTACTCTATTTTGCTTTCTAAATTTTTTCTACAGAAATTGAAACCTTCTTTAAAACCATTCTTTGAATGCATTATACTGAAAACTAAAAAATACTTTGAAATGTTGTCAGCTAAACATTCTTAGCGGTAGAAGAGTTTAGATGGATTTTAGTTGCTTCTGTAAAATCCTGGTAAAAGGATTTATTGTGCTTCAAAAATTCAAGTTTACATCCCGTGAACAAGTCCATGAAATGTAGACCCCCCTATATGCCAGTTTTTATAGAGAAAACTGGGGTTTATATGGGGTATACATTATTTTTCTTATTTTTGCTCCAAGACATAGGTTGTGGGTACTTGTTAGAACCGCCTCGATGAGGCGGTTCTAACGAGCACCCACAACCTATGTTTGCAGTATAAATAAGAAAAATATCACAGATTTTCATCAGAAAAAATGACCGTTTGTGGAGATATGAAAAAATGCACTATGCCACATGGGTGTGTTAATGTTATGGGCCTAAAAGAAAATACTTACTATCTGGCAGTGGGGACAGAGTGGCCTGGGTACAAGCTTTGTTGGAAATTTTTTGATGCAGACTGAGTAAAATGGCAAACAGGGAAGAGGAAAAGTTTTCTGTTTAGTTTATTTAGCTCAAAATCAGCCTGCACATTTAAAGTACAACCGTGCAATGCACTGTATTTTGAGGTTAAAATGCCAAATCATAAATTAAAAGGCTGTGGGCATATCATCTTTTTGGATCAGTAATATGATCACAAGCTGTCTCAAAATGGCCAAATCATCCAATCAGTGCCTTGTCTGTTATTGAGAGATCTGACGTAACCCTCCAAGCTCTAAGTGTATTTAGCAGATGGCACTTTCGAAGAATCTTTTTCTTATTTCATTTTTCAGCAAAAATAATGCTTGACATCACATGTGAATTCACATGGAATGTCAAGCCTTATTTTCGCTGAAAAATAATGGAAAAAAAAATTGCTTCGGGATTTTCTGCAGGGCCTGAAGGGTCAAATGTGTTCATTTACAAGCCTGCTGACCAGGGCTCGAGAAAATATCGGTTTTCCGGTTCTGAACCGATTTTGGGTTTACTGAACCGATTTTAACTGAAAAAGAAGTTTAAAAAAACGGTCCATAATTCAATAAAATTTTCAAAAAATCGGTTCAAAAATTTTAGCTAAATCATTGTTGTAAAAACAAGCTGACGGTTTGCCACTGATAATCCAAGTATGTATACAAAAATCGCCTACTGCACTAGGTGTTAGACTGGTTCATTGTCTAACTAGGTGAGAGTCGGACAAGTCCACGTCGGGTTCTTTGATCTTATCGCAGCGAAATTTGATCTGTGTGTTAAAATTATTCAACCGTGAACAATGGCCTCAGGCGTTATCGGCATGCTAGCAGGGTGAGAAAATTACGTCAATCAATGCAGGACGTCCGCTAGTTTGTTTACACAAGACATTAATTTATGGCTTACTACAGAACCGGTATTTAAATATATAATCGTTTTTGTTTTTTTCACAGGGCGCAATTTTCAATACACACTTGTCATGTCTGTTAAGCCTTCCAGAGAAAATGCCTTTTTCGCCCATTCTAAACAATATTTCTATTAAAGAATCGGTTTCCATTGAAACCAATAACATAAACCACGAGTGTATTACGCCCTTACATGAATTAAAATGAAACCGCATGACGTCATTTTCCTATCGCGTGGCATCAATATCGGTCGCCGTTTGTAGACAAAGTGATTTCTTTCAGGCTTGTGTAATCGTGAAATATGTATTTATATTCTTTAGAACTCGGTTCGGCCACCTAAGATTTTCAATGACTCTCGTTCGGCCGTGTTTTGGTTTGAGAGTAAAGAAATGTTTTTCGATTTTTTAACCCGTTCAAAACGATTTTTTTTAGAAATCCACTCTATTAAAATCAATGACATAAAACAGGTGTGTGTGTGTTACGTCCGTGACTGCATTAATTTGTATTGTGCAAACGGAAACGGTATGACGTCATTTTCCGACCACGTGGCTGCGATAAACATAGCAATTTGGGCAAAATAAAGATGCGTGAAATAAGAGAAATATTTTAAAGGTTTTAAAAACGGGCAAAAAATATAGTGAGCATCGCGCTGATCTTTGACTGCACCACGCCAGCGGTCTTCAGGTTCTGGGTGACCCGGATATTGGGAAAATGAAAGTAGATGAAATCTGGCATAGAAAATGAAAGTAGATGGAATCAAAACTATGTGAGCAATAATTGCTGTTTATAATCAAGATACTGGTGCTTATACTCGTTGACAAGTGTAAGGGCAATATTGGTATGTAATTCGTTACGCTAATAACACATTTTGAAATTGCAAATCACCAAGGACGTTTACGGAAATTACCGAAACCGATCGGCAATTTCCGTAATTTTTTGGCGAAATCTGGCTGGACCGATTTGGATTCTTCAGTTTCTCGAGCCCTGCCGCTGACACTACCTTAAACCCTTAAGATGCCATGAAAAAAATGCATCTGAAAATGTTGTCTGTCAGCTTCATCTCTTTGGAAACTTTTCAAGCACGTTTTTGCATACAGACAAACAGTGAGGACCCAGATCAGACTGCTCCTCTAACAGTGTGGACCCAGATCAGACTGCTCCTCTAAGACTGCTCCTAGAGGAGCAGTCTGATCTGGGTCCGCACTATTTGCAAAAATGACATTTAAAATTACCAGCAGACGACAAAGCAGACGACAATTGTGATCGCCATTTTATGGGTTAGCAGTCCATATATTTGTTCCAATGATCTTGTCTGGTTCACCTCTTGAGAAAGGGAGTGCACCCTGAACCAAAGGTTTTGCCACACTTTAAACTGGAAAAAACTCCAACAGAAACAAAAAAATTTGCTTTTATGCCTTCAGGGGAGATAACACCTTTTATTCTCAAATATTTTGTCTCTGAAGACCCAAGTAGTAAATTCTTCGCTAGTTTAAGACAGTGCTGATCCTTTTTCAGAGGGGCTCAACCTGTTGTCAGGTGTCAATCACTTCCCTTAAAGATGCTCATTTCAGAGTTATCTCCCTGGATGCGCAACATCTCACCTTAACACATTTTATACAGGAAACCCCCAAAAATGAAATACTGGCTAACAGTGCAGGCCCAGATCAGATGTCTGATCAGGGCCTCCATTGTTTGCAAAATGTCCAGCCATTTCTAAATACATTTCTAAAAATAACTCAGTCAGAAATCCCTACATTTCAAAATGTACTCTGCTATGATACAAGATGGAAATTTCAGTCATGACAAAATGGGCCAATATGCTGATTCCGTATAAACAAAATGTATACTGTGAGGACAAGGCTAAAAATATGGAAATGATAATTAAGGATGAGATTTGATATAAAAAAAAATATGGAAATGAAGTTGCATTTAACATGAGGGTGAAAGTTAACCTGTACTCTGAACAATGCCGAAAAGCCACAAAAAATTTCTCAGCACACCAAACTTACCGGTAATAGTTTAATCTATTGTGAAAGTGATCAATAAATAGAAATTACTAACGGTCATTGGTTGTTAAATAATCGTGAGATTGTGTTTGAAATATTTCAGGCTAAAAGATAGTGGCTTTATGCTCATAAGTTATATAAATACTAGAGCCACAGTCATCATGTGAACAAATCCGTGACATGAACACAACCCCCCCCCCCCGCCCCCTAAACCCCACTTTATGCAGAGAAACTGGGGGTTTACGGGGGTATACATTATTTTTTTCTTATTTCTGCTCCAAGACATAGGTTGTGGGTACTCGTTAGAACCGCCTCAATGAGGCGGTTCTAACGAGCACCCACAACCTATGTTTACAGCATAAGTAACAAAAATATCACAGATTTTCATCAAAAAAGCCAGAAGTAGCCATTTTTAAGATAAGAAAAATGCACTTTGTTGCATGGGTGTGTTATCATAATGCTAGGCAAAAAATGAAGAAAATAAATCTAAAGGGAAATGCAAATGAGTGAGTGAGTGTTTGAGTTTTACATCCCACCAACAGCTAACGTCATACAGAGACAGGACCTTGGTTTAAAGATTCATCCAAAAGTCTGGAGGAGCCTCGGATTGATCCTGCAACCCCTGGTTTACAAGGCTAGTAGCGTAACCACTACATTACGGAGGCTTCTGAGGGAACGCAACACTTTTGTTCATTTGTCAATGGGTTGGACTTTGCTGAGGTCAATGCAAAAGTAATGGAATAAATAAACTTATCCAGTTTCTTTCTAAACAGCCCTCATATATGTCGGATACAACTTTGTCTAGAAATAAATAAAATAATTCTTAAAAAAAAAATTCCTTCAAAGATTTAAAAAAACATTACAATAACAATTTCATCATCCACCAAGCATTCCCATCCCATGTTACATTTCTAATTTAAAGCTTGATAATAGAAAGTTATTGCACCGATACTGGTGAATATTGTCCCAAGTTGTTATATCAAAGAACATGCATATAAGCATTGTCCCAAGTTGTTATATCAAAGGACACAAGCATTTCCCAAGTAGTGTACCCAGCTGTTATATTGAAAGACACGGGCATTGTCTTATTGTTATATCGAGTGAGTGTTTGAGTTTTACATCACACCAACAGCTAAGGTGAAACAGAGATGGAACATCCGTTTAAAGGCTCATCCGAAAGTCTGGAGAAGCCTGGGATCGATCCTGCAACCCCTGATTTACAAAGCAAGTAGCATAACCACTACACCAAAGAGGCTTCTATTTTGTTGTTATATTGAAGGACACTAGCTTGCGAGTGTCCTACGATATAACAACTCGGGACAATATTCACCAATATCTGTGCAATATCCCTTTTATTATATAACTATAAATATTTTTCATCGTTACCAGTAGTTTTAACCGCAAAATATGCATTTTGTCAGAATATGTACTTGTGTGTAATTTTTTTTGTGTTTGATATTATCCTTGTTCGAAGACATCATAACATCACGGGAACAAGTCCGTGAAATAAAGACCCCCCTAAACCCCACTTTGTATAGAGAAAACTGGGGTTTACGGGGGTATACATTACTTTTCTTATTTTTGCTCCAAGACATAGGTTGTGGGTACTCGTTAGAACCGCCTCAATGAGGCGGTTCTAACGAGCACCTACAACCTATGTTTGGAGTAAAAATAAGAAAAATACAACAATTTTTCATGAGAAATTCCACCATTTTGGAGATATGAAAGAATGCACTATTTCGCACGGATGTGTTATCGTAATGATAAGATGCAATGTTGCTTAATAGTAAAATTCAAAGACAAAAAAGTTAGTGTGCAGATATCAAGTGTCCCTCTGCATTTTTCTTCATTTCTAATCATTTGAAATTTATAGCTATATATCAAAGCTGTTTGCAAGCTATAAGCCACCTACATGAATATAATGTATGTTGAAAGAAATAGAAAAAGCCTATTTAACTTCAAATTTGCAAAATATCTAAATGCATCAAGGTGCAAGTTAATACCAAACATGTACATATGTTTGTTGTGCAAGAAATAGCAAAATGCCTATTTATAACTTCATATTTGCAAAATATCTACTTTGTATCTAGACACAAATTATGCAAAATGAACCATAATGATCCTAAGTATTAGGACAAATAGGCCTAAGGAAACAGCACAGACCCAGATCAGACTGCTCCTAAAGGTCTTCTCTGTTTTGCCATTCCATCTGCACCTTGTGGACTCCTTGCTGAATCAGGAAGCAAATTTGTAAAAATTTTAGGAGAATTACCACAAGTCCTCAAACTGTCCAAATATTTAGGATTTTTATGGTAATGTAAAAGGTACCATATTTTCCCCAATAAGCGCACAGGTTCCAAAAAATGTTTACAACAAAATGCTTAACACGTAATGCATCAACAAAAATTGATGACAATCTAACTAGACTTTTTTATTATTATTTTTCAGGGAAAATGAGGTTTGACCTTTCATGTGAATCATCTGCATCATATACTAATAGGCAGAATTTAGCACAAGTCTGTATTGTGTACAGTAAAATTCCTATATTAAGACCACCTTTGGAACTGTTCAAAAGTGGTCTTTAAGACCACTTTTGAACAGTCCCAAAGGTGGTCCATGACAATGGGACACTGTTTGCAAAAAAAAAAATCTTTCTAAAGCAGAATTAGTCTAAATTTTAGGTGGTCTTAATAGCGGAATTTTGCTGTATTTTGTCGGTGGGTTTTGCCACCAGACTGTGTGTGCGCCTCATAAAATGTGAAACAAAATTTCAAACTTGACAACCATGTTAACAAGTCCATGTAATGAACGTCCCTCTGAACCCCACTTTATTATAGAGAAAACTTGGGTTTACAGGGGTATGCATTATATTCCTTATTTCTGCTCCAAGACATAGGTTGTGGGTACTCGTTAGAAACGCCTCAATGAGGCGGTTCTAACGAGCACCCACAACCTATGTTTCCAAGACAAAGGTTTTGGGTACACATTAGAACAGCATCAATGAGGCGGTTCAAACGAGCACCCACAACCCATCACGAACACATACCTATATAATTTTGACCCCCTTGAACCCCACTTTTATATAGTAAAACTGGGGTTTACAGGGGTAAACCTTATTTTTCTTATTTCTGCTCTAAAATATAGATTGTGGGTACTGGTTAGAACCGCCTCAATGAGGTGGTTCTAACAGGTGCCCACAATCTATATTTTGAGCAGAAATAAGAAAAATATCACAATTTTCATCTTAAATTTTCATTTTTTCGGGGACAAAGGTGGCAATGTATTTGTATAGGCGTGTTTGCGTGATGCTATGTTTTGAGTAGAAATACAAATAATATCACAAAATTTCATCAGATAATTAACAGTTTTTGAGATATGGACAAAGGCACCATGACACACGGACATGTTATCTGAGTGGCTAAAAAAAAGAATTTCTTATTGCACAGTGTACTTATTGAGGCTAATATGGTTGGTCGGAATTAAATTGTAAAAGCTGATTCTAAAATGGTTGCAAGACTGTTCAAGGGAGATAACTTACCTGCATACTGTCTACTCTCTGATAAAGAGGTGCAGAAGCTCCTGGGCTGGCCATCATGTCTCTCGTTTCACTCATCTTGCCTTCAAGATTTTTAACTTCATCCTAGAAAATAAAAGCATATGACAGTAGGTCTAGGTCTTTATTCACGCTCATCTCAATGTCGTGTAAAAGTCCCACAAAATTGGAAGCAACATCTCCAAAATGACCTAAATAGTGTGTTTATGGGGATGTAAAACCTCAACACAAACAAACAAATTGACAAGCACAGTCCTTTTGCATTCTTGTGTGACAAACACATCTTGGTGTTAGAGGTAACAGCTGTTTGAACAGAAGGCGCTGACGTGTAAACCTGTCCATTACGCAAACACACCTATACAAATACATTGCCACCTTTATCGCCGAAAAAATGAAAATTTTAAGATGAAAAATTGTGATATTTTTCTTACTTCTGCTCAAAATATAGATTGTGGGCACTCGTTAGAACCGCCTTATCTAGGCGGTTCTAACGAGTACCCACAATCTATATCTGAGAGCAGAAATAAAAAAAATAAGGTATACCCCCGGAAATCCCAGTTTTACTATATAAAAGTGGGGTTCAATGGGTCAAAATTATATAGGCGTGTTTTCGTGATGCCCTGGATAGATCCCGAAGCAACCTACCCGAGACAACCTACCTAGTGACAGATTTACAGACAGACCCATATCAGAATCAGAATTGTTACTGGTGACACGTCAAATGACATTCATACACCAGGACCTGTGATGTGGGAAGTTAGTCCCTAGCTCTAACCAAAGAGGTAAATTTAGCTACACAATCATCAGTACCTTCAGCTGACAAAAAAATCTAATTGGGAAGGGCATTCCAATCTCTAATGGTTCTGGGGAAGAACGACTTATTATAAAAGTCAGTTCTTGCAGTACGGGTCTGAAACGCCAACAAATGGTGAATTCTACAGTGTCTAGCTGGGGAACAAGGTCATCTGTAAACATTGCAAGCTGCAGAGGGGGTAAGATAACCTGGAACACTGGTATTCAGTAATCTGAAATTCATTCATTGTATCTCTGCAGTATAACCTGTTGTAAGGGCCACCTCTATTTAGCAATCTCTATTCCAGATTCCTTTTAAAGGTAAATTGAATTGAATATCTATTAAGCACGCACCTGTCTTATAATCAAAGCACTGAAAGCACTGGGTGGGAATCAATTGTCTCTGATAGTAGGCTGAGAAAAAAAACAGTCCTAAACTGGGACTTATACTGTTTCATTTAACCGTTATATTTCTCTACTGTAAGTAAATTGTGTAGATGTCGATCAGATGGTGCTTTCTGCTGCATCTGACCCTTAAATTCATGTACTATAACAAACAGTGTCAGAGTTCCCACTCACGCAAAATCTTACGTGAATCACGCAAAGAAAATAAAAATCAAGTACAATTTTTTTCCGTCGGGCGAGATTCCGCACGTCCGAAATTGACTGGAGCGAACCGGCCGATTTTTTTCGAGCGTCCGAAATTGACGGGGGCGAATCGGCTGATTCGCTGAAAAAGATTTTGGACAAGCCGCAGACTTGAATCCGTCGCATAGAAGAGCTTTCGCGCATCCGAAATTTAATGGGGCGAACCGGCCGATTTTTTTCGAGCGTCCAAAATTGACGGGGCGAATCGGCCAATTTGCTAAAATAGATTTTTGACAACCCGCAGGCTTGAATCCGTCGCATAGCACTTCAGCGCATCTGAAATTGACTGGGGCAAATCGGCCGATTTTTTCCGAATGTCCGAAATTGACGGGCGCGAATCAATGAGATGAAACCACCGCTATAGTTTTTTTTCTGCACGCGATCGATAAATGATGTCATCGGACCCCAGCAACCCCACACGTGTCTATTGTTTTATCTTAATGGGGCGTATCTCTTTCATAAAAAATTGTTTGGAAACGGTAAAAAAATTCTCTATAGCAAAACGGTTGTGGAAAACAGCGTTTTCTGTAAGCTCCGTGTCAATAACCAACAACAGCATACAGATGTGTTAACACAAATTAAAGCGTTCAACTTTTCTCGCCAAGCGTCTGCTATTTGGCGCCAAAACATAATCATTCACGAGATAGTAGAATAGTCGTAGCAACTGTCTTAGGAGCAATTAAATAATTTTCACCTTGATTGCGGATTAAATTTTATGATCGGGGAATAAACGCAAATTAGAGACAAAACTTGACCATATTTTCACACCTTATAGACATGCACCACAGGGTGGCAATTATATGACAGGGATTAACAATAGTGTCATAATTGAACCGTTTTAAATCATCAAACAGTGTAAATCCAAATCAGATGTCTGCAGCGTCTTTCTGAGGGGTCTGATCTGGGACTGCACTGTTTGCCGATGTCCCAAAAAGGGCCGCGGGCATATGTGGGTTAATAAATAAATAACAAGGGTGAACAGGTAAAGTCTTTTCAACATTTTAATGTAAAATACATGCTTTCTGGTGATACACACACGCACATGCATTTTCCCGCCTTTTGAAGACGATGGCGCGTTCCGTTATGTGTTACAAAAACTGGCCAAATTCTTACTTTTTCTCACGCATCCACCAAAATTTCAGCAAATGTTCCATGCGGGTAATACAACAGAATAACAGTTTTCCTCCAGATTTTGGAAAAAAGGGGATGCGGGTAGTATGCAAATGCGGGTAATACACACCCGAATACGGTAACGATTATGGACAAGTATACAGGTTTTCTCACACATTTCTTTTCGTTGCAAAATTTCATACCCCCTGAATTTGATTCTTAACCCCAGTTTTTGTACCCAGGGGGTAAGTTTACCCCCAGAAATAAACATGAGTGGGAACACTGAGTGTAGACCCTGATCAGATGCCACGTTCTGTGGCATCTGATCTTGGTCTACACTGTTTGCCAAGCCCAACCCATGATTCCAGGCCAGATTTAACCCATTTAGTACTGGAAACCCCAAAATGAGTACCAGGGAACATCAGAACGTGGCGTCTGATCAGGGCCTACACTGTTTGCAAAAAGTTCAGCCATTTTCCTACTAGATTTAGAAAAAAACACAACCTGATACCCCTACATTTCGAAATGGACTCCTGCTATATATAAGGAGGAAGATTCCATTTGGTACAAAAAGGGTTAATAGATAACCATATTACACAACATGCAGACCTCACAGCGGTAAAA
Organism: Lucinisca nassula; assembly: GCA_963580285.1. NCBI lineage: Eukaryota > Metazoa > Mollusca > Bivalvia > Lucinida > Lucinidae > Lucinisca > Lucinisca nassula. The sequence continues at coordinate 51,360,765 of OY757012.1, read as the reverse complement.
TTAATGTAGCTATTTTCTATAAATAACCATTGCCTGGATTTCATAGAAATCGGTGATAGTCACATGGACTTTAGCACTCGAAAATTTCTGTGCTTAGTAACCTTAGGGTGAACTGACGAACAATCAACCCAAAATGACTTTCTTGGGCCTTCTTGTTTAACAGAGGTTCACCTTACCTGATACAGTTTATACTGTCTGTCAATATTCCTCAGTTTATCTCCTTGCTCCTTGGCCTGTCCTTCCAAGATCTGTACCCTGTCGTTGAGGTTAGACAGACTGTGTCGGATCAGGTCATGACTGTCTGCATTTGCCACTGCCAGTAACTCCTGAGCTGCATGACCCATAGCCAGGATCTCACCTTGGAGAGATTTGATCTCACGCTGGATGTCCTGTAAAAATAAGGTTGCATTAGCCAGTTTTGCTCGAAGACTGTTCATAAGTTGTTTGATCTCACCTTGGAGAGATTTGATCTCACGCTGGATGTCCTGTAAAAATAAGGTTGCATTAGACAGTTTTGCTCGAAGACTGTTCATAAGTTGTTTGATCTCACCTTGGAGATATCTGATCTCACGCTGAATGTCCTGTAAAAATAAGGTTGCATTAGACAGTTTTGCTCGAAGACTGTTCATAAGTTGTTGGATCTCACCTTGGAGATATCTGATCTCACGCTGAATGTCCTGTAAAAATAAGGTTGCATTAGCCAATTTTGCTCGAAGACTGTTCATAAGTTGTTGGATCTCACCTTGGAGATATCTGATCTCACGCTGAATGTCCTGTAAAAATAAGGTTGCATTAGACAGTTTTGCTCGAAGACTGTTCATAAGTTGTTGGATCTCACCTTGGAGAGATTTGATCTCATGCTGAATGTCCTGTAAAAATAAGGTTGCATTAGCCAATTTTGCTCAAAGACTTTCCATAAGGTGATCCATAGCCATTACATAAACAAGTCTGTGAAAAGTCTGTGAAAAGAACACCCCCCTAAACCCCTAATGGAGAAAACTGGGGTTTACTGGGCTACACATTATTTTTCTTATTTCTGTTCCAAGACATAGGTTGTGGGTACTTGTTGTGGGTACTTGTTAGAACCGCCTCAATGAGGCGGTTCTAACAAGCACCAACAACCTATGTTTGCAATATAAATAAGAAAAATATCACAGATTTTCATCAGAAAAGTAGCCACTTAGGAGATGTGAAAAAATGCAGTATGTCGCATGGATGTGTTATCGAAATGACATTTTTAATCCAAAAAGAACTGATGGTTTTTCTTATCGTCAAGGCACTTTTAATGAGTACCTACAACATAATTATGCTTTAATGCAGAACTAAGTAAAATAATACCCCCTCATAATATGGGGCTATGGACTTTCCATGACTGAAATGCAGATTTTATGTTTTGCTGACAACCCAGGCCAAGTTGTTCCAAGCATTGTTATCTTAACGAGCTCATTAGTGTAAGCAAATCCGTAAGATCTTAAATGTTCTAGTAAGTTCAATAGATAATACTAGTATGTTGGCTGGAAAAATATGAGTAGCATTTGCAAAAGCTACCCACATTTTCTCAGCAAAAATATTAGCATATTTTTCATGTTAGATGATTAGTTTTAACAATACGCTACCTAACAACATTGTTATTTCTTTGTTTGTTTAGAGTTTAACTGCCCAGTGAACACTATTAAGATTATATTGAGCCGGTCAGTTTAACTAACCACACTTTTCCTGGGCAGGCTTATACGTAAGTGGTTAACCTGTACAATGCACATTCCTTCGCCAGAAACTGACAACTGCCCTTCTTGAATCAGCTGAAGGTAGAGAATGACCTTTGAAAATATTTCTTTATCAATCTCCAAGAAACAATATGGCTGGACCCAGCTGGGATCAAACCTGCAATATCATGACCATAAGTCTACCATGCAGCTAACTAAGCCAACGGGGCCAGCTCAGAACTACAGGCATTCATCATGAAAACACGCCTATATCAATTTGACCCCTTGAACCCCACTTTTATATAGTAAAACTGGGGTTTCCGGGGGTATACCTTATTTTTCTTATTTCTGCTCTAAAATATAGATTGTGGGTACTCGTTAGAACCGCCTCGATGAGGCGGTTCTAACGAGTGTCCACAATCTATATTTTGAGCAGAAATAAGAAAAATATCACATTTTTTCATCATAAAATTTTCATTTTTTCGGCGAGAATGGTGGCAATGTATTTGTATAGGCGTGTTTGGGTAATGTGAACACTCCAGTTTGAGGTAATCAGTATCTAACTTCATATACTGAGTGGGTCACATTTGATCATTACCTCAGACAAGATTACAAATTACAGCAGAACTTCCATGGCTCAAACACCGATGGTTCGTTTACCATGGACGTGTCGAACCCGTTCTTGAGCCCTAGCAAAATCCTCTACATAAGAAATAGTGGGGGATAATTAAGAAAATTTTAGTCTTTTACCTTGCAAATGTATGCTGTGTGTACTCATTAGAATCGCCTCGATGAGGCGATTCTAATGAGGTCACACAGCATACATTTTCATTATAGAACACCGAAAAGTTGTCTAAAAGTATCTGGTTATGCCTCCTGACAGTAACCCCTGTCTCGAACAGATTTTCGAGGTCCCAAAGGTGTTAAAGCCATTGGGTCGACTGTAAATTCAAATTTTCACACCACATTTTGTGTTTCATTAGTATAACAAATCCTTGTGACACAGTGTGTTCCTACATATCCCCAAAACTGGTGAAAATTTGTGATTTTTTTTTATTATTATTATATATATGGGTGCTTTCTAGAAATGTCTCATTGACTATATTCAATATTGATGAACAGCCCCTGCCCATAGGGGCTTGAAGAAATATATGGGCTGCCACGCAGAGCTGAATCTGGCCCGCACATTAGTACCGGTAAACTGCTTAGAGGATCTAAGCCTGTCCAGGAACCGCAGTGCGAGGCGGACCGTCCATGCTTATAAACCCTATTGGTTTCATTGGGCGACAGGGCTTGAGATGTCATTTCATCTCAATGTTGGGTAAAAGTCCCACAAAATTGGAAGCAAAGTCTCCAAAATGACCTTCACAGTGTTGACGGGGACGTTAAACCTCAAATCATACAAAATCAAGCAATAAATATTGATGAAGCAAGTTACAAAGCTTATGTGCATATAGTTTCTACATGTCTATGACCTCCTTTACCTCATTTTCTTTGACCTTCTCCTCGGAGTTCAAGTTCGCATCGGGTGCAAATAGTTTCTGTTCAGTAAGATCTAGCCAGCCAGAGACATTTTTCAGAGCATCCTGGTACTTCTGCTGAAACTCCAAGGCCTGCTCCAGACGGAGTTGTTTATCATCAACCTGAACCTGTAATTGCTTCCAGAGGTCAGTGAGTGAAGCTAGATGGCGCCGGATGTCCTGCAACTGGGACGATGTGTCAGGGCCATAATGTCGTCTGCCATACTTTCCAGGGCCAATCAGCTCCTAGAAAAGAAAATACAGTATTTATAAATGGCCTAACATTGTATTGGTTTATTTCAAACTTTTTATAACAATTGGTTCTTCATATTACAATTAACCCATAAAATGCCAATCACGAAAAATGTCATCTGCTTTGCCGTCTGCCAGTTAGTTTAAAAGTAGTTTTTGCAAACAGTGTGGACCCAGATCAGACTGCTCCTGTAGGAGCAGTCTGATCTGGGCAGACACTGTTTGCCTGTATGCAAAAATATTTTCAAAAAGTTTGCAAAAAAAAAAATCAGCAGACAACATAATATGCAGACGACATTTCCAGATGTAGTTTTTCTCGGTATCTTAAGTGTTAAAGCTCTTAATAATGCTGTTTACTATGACACATTTTTGGATAAAATACGGTTTAAAGATAGACTCAAAAATGTCTAGATTGAACTGAAAAATGAAAATATAAACTACACATGTTTTGGCTAAAACACATTAGCACAGTTTTTGCAATAGTGTTATAAGAGGTTTTGGTGTATTTTTAAGAAGATAACAATATGCTCTTTATTTTTCTCCTACAACATGGAGCAAGACACACTTGAGCCAAGCCTGCCAAAACCTATGCTCTTAACTTTTCTCCTACAAATGGGAGCATTGTGATAAAAAAAGACACCTGCCCAAACCTACAATAATGCCTTGCATCCAGGATATGGAGCAATTGGATCCACCCGGACTGGTCAGAATCCTTCCTTTACATCTTGAATCTTGAATCACCAATCGTGAATAAAATGCGTTTTAAATGTCATATGATAAAAAGAATCTTGCATTCGTGCTCATGTATTATTGAATTTATTAAACTAGTTGAGGAAAAGGGATAAAATGTTCGGCAAAGCCTTGCATTTTATCCCTTTTCCTCAACTCGTTTAATAAATTCAATAATACATGAACACTCATGTAAGATCCTCTATTTATCACGGAAGTTCAATAGGAAACCTAGGGTAATCATGGACAGCTTCATGATGTTGCCAGTAACATAGAGGATCTTACATGAGTGTTCATGTGTTATTATATTTTTTAAACAAGTTGAGGTAAAGGGATAAAATGCGAGGCTATGTCGAGCATTTAATGCCTTTTCCTCAATGAATTTAATAAATTCAATAATATATGGGCACAAATGCAAGATTCTATTCATCATATAACATTTAAAATGTATTTTATCCACGATTTATTTTTTACAAAAATGTCAATGTTCCATCATTGGTAAACATGACGTCGTTAAGGATGTCGTATGTGTAACGTTATCGGGCATATCTTACTAATTTGCATATTTGATCCACTAGTGGATTACCAAATTTATTACATGGCATTATTACATTCTCTGAAGGGATGTCATATGATAAAATATGTTATTACCTACATGTTGTGAGGTCATACTGTTTTTATGACATGATGACATGAGTAACAATGTGTTATTACATGTTGTGAGGTCATATTGTTTTTATGACATGATGTTATCCACTACATAACAGTGATGTTATATCATAAAGTAGGTTTTGTCACACGCTCACCCATTTGAAGTCTTAGCCAATGAGAAAAATCATGACTCTTACTGAGGTATTCCTAATGAGTTCTTCTAGGTTCTCTTTCTTTTCTGCCATTTCCTTGGACAATTTCTCCCATCTTGGCTGCATATCCTCTTCCTTGATAGGAACAATATGAACCAGCCTGGCAGTTACTGGTTGTGACTCCCGAGACTCCCTGTCACGTGAACGCATCTCCGAGCTCAGCTGTCGGACTAGGTTTCGGTGTTGGAAGAGGTCTGATTGTAATTGCTGTAAACAAAATCAAAGAGAATTATTGGATAGGAGTGCAATGCATAAACAGGTATACAAAAGTTTTGTTTGTTTGAATTGGAGTTTAACATTCCCGTCAACACTATTTAGGTAATTTTGGAGATGTTGTTTCCAATTTTGTAGGACTTTTACCCGACATTGAGATGAAATGACAGCTCAAACACTGCTGCCCAATTAAACTAAAAGGCTTATAAGCATTGGATGGTTCGACTCACACCACTTTGCCTGGGCAGGCTTAGTCCTTCTAAGCGGTTTACCAGTACTCATGTGTGGTCATTTTCAGCTCTGCATGGAAGCACCATGCGGCCCATCTATTTTTCCAAGCCCTGATGTGTGGGGAGAGGTATACAAAAGAAACAAGCTGCCAAAAATGTTTATAAAGTGCATGTATATTGGCTTTGAAAGTGCCGTCCAGCTTCAATGGCTTAAATATTGGAATTTTCTCTTTATACAATTGTTGAGATACTGACTGCATTGTGCTATGGAATTATCTCTTTATACAATTGTTTAGATACTGACTGCATTGCACTATGGAATTTTCTCTTTATACAATTGCTTACATTCTGACTGTATTGCACTATGGAATTATTACAAAAGGACAGTATTGTACTATGGAATTTTCTCCTTGTACAATTTTTTTACATACTGATTGTGATGTTCTAAGGAATTATCTCTATAAACAATTGTTTACATACTGACTGCACTATGCACTATGGAATTATTTTCTCTTTATACCTTAAATACTGACTATTTTGCTACGGAATTATCTCTTTATAAAGTTATGTATATACTGACTGTTTTGTGCTATGGAAATATCTCCTTATACACTTGTTTCATGCTGACTGTATTGTGCTATGTAATTATCTCTTTATGCATTTACTTACATACTGACTGTATTCCCCTATGGAATTATCTCTTTATATACTGGCTTACATACTGAATGTATTGCCCTATGGAATTATCAATACTGTCTACATACTGACTGTCTTGTGCAAAGAATTATCTCTTTATACAATTATTTACACACTGACTATATTCACTATTGTTCCATAGAATTATCTCTTTATACAACTGTTTACACACTGATTGTATTGTGCAATGGAATTCAATTGTATAGTGAGGTAATTCCATAGCAACCCTGTCATTCTTTGTTGTGGGGAGAGGGGTGGGTAGGCAGGGAGGATATAGTCTGTTACCTGTTGTAGTTGGTGTTTCTCTAATGGTGTAACCATCTGCTCAACAGCAGGAGGAGCTGCTGCAAGCTTCTTTGTGTCCCTGATCCACTCCTGCAGATGCTTGACATTCGTCTCATAATCATCCATCTCTCGCTTCCTCTTCTCACTTTCCTTGATCGCTGTCCTCAGAGGAGCTTGTTTCTCGATCGCCGACAGTTTGAGATTACCAAGGTTTTGTTGTAATGTGGCGAGTTGTGAGCGGAGTTTGTCAGCTTCTGCGGGTGGCTCCATTTCACAGATACTGTCACAATGGATGGCAAGGTCAGCAACTTGCTGCAGGTGTTGATTCAACTGGTCTTGTAACTCCTGAAAATTAAGAAATATGTCAGCTCTAGCTATGAATTGTTTAGTAATAAATCACAGTTAGGCAGTCAGCTGTAAAGTAAATCATATTACATGCTATAAGATCACGCACACATTAAATGAGCCCCGCCAAGCGAATTTGTGTCTTAGAGCATTCCGTCATGACAAATTTTAACTGCGCATGCCCAGCCATTCAGAGGGGCCAGGGATATGACTTTATGTCTGAAGGTTCCTCTTCATTCACTGCTTGTATGAGCGAGCAGCGAAGGTTCTGGCGAGACTGCGCGGATGCGCAGGCTCGCCTGAACCTTCGCTGCTCGCATAGGCAATAAATACCAAAATTGCTTGACGGGGCCCAAATTATGATGTTTTTGTGATAAAAAGAGGGGAAAATAATCGCTGACTTGACCATGTCTTCTTTACGGAATACAGTAGAACTTCGATGACTCGAACACCGATGACTTGTTTACTATGGCTGAGCTGAACCTAGGGAATTTCTTTCCAAAAGAAATAGAAAAGAAAATTTATGGTATTTTCGTCCTTTTTCTTGCGAATGTATCTTGTGTGTACTCATTAGAATGGCCTACACATTTATATTATAAAATGCCAAAAAGAAGTCCAGAATTACCTCCTGGAAGTAGCCATCAGTGGCTCGAACTACCTCTGTCTCGAACAGATTTTCTTGGTCCAGAAGGTGTTTGAGCCATTTAAGTTAGATTGTGTTATGTTTTACTATAATTACATGCTTCCTATGCCTATGGTTCAAACATGTCCGAAGTTTGCATAAGGACCAAATGGTTGATGCACCTGACCATGCAATGACTGGAAGAACTCTCTGTAGGGCTTGTTTTCCTGTCTTTGCACACTGTGCACTTACTTTGGATCCCAAAAATGTATAGAATGTATAGAAAAATTATCATTTCTGGTCTTTTTTCTATACAATCTATGCATTTTCACTTGGTTATAATACAGCTGTTAAAGTAACATAGTGACAGGCCTGTGACCTAGTGGGTGAGAGCATGTAATGTCTCTAAGACTTACTCATTAAGTCTCACACCACTTTGGGTTCAAGCCCCGCTCGGGTCACATGTGAGGGATACCACAAGTTCTGCAACAGAAGGTGAGCTTGTTTTTCTTCACGTACTCCAGTTTGTCCACCTTTTCATTAATGATCCACTTGAAATAAGTGAAATATCCTTAGGGCCATTATGCCAAAAACAAAACACAAACTAACATGTTTTCTGTTCTGGACCCGAACAATAATATCATAAAGATATTGTGGTCTATCTATGGCCAGCATAAATTTCATGCTGAGTTCAGTATGTAAAAAGGTCCTAACTTTATGAACATCACCATCATACCTTGTTTTCCAACAGCTGTTTCTTAAGTTCTGCTACACTGTCAGTGGCCTGTGGTGTTGTAGCTTGTCTCACTTTCATCTCATCATACCAATCTTCAATTTCTTTCACATGTTTCTTGTAGGCGGCTAGTGCTATTTTGTGCTTCTCTCGGTCCTTCATGGCAGTCTGGTAAAATATGTTTATTTGTTTGTTTGTGGTTGAACCCACTGTATGCTAGTGGACTCTTCCACTGCTATCTGTTGGACAAGTCCATTTGTTAAATAAGGGATGCCAGGCCTATTTTTGTTGTTTTTATTCTATTTTGACAGAAAATTCTGTTAGCAAATAGCACAGGCCCTGATCAGATGCTGTGTTCTGCGGCATCTGATCTGGCCCTGCACTGTTTGCAAAGGTACCACTTTAGAGGTTTCACAAGGTACCACTTTAGGGGTTTCCCGCAGTTACCACTTTAGGGGTTTCCCGCATACAATGGGTTAATGACCATGTCAATACTCTGTAGGTCATTTTGGAGATGCTTCCAATTTTGTGGGGACTTTTCCCCAGCAATGAAATGAAATTATATTTCAAGCCCTACCACCCAAAGATACATAGTGTATTTTATATTTTCTTGTCCTTTCGGATCATTGGTTTCATTGCAGAATTTTGAAAATATTTGAAGGTCACTAATACTAGGAAACTAGCTACAACAAACATGATAACCCTTTTATACAACATATTTAATGTAAATAGAGCCGTTGTTAAGGGAACTTGTGGCAGCCCCTGCCCATTGGGGCTTGTAGAAATAAATGAGCTGCATGATGCTTCCACGCCGAGCTGAATCCGACCGCACACGAGTACTGGTAAACCGCTTATAGGATCTAAGCCTGCCCAGGCAAAGCGGTGCGAGTCGGACCGTCCATGCTTAAAAACCCTATTGGTTTCATTGGGCCACAGGGCTTGAGATGTCAATGTTGGGTAAAAGTCCCAAAAAATTGGAAGAATTGTATCCAAAATGACCTTTATCGTGTTGACCTGGACGTTAAACATCAAACCAAACAAACAAGGGAACATGTGGTGGCCGTAAAAAGTTTCACTGCCCTTCATCATGGTGTAGTTTATATTTTCTTGTCCTTTGGGACCACTGATTCCATTAAAGAATTTGGAAAATATTTGAGGGCCACTGATGAGGCCTAATTCGCTGAAATTAGTTAGTTTGCCCAGAAACCATGCAGAAAATACTTTTTCAGTCGATTGTCCCCAATTTACTAAATGGCAAAATCCGAAATCATGCTGTTGTCCATGTAACCATCACTGATTTGGGAAGGCAATATCACAGTAATTAACAGAAAAAGACTCGCTATTTCTATCGATGTTTCATGCAGGTCAAAGCTATTTATAGAGACTGGACTGGAATCATGTGCTGGGTTTGGCAAACACCGAATACCCAGAGCGAGGCGATTCTAACAAATGTCTATAATATTTGTTTCTTGGAGTAATGAAGTGGAAAAGACCTTTTATAACCTTGGAATTCTTTATAACGGCAATTCATTATAACGGCACAATAATAGGGAACAAATACTGTCGTTATAACATGGGTCCTCTGTATATTACTCCTTACTGGGACTCTTTATAGCGACAAATTCGCTATAGCGGCAAAATGTTAGGGCACAAACACATGTACTGTCATTATAGTGAGCGTTCTCTGCATTTATTGTTTATTTGATTTGTTTGATTTAAGGTTTAACGTCCCCATCAATACTGTAAAGGTCATTTTGGATATATGTCTTCCTATTTTATGGGACTTTTACCCAGCATTGAGATGAAATGAATCTCAAGCCCTGCCGTCCAATGAAACCAATAGGGTTTATATGCATGGTTGGGACAACCCGCACCGCTTTGCCTGGGCAGGCTTAGATCCTCTAAGCGGATTACCAGTACTCATGTGTGGGTCGGTTTCAGCTCGGCATGGAAGCATCATGCAGCCCATTTATTTCTTCAAGCCCCGATGGGCGGGGGCTGTTGTATTTGTTGTGACTTTTTGTTACTTACCTGTAACTGCTTGGCTTTGTCATCAGCCATGTTCTGTAAGTTCTCTATCTTGTCCGACAACATCGATAGTGTTGCCTGCATTGCCTGGTAGCCTTCAGGATCTGACATCTCCATGATCTGTCGGCCACGCTCTCGTACACGGGCAATGTCTTCTCTTAGACAAGCAATCTCATTTTCGGCATCCTGCAATTTACCAATAGGATTTTTGTTAGTCTGTTAAAGTTTTAACTTTGTTTACTTACACTTTAATTCCATCAATAGCTCACATGAACTTATTTAACTCTTATCATGCTGTTCACGACAACCCCTAGCTTTGGAAACAGTGTAGATCCAGATCAGATGGCTTCTGAAGAAGCCATCTGATCAGGATCTACACTGTTTGACAAGACGTTTATGGATTTGTAAGAATAAATTACATGAAGTAATCTGATTGGTTCAAAGACAGAAATGGGTAGGGCTAAACTGAATATTCAGCAAGATAAGGGTTAATGCTTCAAATGTTGTAGAAAATTCTGGAGCAGACTGCAATCAAGTTTTCCATTATTTTTCAGTAAAAATATGACTTGACATTTTATTCATCTTCCCAACTGATGATTCATATGTGATGTCAAGCCTTATTTTCACTGAAAATAAGGAAGAAACAAGATGTGTTTGTGAAACATGAATATGTCCCTGGGCATGGTCATTTTTTCATCGAAGTTGGTCACATGTCAAGATCAAGGTCACAGGTCAAGATTCTTTGTTTGAGTAGGAAGACATTGTCACAAAGAACCTATATGCTCAATATAAAGGTTTGAACTCAAACGGTTCAAAAGTTAAGACCAATAATAATTTTATCTTTATAATAAGTCAAGGTCACAGGTGAAAATTTTTTGTATGGGGGTGCAGTCCTTGTCCTTGTCACAAGGAACCAACATGCAAAATATGAAGGCTCTATCTCAAACGGTTCAAATGTTATGACCAATGTTATTTTTTAAGTAGGTCAAAGGTCACGGTCACAGGTCAATTTGTTTGGTATGTTATTTTTTTTCTTTTAGGTAGGTCAATGGTCAAGGTCATGGTCATAGGTCAATTTTTTGTATGGACCTGAAGCCCTTATTACAGGGAACCTTCATGCAAAGTATGAAGGCTCTATCTCAAACAGTTCAAAAGTTGTGACCAATGTTGTTGTTTTTTTCTTAAAAGTAGGTCACGGGTCAAGATCAAAGGTCAATTGTTTTATTAAGTGGGAAGTCCTTGTCTCAAAGAACCCACACACCAAATATGAAGGCTATATCTCAAACGGTTCAGAATGACCAATGTTATTTTTTTCTTTAAAGTAGGTCATGGGTCAAGGTGAAGGTCAGAGGTCAAATATTTTTGTATGTTTAGAAAGCCCATGTCACAAGGAACCTACATGCTAAATATGAAGGCTCTATCTCAAAGGTTCAAAAGTTATGACCAACGTTAAAGTTGTCTACATACAAACTAACAAACCAACAAACAGACCGAGCAAAAACAATATGTCCCCACTATCGCTACCGGGGACATTAAAAAAACTTTGAAAATGCTGTCTGCTAAATGTGCTTCACCCTTGAAAGGTTAAGTGAAGATGCAGATGTTGGCGAGTCTGTTAAGGGGAACAGCTACATCTGGCATATTTTCCACCATTTTGTACAAGGGAGACAATAACTGGGACTTCCTGTTTGCTATACTGTATGCTAAATAATTTGCTCCTCGAAAAGTAGACCCCTATGCACATGACAAAAATATTTTTTAAAAAGCTGCCTCCCCAAAAGGTACATTCATTCCCATTTATTCATATTCAAACCCAGTGTTTGCTGCAGTAAGATTTTCCAAGACTTGCTGCAGCAAGATTTTCCAAGACTTTCGCTGCTGTGAGATTTTTCAAAACTTTTGCTGCAGTAAGATTTTCAAAGACTTTGGCTGCAGTAGGATTTCTCAAGATATTTGCTGCACCATGATGTTGCAGTAAGATTTTCCAAGACTTTTGCTAAAGCAAGATTTCCCAAGAATTTAGATGCAGTAAGATTTTCCAAGACTTCTGCTGCAGTAGGATTGCCCAAGACTTTTGCTGCAGTAAGTTTTTCCAAGTCTTAAGCTGCAGTGAGACATTCCAAGACTTTTGCTGCAGAAACTTTTTGTTAGACGTCCGTTGCAACTTTCGGTGCAATAAGATTTTCTAAGACTTTTGCTGCAGTATTATTTTCCAATATTTTAGCTGCAGTAAGATTTTCCAATGCTTCAGCTGCAGTAAGATTCTGCAGTAAGGATTTTCAAGACTTTTGGTGCATAAAGATTTTCCAAGACTTCTGAAGCAGTATGATATTCCAAGACTTAGGCTGCAGTAAGACATTCCAAGACATTTTTCTGCAGAAAGTTTTCCAAGACTTTAGGTGCACAAAGTGTTTCCTAGATTTTGCTTCAATTACATTTTCCAAGACTTCTGTTGCAGTGTTATTTCCAAAGACTTTGCTGCAGCATGATTCTCAATGACTATTATTGGAGTAAGATTTTTCAAGACTTTTGCTGCAGTTACATATTTCAAGATTTTTGCTGCAGTATGATTTCCTGAGACTTTTGCTGCAGCATGATTTTCGTGGAATATTATTCAAGCATGATTTTCAATAGCTATTATTGGAGTAAGATTTCTCAAGACTTTTGCTGCAGTTACATATTCCAAGACTTTTGCTGGAGTAAGTTTTCCAAAGACTTTTGCTGCAGTAAGACTTTCAGCTGCAGTATGATTTTTCAAGACTTGCTACACTAAGATTTTCCAAGACATGCTGCAGTAATAGTTTCCAGGACTATTGTTGCAGTAAGTTTTTCCAAGACATTTTGCTGAAGTAAGATTTTTGAATACTTATGGTTTACCAAGACAGTTTGGTTTTTGTTTGATTTGTGGTTTAATGTCCCCCTCAACACTGTAAAGGTCATTTTGGAGACGTTGCTTCTAATTTTGTGGGACTTTTATCCAACATTGAGATGAAATGACATCTCAAGCCCTGTCACCCAATGAAACCAATAGGGTTTATTAGCAAGGACGGCCCACCTTGCACCGCGGTTCCTGTACAGGCTTAGATCCTCTAAGCGGTTTACCAGTACTAGTGTGCAGGCCGGATTCAGCTCTGTGTGGAAGCATCATGCAGCCCATATATTTCTTCAAGCCCCTACGGGCGGGGGCCGTAAGACAGTTTGGATCTTCTACAGTGTTATCTTCACATATTGAAATACATGTATGTTTTCCTGTTCATTTATAAAGAAATTCAGAGTAATGTTTTAGCAAGCATTACTTTTACATAGTAAAAGCTAAATATTCAGTTTAAAAAGTTTAAGAACATGTTTATACTGGGTTCCCTCCAAACTGCAACAATAAATACCACATCAAAATTATCTTAGTTTTTCCAAATATCTGGACAAAAAAGTGCCAAAATAAAAACAGTGTGGCCCAGATCAGACTGCTCCCTCAGGGAGCAGTCTGATCTGGGTCTTCACTGTTTACAGTTCTGCCAACAATAGTAACAAACACAATATTAGTCAGGTAATTAAACATTTAAGGTACTGTATCTGGATATTTAATTTTAAAGTGTACAAATTTTTAACATAAGTACTCTCTTCCACGTAAATCAATCATTTTAGGTCAAACATTATACAGGTAGGCAGAATGGTAAATATTAAAAATTCATTGAGATTTATGATGATTATTCAACGATGTTTTTGAAAAATAGTAAAGTAAATATACTTTCAGCATGATTAAAGATTGAATATTGCACTGGGGAAAAATTCAGAGTATGTAACAGTGTTTCTTTAAGAGGTGTTACAATTTAAATCAGCACTTATTAACCCTTGTCCTGCTGAGCCCGGATATGTCTGATCTTTCAAACAATGCAGATCCAGATCAGATGGCTTCTGAAGAAGCCATCTGATCAGGATCTTCATTGTTTGTCATTCAGTTTATGAATTTGTTGCAATGATTTGCATGAAGAAATCTGATTGGTCGATAATCAGTTGTGGGTGTGGCATATTTAAATATTCAGCAGGACAAGGGTTAAAATTACTGCAGAGAGAAATCAAAGATTAACATCAAACTACATCCTCATAAATTGTTTGTTTGATTTGAGGTTTAACGTCCCCGTCAACACTGTAAAGGTCATTTTGGGAGACGTTGCTTCCAATTTTGTGGGACTTTTACCCGACATTGAGATGAAATGACATCTCAAGCCCTGTTGCCCAATGAAACCAATAGGGTTTATAAGCATGGACAGACCGACTCGCAACGCTTTGCCTGGGCAGGCTTAGATCCTCTAAGCTGTTTACCAGTACAGTCAAACCTGCGTTAAGCAAGCACATAAGGGATAATCAGAATGTGTTTGCTGAAGACAGGTGCTTGCTTTACAAAGGTGAATTTTAATGCATTTTCCTTTTTCGGGAACGAAATGGCTGCTTGCTTAAGGCAGGTTGCTTGCTTAACAGAGGTGGCCACTATGACAGGTTTTACTGTACTCATGTGTGGGTCGGTTTCAGCTCTGCGTGGATTTGTTTTTGTTTGATTTGAGGTTTAACGTCCCCGTCAACACTGTAAAGGTCATTTTGGAGACGTTGCTTCCAATTTTGTGGGACTTTTACCCGACATCGAGATGAAATGACATCTCAAGCCCTGTCGCCCAATGAAACCAATGAAGTTTATTAGCATGGACGGTCCGCCTCGCACCGCGGTTCCTGGACAGGCTTAGATCCTCTAAGCGGTTTACCAGTACTAGTGTGCGGGCCGGATTCAGCTCTGCGTGGAAGCATCATGCAGCCCATATATATCTTAAAGCCCCGATGGGCGGGGGTTGACATCCTCATAAATATGTTCTATAAAAGTGTTATCCTTTTAACGCAGAACTGAAAATTATGGAGTCTACAAGTATTTCTGGGCCAGACTAGCTAGTTTCAGCCAATTAGGCCTCATCAGTGACTCTCAGATATTTTCAAAACTCCATGGAATCAATGATCCCAAAGGACAAGAAAATACAAACTACACTATGATGTAGGGCAGGGAGACTTTTTACGGCTGACACACATTCCCTTAACACCAGCTGTTAGACTGTTCAGCATCTAAATAATATCATTTTCCATTAAATATTAACACTTATCACATATTCAGTACTATATTTAACATGATAACCCATGTTTTGCATGTGTGATAATGCTTGTTTCCATTTCCGGTTATCAGCCCGCCCGGTCTGATAACCGGAAACAGTGTATTTTGAACGGACAGCGGTTATCAGCCCACTCATGACGTTATTGTGACGTTGCCAATTACATGACGTAACGCGAATAGTTAGGCGTGACGTTACGCGCTTTTTGCTTGAATTACACTTTTTATCACATTTTTTTTTTTCAATTTATGAACGTCAAACACAGTAAGAATAGGATCTGAATATGTGATAAACAAATTATAACATGGTGTTTTGGTTATCGCCCTCTGTATCAACCCTCGACCATTATCTGCCCTCAGACTAAAGCCTTCGGGCAGATAATGGGGTCTCGGGTTGATACATCGGGCGATAACCAAAACCCCATGTGATAATCTCTAATTATCTTGCTGTTCACGACAACCCCTATCTTTGCAAACAGTGTAGATCCAGATAAGATGGCTTCTGAAGAAGCCATCTGATCAGGACCTTCACTGTTTGGCATTTAGTTTATGAATTTGTACCAATAAATTACATCAAATAATTTGATTGGTTGATAGACAGAAATGGGTGTGGCTTAAATTAATCTTCAGCAAGATAAGGGTTAAAGGGGCTACTCTTAAATGAAAGAATTTGCACCCCTAGAAAAAGACGATTTTAATATATGCGTGATAATAATTTTTGTTCTGGTAACACAACTGCCTAGCATATTTGTTTCAATTTTAGAGAAATCAAAGTGTACTGTAAAGATCCTAAGTATTGGGACAGATAGGCCTAAGCAAACAGTGCAGACCCAGATCAGACTGCTCCTTTAAGGAGCAGTCTGATCAGGATCCACACTGTTTGCTATTCTGTCTGCACCTTTTTGACTCCTTGCTGGATCATGAAACAAATTTGTTAAAATTTTAGGAGGATTTCAGCAAGTCCTCAAAGTGTCCGAATTTTTAGGATTTTTATGTTACACCGAAAAAACAACAAAAAACAAAAATAAATTACCCTATGATCCTTCATTTGCCTATCCATATCTTTATAGGGGTTAAAAGTAACCCCTACCAATTTCTGCTGGACTATCTCCATTCTCGCGGTTACATCCTGCACTGTCGACTGGTACCTCTCCTGCTTCTGCAGCGCCACCTGGAGTTCACGTTCCTTCGCTCCCAACTGTGGCGAGAAATCAGACTCGTCTAAACACTGCACGATTAACGGCCGAAGTGTCTTTGTCCTTCGACTTAATGACGGCATATTACTACTCTCAAACATTGTTCAAAAAGTAAATAATTATAAAATTCCTATGCTAATAATTGTCAAATTTTAGTTTCAAAAGTTACTATCCATTGTACTGACTAGGATATATTATGGCCTGCTCAGGTACTTATGTTGTTTTATTTATGAGTGTTCTCGATTGTCTCTGACAAACAGTGGGTAGTTGGGTACCCTTAACAATTGCCCATTTTGTACTGAATGGAATCTTCCACCATATATACAGCATGAGTCCATTTCGAAATTATGGAATGCCAGGTTCAGTTGTTTTGAGAAATTTATTTAAAAAATGGTTTATCATTCTGCAAACACTCAGCGAAGGCTCTGATCAGACTCCATATTCTGAAGCATCTGATCTGGGCCAGTACTGCACTGTTTAACATTGACTCGTTTTGGCTTTTCCCATACAGGCATAGCAGACATTATACATGTATACTTTTTTTTATTTTTCAGAGAAAATCGGGCTTGACATTTCATGTGAACAGGTGTTTCTTGCAAAATATAGCAGTTTATATTTTTGCAAAATTGCAGTTGACATTTCCAGAACCAAGAAAAATCTAATTTTTTCTCAGATTGGGCTTGACATTTCATGCTCCTCGTAAAAGATTCAATTGAAATACATGTATCTTAATTTTCTAAACTTTAACCCTTTTTGTACCAACTTATTTATAGCTTGAGTCCATTTCTAAATTTAGGGGTGTCTGGTTGTGTTTTCTTCAAAATTGATTTGGTAAATGGCTTAACTTTTTGCAAACAGAATAGGCCCTGATCAGACACCGCGTTCTGCGATGTCTGATCTGGGCCTGCACTGTTTGCCAGGGTACCCCTTTAGGGGTTTCTGGTACTGAATGGGTTAACCAGTATGTATATACTCTACTTGTCTTTAGAATGTTTTGAAATTTTCCACTTTTAACTTAACCCTTAACCCTTGTCCTGCTGAATATTTTTTTTTTTTTTTTTTTTTTTGGTTTGGGTTTTACGGCCCTTTCAAGATTATTTCACTCATATCGAGCCGATCGTTAATCAGAGGTGGGCAAAAACCGGAGTACCCGGAGAAAAACCACCTGACCTTCCGTTGCAGAACTTGGCGTCTCACACGTGGCCCGAGCGAGGCTCGAACCTACGGCGGTGAGAGACCTAATGACTAAGAGTCAGCGCTCTTATCCACTAGGCCACGGAGGCCCGTCTGCTGAATATTTATATATGCCACACCCACTACCCATTATCAACCAATCAGATTACTTGATGCAAATTATTGCAACATATTCACAATCTGAATGGCAAACAATGTAGATCCTGATCAGATGGCTTCATCTGAAGCCATCTGATCTGGATCTTCATTGTTTGGAAAATAAGGCATATCCGGGCTCAGCAGGACAAGGGTAAAACTGCCTATGACTACAATGAAAACGTCAGTTTCAAATATTTCCATCTTATTTTGCAGATAAAGTAAGGCTTGAAATTTCATGTGAATCTGGGCAGATAATTCAAATGAAATATCAAGCCTTATTTTCTCTGAAAAATAATAAAATTGATGTATACTCCAAAAAGTTCAGTGGCATTTTAAGGGTTAAAAAATTTGCCATCACGTGAACAAGTCCGTGAAATAAGGACCCCCCTAAACCCCACTTCATATAGAGAAAACTGGGGTTTACGGGGTATGCATTATTTTTCTTATTTCTGTTCCAAGACATAGGTTGTGGGTACTCGTTAGAACCGCCTCAATGAGGTGGTTCTAATGAGCACCCACAACCTATGTTTTGAGCATTTATAAGAAAAATATCACAGATTTTCATCCGAAAAGTAGCCATTTTGGGGATGTTAAAAATGCACTGTGTCACACAGGTTTGTTATCGTAATGCCAAGAATCATCCACTTCATATATTGTCCATTTCAAAATTTAAGGACATCCAGTTCAGTTATTTTTCAAAATTTATTTTGAAAAAGGCTGATTTATCAAACAATGAAGATCCTGATCAGACGCCACAGTAGAAAATGGCTTTTTGCAAACTGTGGAAGTACTTTCTGCACTCTTTGCCACTGTCATTTTTGGCACTTCCCTTAAAAAACGTTATTTACATTCTACTTAATGTGTTTCCCTTATGAAATGTGCAAAATAGTTTAATACATGTATTTTGAACAAAAATTTGCAAGCTCATCATTTCTTATATCTCTTAAGCCAGTTAAGCAGTTTAAATCTCCAACGAAGCAAGCATCAAAACAACAAAATTATCGTTTTTTTATTCCTTTTTGTTTATATCAATGAAAACTCAAGATATAGAACACCAACTTATAATTATTATCATTATCAATCATTCCAACAGCATCAATTATTAAATCCCAAACTTTTATTACTGAGTTAATAATGAATTCTTTTCACAGATTTAATATATAACCATATATCCATATCCAAACACCTAGACATTTAAATCAGCAGAATTTACCAATTGCATTAAGCTTATTCACAGCCATGAACAACCGATAAAACACAATCTCGCCCGAGAGGAAATTTCTATGGCTTCTAAAGAAACCTAGTTGATAACCGCAATCAAATCAGAAGTTTGTATACCACAAGCACCATACTGAAAGCAAACTTCAGCAAATGTTTTTATCTGCATGCCAAACAACCACATTGTTCCACAAATATTTTAAAAGTCTTAAGCCCTGTCAAGGAAGAAACTGTTAAATATACCCAACAAATTTTCTGCCAATTTTCTGAAGGGAGACAATTTTTGGATCTTCCCATTTGCTTTCTGAATGAATTCAGTCCCCCTGAAAAGGGGGTCTACTCTTAAAAGAAAAGAATTTGCTCCTAAAAGTATTTGCTCTTTGCTCCTACGGAGTTAGAGTAGACTTCTAAGGAGCAAATTCTTTTTTTTTTAAATTAAGCAGTCAACTCTTACTCCTTAGGAGCAAATTTAGGGGTCTACTCCTCCTCAGGAGCAAATTCTTTTCTTTAAGAGTAGACCCCTATATTTGCTCCAAGGGAACAAATTCTTTTAGTAGCAAATTCAGTCCCTCTGAAAAGGATCTTTGCTCCCAATTCAGCAGTCTACTCTTACTCCTTAGGAGCAAAAGGAAAAGAATTTGCTCCTAGAAGAATTTGCTCCTTAGGAACAAATTTAACGGTATACTCTTAAAGAAAAGAGTTTGCTCCTGGGGAGCTAATTTGCTCCTATGGAGTAAGTGTAGACTGCTAAATTTGCTCTTATTTAGCAGTCTACTGTTACTACTTAGGAGCAAATTTAGGAAAAGAATTTACTCCATCATCATCATCATCATCAGAGTTTTGATTAAAATGCAGGTACAGGGGCAACTTCCACAAAAGTGGGCCCCTTTCCATGTAGCTGGCTTGCTACACACACCAGATCTCCAGGTATGTCTATCATTAGGGTTGACAGCCAATAGCTTCCGCTATTAGCTCCCCAGGAGCGAATTCTTTTCTTTAAGGGTAGACCATTAAATATGATCCAAATTTAGCAGTCTACTCTTACTCCTTAGGAGCAAAGTTATGGGTCTACTCTCAAAGAAAAGAATTGGCTCCCCAGCAGCAAATTCTTTTCTTTAAGAGTGGACCGTTAAATTTGCTCCTAAGGAGAAAATTCTTTTCTTTAAGAGTACACTGTTAAATTTGCTCCAAATTTAGCAGTCTACTCTTACTCCTTAGGAGCAAAGTTATGGGTCTACTCTCAAAGAAAAGAATTTGCTCCCCAGGAGAAAATTCTTTTCTTTAAGAGGGGACCGTTAAATTTGCTCCTAAGGAGTAAATTCTTTTCTTTAAAAGTAGACTGTTAAATTTGATCCAAATTAAGCAGTCTACTCTTACTCCTTAGGAGCAAAGTTATGGGTCTACTCTCAAAGAAAAGAATTTCCTCCCCAGGAGAAAATTCTTTTCTTTAAGAGTGGACCGTTAAATTTGCTCATAAGGAGTAAATTCTTTTCTTTAAAAGTAGACTGTTAAATTTGATCCAAATTTAGCAGTCTACTCTTACTCCTTAGGAGCAAAGTTATGGGTCTACTCTCAAAGAAAAGAATTTGCTCCCCAGGAGCAAATTCTTTTCTTTAAGAGTGGACCGTTAAATTTGCTCCTAAGGAGTAAATTCTTTTCTTTAAGAGTAGACTGTTAAATTTGATCCAAATTTAGCAGTCTACTCTTACTCCTTAGGAGCAAAGTTAGGGGTCTACTCTCAAAGAAAAGAATTTGCTACCCAGGAGTAAATTCTTTTCTTTAAGAGTGGACTGTTAAATTTGCTCCTAAGGAGTAAATTCTTTTCTTTAAAAGTAGACTGCTAAATTTGCTCCTAAGGAGCAAATTCTTTACTTTTAGAGTAGTCTGTTAAATATGCTCCTGATTCTTTTCTTTAACCCTTGTCCTGCTGATCCCGGATATGCCATACCTTTCAAACAATGAAGATCCAGATCAGATGGCTTCTGAAGAAGCCATCTTATCAGGATCTACATTGTTTGCCATTCAGATTGTGAATTTGTTGCAATAATTTGCATCAAGTAATCTGATTGGTTGATAATCAGTAGTGGGTGTGGCATATTTGAATGTTCAGCAGGACAAGGGTTAAGAGAAGACTCCCATTAATAAGTGAGTCTGAAATAATTTTGAAAGAGTTACCCCTCCAACCCCTCCAAAAGACTGTATTAATACCCACCCACCCCGCACAGCCCCTTAATGCCAAACATTCTAGACCATAAAAAAACCCACAAAATGGACAATGTTTTAAAGATTCTTTCGAAAGCTTCCATGTTGGAATAGGAATCAACAGATCTTGGCATTTGAACTTCATAGTCATTATATTTTCCAATTCCATAAAGTTTATTTTGTTTATGTTGATGTTTTACGTCCATGTCAACACTATTCAGGTCATTTTGGAGATGTTGCTTCCGATTTAATGGGACTCTTACCTAACACTGAGATAAAATGACATCTAGCGCATTTATGGAATGCATGAGCACTGTGTAATCGACCATCAGAATCAGAATCAGAATCAGAATTGTTACTGGTGACACGTCAAATGACATTTATACACCAGGACCTGTGATGTGGGAAGTTAGTCCCTAGCTCTGACCAAAGAGGTAAATTTAGCTACACAATCATCAGCACCTTCAGCTGTCGAAATAATCGAATCGGGAAGAGCATTCCAATCTCTAATGGTTCTGGGGGAAGAACGACTCTTTATAAATGTCAGTTCTTGCGCTAAGGGTCTGAAACGCCAACGAATGGTGATTTCTACAGTGTCTAGCTGGGGGAACAAGGTCATCTGTTGGAATGCTGGCAGCACCCTTTAGACCTTTGTATAAAAGGATTAGCCTACTGTCTTTTCTCCTTTTATTGAGAGACTCCCATTTTAATTTTCCAAGTATTCCAGTCATGCTCCCAGTTGCATCATGTGCATGTGAATTATCATTGACCTCACACAGGTAAAATGTTAAGTTTTCTCACACCATAGCCAATAATAACAAGTTCTCTCACAAAAAAAATAGTTCTCACCGAAATTAACCGAAAAATACCCTCATTAGTACATGCAAACACTTGAAAGGGCAAGAACTCTTTTGTTAATGTCAGAACCTTTTCAAGATCCCTTTGTAGTGTGGCTGGACATACAGTCATGCCAGAGCATTCACTGTTTGCCAATTTCATTATTTAACTCTTATCTTGCTGTTCACGACAACCCCTATCTTTGGAAACAGTGTACATCCAGATCAGATGGCTTCTGAAGAAGCCATCTGATCAGGATCTACACTGTTTGACATTCAGTTTGTGAATTTGTAGGAATAAATTACATCAAGCAATCTGATTGGTTCAAAATCAGAAATGGGTGTGGCTAAATTTAATATTCATAAAAATCCTAAAAATTCGGACACACTGAGGACTTGCTGCATTTCCCATAAATTATTAACAAATTTGTTTCACGATCCAGCAAGGAGTCCAAAAGTTGCAGACGGAATGGCAAACAGTGAAGACCCTGATCAGACTGCTCCCCCAGCAGCAGTCTGATCTGGGTCTTCACTGTCTGCTATGGCCTATTCTGTCCCAAGACTGAGGATCATTATGGTAGCTTGAATTCAAATGTTTGCCTATTGAAAGTCATTAACCCATTTCGTACCGGAAACCCCTAGACGGCCGGGTACCTTGGCAAACAGTGCAGGCCCAGATCAGACGCCGCAGAATGCGGCGTCTGATCAGGGCCTACACTGTTTGCGAAAAGTTAAGCCATTTTCCAAGTAAATTTTGAAGAAAACACAACCTGACACCCTTAAATGTTGAAATGGACTCCTGCTATATATAAGGAGGAGATTCCATTTGGTACAAAAAGGGTTAATCAGTGCTTGACTTTTCAAGATTACTCACATGACCGAAATTCAACAAGTATTCAATTTCTTTAATAAGCATAGAACTGCTGAGTTTTTCACTTTTGCTGGGTTTGGCATTAAAATCAACCTGGCAAATCAACATTATCCCTTAAGATGCCAATTCCAAAAATTGTCCCCAACTTTGTTGTCTGTTGGATTTTTTCTTTTTTTTTTTCTTTTTTTTTTTTTGGGGGGGGGGGGGGGTATTATGGCCCTTTCAAGATCATTTCATTTATTTCGAGCCAATTGTTAATCAGGATGGTGGCAACTTAAGTACCCGGAGAAAAACCACCTGACCTTCTATTGCAGAACTTGGCATCTCACATGTAAACCTTGAACCACAGTGGTGAGAGACCTAATAATTATGAGTCACTGTGCTCTTATCCACTACGCCAAGAAGGCCCACTGCTGGTTACTTTAAGGGGAATGCAAACACCTGGCAGATTTCTCTGCCATTTTTCAAAGGGAGACAACTTTCTGGACTTCCTGTTCGCTTTTCTATAAGGCCTGTCCCATTGAAAAAAGGGTCTACTCTTAAAGGAAAGAGTTGGCTCCTCCGGAGCAAATTCTTTCCTTTAAGAGTTGGCCCCCTGAAAAACACTACCCAGCATGTCAACCACAGTGCTGTGCCAAAAATACTATTGACTCATAGGGATGGAGGCTAGGCTTAAAAATAAGTAACCAGTCAGTACAATGAATATCCAGTGTCTCAGACAAAAAAGAAACAAAATGAAACTGAAACATAAGATCTATTTGTTACGGTACATGATAATCTGGACTGGAGAAATGTAAAAATAACAATGTAGCATCTACTTTCTAGAAAACAACTGACCTTCTATAAAACTGAAAATGGTAACCCATTGCATGCAGGAAGCCCTAAAGGGGTACCTTGGCAAACAGTGCAGGCTCAGTTTAGATGCCGCAGAACGAGGCGTCTGATCAGGGCCTGCCCTATTCGCTAACAGAATGATCCATCAAAAATGGAGTATGAATGAAAAAACAGGCCTGAAATGCCTTATATGGACTTGTCCAACATATAGCAATGGAAGAGTCCACTAGCATACAATGAGTTAATGTGTGTGTGAATTCGGGTTTATCGTCGCTTTCAACAATTTTTCAGTCATATCACGACGGTGTCTGGTTGCGACAGGGAGCTCAATGCTCACTTTTATAGTGCTGCCTCACTGAAGTATCATGTCCCAGACACATTACATGATACCACACCCAGTCACATTATCCTGACACTGGGTCTACCAGTCCTAGCTCTACCCCGTAAATCTGAGTGCCAAGCGAGGAGCAGCTAGTACCATTTTTAACGACTTTGGTATGTCGCGGCCCGGGATCGAACCCGTGACCTCCCGTTCCCCAGAGCGGACACTCTACCAACTGAGCTATAGGGGCCGGTTATACAATGAGTTAAAGGCTTGATCTCGTGTTCACTGTAAAATTTCATTGCAAATTATAACGTCTATATAAAATCTTTCATGATTTAAAACATACAAAAATTATCACTACATAAAAGTTATCTAACTACTATGATAACATGTCCATGCAATGAGCTCCACTCTAACCCCTTTATATAGAGAAATCTGGGCTTTAAACATTATTTTGCTTATTTTTGCTTCAAGACACAGGTTGTGGGTACTTGTTAGAACTGCCTCACTGAGGTGGTTCTAACAAGTACCCAAAACCTATGTTTGGTTCTGCTTCAAGACATAGGTTGTGGGCACTTGTTAGAACCGCCTCATTGAGGTGGTTCTAACAAGCACCCAAAACCTATGTTTGGCGCATATATAAGAAAATATCACATTTTTTTATCAGAAAAATTACCATTTTAAAGGTATGAAAGAATGCACTATATTGTGGGTGTCCTATCATAATGATTCTAAAGATCAGGGCCCCCTTGTTTAAAGTGTCATTAGCTTAACAAACTCATTAGCGTCAGACCTGTTAAATTTTCAAACATACATTGGTATTTTTGCTGAAAAAAATATGAGTAGCTTTCACACTGCTAAAGCTACCCATATTATTTCTCAACAAAAATATCAAATTAACTTGAGTGATTAAAAATTTAACATAACATTCACTAATACCTTTGTTAGCTTAAAGACTTGGGCCAGTTGCTCCCACCATTGTTAGCTTAACGAAACCCATTAGTGGTTGAATTGCTGAGTGTTCTAGCAAGTACAATATCTTATTCTGGTATTTTCGCTGGAAAAATGTGAGCAGCTTTGCAAAAAGCTGCTCACATTTTTCCAGCAAAAATATTCGCATATTTGACATATTGGATGATCAAAGTTTTAACGATATGTTATCTAACTACATACACCTGTGGACACTCCTATGAAATAACTTTCAATGAATCTCTTTGCATCAAGTTAGTTTGATAATGTCATTCATCAAGGAATTCTAAAACTAGCTCAAGCAATTGATTGGTCTCATTTTGGAAAACACTTTCTGATTGACATTTGAGATCTATTTTGATTGGACAGGGCAAGAGTCAGCAATGAAATGTACACCACCTTGTGTTTTGAATTTATTTCTGTCTGGCAGTTGACTGATAGGATGTTAGGATATATATTGAATGATGTTTCAAGTCAGAATGAAATGAAGCTCATCAAAGTTTCAATGCTTTTGTGTCCACATGTGTAGTTCCTTTTAAACAATTGGGCCCTGATTGGCTTGCATATCATCACGAAAACACACCTTATAATTTTGACCCCCTCGAACCCCACTTTTATATAGAAAAACTGGGGTTTTCAGGGGTAAACCTTATTTTTCTTATTTCTGCTCTAAAATATAGATTGTGGGTACTCGTTAGAACCGCCTCAACGAGGCAGTTCTAACGAGTGCCCACAATCTATATTTGCAGCAGAAATAAGAAAAATATCACAAATTTTCATCATAAAATTTTCATTTTTTCTGCGATAAAGGTGGCAATGTATTTGTATAGGCGTGTTTGCGTAATGTGAAAGCAAGGCACGTTAGATACCTGTTTTTGCAGATTCTGCCATGATGAGTTAAGGTCATCAAACTTCGAACTACGAGAAGCACTACGTGACCCCTGCAATGACCTTGACCCTGGACCCAACTTGGTGCCAAACGAGGAGCTGCGATCCCTAAGCCCTTGAGTGTGCGGGTCTAGCAAGCTGGGCACACTACGTGACAGATCCTAATGAAGGCAAGAAAGAGAAAAGCAAATTTTAAAATCTACACTAGAAATCTAAAAATAATAACTATATAACCCTTAAAGCACTGCAAAAAATTCTAGAGCAGAAGACAACCTTATTTTTACATCATTTTTCAGAGAAAATTAGGCTTGTCAGCATGACAATCCACATGTAATGCCAAGCTTTATTTATTTCTGCTGAAAAATTTCATTATTTTTTTGGAGAAAAAAAGCTTGACATTACATGTGAATCATCAGACGATTCACATGTAATATGAAGCCTTATTTTTGCTGAAAAAATTAAGAGAAAAAAATACTTGGAAACGTACTCAGTGCATGAAGGATTATGAATAAAACAATCT
The DNA here is from genome assembly GCA_963580285.1 of Lucinisca nassula. Taxonomy (NCBI): domain Eukaryota; kingdom Metazoa; phylum Mollusca; class Bivalvia; order Lucinida; family Lucinidae; genus Lucinisca; species Lucinisca nassula. The sequence continues at coordinate 51,334,209 of OY757012.1, read as the reverse complement.
AGAATAAATTTGTAAAACTACAAATTTCTAGAGCTTGAAGTATTCACATTTCATAAACTTGAAAAATTCCACAAACTGAGAGGTTGGTTGCTGATGACATCACACATTAAGAGTTCCCTTTCTTGCTGGAGACAACCAGGCTGATTTTCAACAGAATCCTAACCTTTACCACTCTCTAGGAAAACCCAGCAGACGGCAAATTGTTGATATTTTTCTTATTTTTCCCAGAGAACAGGACTTGACAAGATCTCATGCAAATTAGCTCCTAGGAGACAATTTGCACAAGATGTCAAATTGTGTTTTCTGGCAAATTAGAAAAAAATGTTTCAAAATGTCATTTGCTGCTAAAAATACCCAGCATGCAGAGCGTTAAAGTACTTTGAGCATTAATTATGTTTTTGACTTATAGAGTATTAGGTTGAAACAATGTTTATACCTAGAGATCAATTTAAGCCTTGTCATGCTGAGCCCGGATATGCCTTATCTTTGAAACAATGTAGATCCAGATCAGATGGCTTCTGAAGAAGCCATCTGATCAGGATCTACATGGTTTGTCATTCGGATTGTGAATTTGCTGCAATAATTTGAATCAAGTAATCTGATTGTTTGATAATCAGTATGTGGTGTGGCAGATTAAAATATTCAGCAGGACAAGGGTAAATAATATGACTAAATTTTAAATCCCTAAATCTGTTCATCATTCAGCTATGAAGTGATGAAAATGATCAAAATTGTGCACAAAAACATGTCTGGTGTCTCCAACATGGTGGATAAAGGGGGATTAATCTTACAAACCAGTATGGTGTACAACATCCTCTCTATTGGGTGAAACATGGACCAAACCAAGCAAAAAGGGTTTTTTTGAACATGTGTGCACATAAAGGCCGACACAATTAATCGGGTAATCGATTAATGGATCAATCAATTCCACAAAAATTATTTGCGCCACTCCGATTTGCTAAAAATTTATTATTTTACTTCTGTGTCAGTAACATTACCATATATATATATATATATTTTTTGGTTTTGGTTTTTACGGCCCTTTCAACCGCCCCCACCCATCTGGGCTTGGAGAAATAGATTGGACTACATGATGCTTCAACGCAGAGCTGATAGACCGCACATGAGTACGGGTAATCCGCTTAAAACGTCTAAGCCTGCCCAGGAAAATTGCTGCGAGTCGGCCCATCCATGCTTATAAACCCTATTGGTTTCATTGGGAGGCAGGGATTGAGATGTCATTTCATCTCAATGTCAGGTAAAAGTCCCACAAAATTGGAAGCAACGTCTCCAAAATTACCTAAATAGTGTTGACAGGGAAGTTAAACCTCAAATCAAACAAACAAAAATGGCCCTTTCAAAATTATTTCACTTTCAAAGTTTTAAGAATACGTTAACTAACGATGTGGTTAGTTTTGAACAACTGTGTCCAGTTCAAAGCCTCATTAGCTTAACGAGCTCATTAGTTGTTATATTGTCAACTGTTCTAGCAAGTACAATAGCCAAAATTTTTGGTATTTTTGATGAAAAAATGTGAGTAGCTTTTGCATATGCAAAAGCTACTCACATTTTTTCAGCCAAAATATTTGTATGTTTGCCATAATAAACTATCAAAGTTTTAATGATTCGTTAACTTACACCATTGTTAGTTTTTACCAACTGGCTCTGGGCCCTTGATCACTAACAAATCTGTTAAGCTTAACAGTGCCTTGGACAACTTTGCCTGTAAGGTCCCCGCACATCAGGGCTTGCAGAAATAGATGGGCTGCATGGTGCTTCCACACTGAGCTGATACTGACCGCACACGGGAATGGTAAACCGCTTAGATGATCTAAGCCTTCCCAGGCAAAGTGGTGCGAATTGGACAGTCCATGCCTATAAACCCTATTGGTTTCATTGGGAGACAGGAGTTGAGATGTCATTTCATCTCTATTTCGGGTAAAAGTCCCACAAATTGGAAGCAACGATTCCAAAATGACCTATACAGTGTTGAAGGGGACGTTAAACCTCACATCAAACAAACAAACAAAACAACTTTGCCCAGGAATTCAACTCAGGTATTGTAGAAATTCATGTATCAAACTGTGGAACTTAACGATTCCAATATCCATCTATCACTTGATCGAATTCGATGAGAACATGTCAAACAACCCGACCCCACAACAAATCTTATCGAATTCAAGTGTCAAATTTGACGAGATTGGGCGGGAGACAAACCTAAAACTAACAAAACATGTACGAAGAATGATATCAAACTTCATGTACTTTTCAATCTCGATAAGATTTGATGAAATTACAAAACACGTACATGTTGGTACACCTAAAGTGGCACCAAATAGCAAGTTAATCCGTATGCACTGGCGTTTTGAATCGAATTGTCAGGGTTGTCGGGTTTTGTATAGCAGGTATGATAAATACCAGTATACCAAATACTGCAGCGAAAAATCAATGCACTTTCTTTTCAAGAAACCAAATTTATTAACCCTTATCCTGCTGTTCATGACAACCCCTACCTTTGCAAACAGTGTAGATCCAGATCAGATGGCTTCTGAAGAAGCCATCTGATCAGGATCTACACTGTCATTCAGTTTGCGAAGTTGAATGAATGAATTATATCAAGTAATTTGATTGGTTGAAATGTAAAATGGGTGTGGCTAAATTAATTTATGCAGCAGGATAAGGGTTAACCCTTTCAGCCCTGCAGATTGCTACAGATTTTGTTGGTTTGTATTGAGGTTTAACATCCCTGTCAACACTATTTAGGTCATTGCAGACATTGCTTCTGTGGGACTTTTACCCGACACTGAGATGAAGTGACGTCTCAAGCCATATCGCCGAAAAAAAAATGCTATGGTTTAAGTGACGGCCCGACTCGCAGCACTTTTCCTGGGCTGTCTTAGACCTTCTATGTGGTTTACCTGTACACAAGTTCAGTTGGTTTCAGCTCTGCCTGGCAGCACCATATGCTGCCAAGAGGCTGCTACAGATATCTATATGCAAACAGTGTTTATGTGCCATTCTGCTGATTTCGACAAAAACACATTCTGGCAAAAATGAACATATTATGGAAGATTCCACTTCAGACACTTGGGGGATGAAAGGGTTAAATAACCTGCAGAGACCAACAAGTGCAGAAAATGTGTCTGAGTAGTCAAAACAAAACACCCCCTTAAAAGCCACTGTATATAGAGAAAAGTGGGGTTTACAGGGTATACATTATTTTAATGTTTCTGTTCCAAGACAAAGGTTGTGGGTACTCGTTAGAACTGCCTCAATGAGGCAGTTCTAACGAGCATCCACAACCTATGTTTGCAGTATAAATAAAAAAAATATTTTTCATCAGAAAAGTAGCCATTTTGGAGAGCTTATCAAGGGGTTTTGTGAATCAAGCATTATTTCAAATACAGAATGTAACCTTAATTCTCAGAACTATTTTTTTTTCTAGTTTTGTTTATTTTTCTAATAAAGTGAAAGAAAATGGGATAAAAAAGAGAAAAAAAAACACTGGTTCCTAGTATGTAGGTACATGATGTGAATGCAAATGACAAGGCAAGAATGTCGTTGTAAGTAACCGTGCAGGAAGGCTTGTGGGAAGGGAAGCAATTTGCAGGTCATGCGTTAATTTCCAGTTTACATGCTTACATGCCTATGACAACAAAAGCTTGGAAAACGTAACATTTGCTTTGAATGACAATAACTATTAGAAAAGCTCTCTGGCTGATCTATGTTAACATACATGACGTATTCTAGACATCTAAGTATTTTTTATGTTAATCCTATCTTGCTGTTCACGACAACCCATAACTTTGCAAACAGTGTAGATCCAGATCAGATGGCTTCTGAAGAAGCCATCTGATCAGGATCTACAGTTTGTCATGCAGTGTGTGAACTTAACAAGTATAATAAAGTAATTTGATTGGCTGATAGTAAAAAATGGCCGAATAAATTTATTCAGCAGGATACGGGCTAAAGTGGAACTTTTAATCTAACTATTAGTTAGAATGTTCTGCAGATCCGATCCTTTCGGACCAAACACACAATCATGTACATTTACCATGTTTACACTACACAACATAACTTTGCAGTAAGAAACTGATTTTCTAGAATTTATAGAATCTTAAAGAATAACTCTGTTCTGAATTTTACCAATCAAAGGCAGTACAGACAGTACCTGCTATGCTGAAAATCTTTTAACCCAGAAACTACATCTGAAAGTGTCATCTGCTGATTTTTTTTTTTTTTCTGCAAACTTTTTTATAAATATATTGCATGCATGCAAAAAGTGTGGGCCCAGATCAGACTGCTCCTATAGGAGCAGTCTGATCTGGGTCCACACTGTTTGCAAAAAATTACTTTTAAGGTAACCGGCAGACGGCAAAGCAGACGACAATAGTTGTGATTGGTATTTTATGGATTAATAGACATGAAAACACTATACACAAAGAGTGAAAGTAAATTCAGATGGCTGATGTTCTTTTTCAGGAGGAAGCAAATCCTGACAGCTGATGTAGTTGCAAACGAAAATGAAGTTCTTACTGCAAAGGCAACTTACGAGTGGAGCAAGGACCTTAAGAATATGCAACATGATACAGACAAGATATTTTGGGTTGCATATATGGTTTCACAACTAATGAAAAGATGTTGTGGGAGCTGGCAGAGATTCTAGCAAGTACCCACAACTTACAGCTTTACAAGAACTAGAGAAAGTCATAACTGAAATCTCATCAAAAAAGGTGAATTTGGTTGATCTGTTCAAAAAAAATTTTGTTTGTCTTTCAGCATAACACAGCATAAGCAATTTCTAAAGCTCCCTTCTCCACCAAAAAGCATCCTAATCCATATTCAACAAATAAAGCAGACATCACGAAAACACGCCTTTATAATCTTGGACCCAACTTATATACAGTAAAAACTGGGGTTAACAGGGGTAAATCTTATTTTTCTTATTTCTGCTTTAAACTATAGACTGTGGGTACTCATTAGAACTGCCTGAATAAGGCAGTTCTAACGTGTACACACAATCTATATTTTGAGATGAAAAAGTAAGATATCACAATTTTCCATCTAAAAGTTTTCTTTTTTTGGCATCAAATTTAAAATGTATTTGTACAGGCATGCTTTTGTAATGGTTTGTTAGCCACCCACCATGTCCCTTTTCCCAGGGTGAAGCAACTGAAGCAATCCGCCACCACCAGCAGCTTTGTATCTGTCTGTTTGTCTGTCTGACTTATAATGTAGACCTCTTATCCCCTGTGTGGTCAGTGATTTTGATAATTGTTTAGATTCTGGTGTTTTCTGATCCTGTTCCCCACCCTCACTGTGGGGAAACCAAGATCTTGATTGTCTGTTAAGACCATCACTAGATGAAAATCTTGATACTGGTGATTCACTACTGGAATGAACTGTTAATGAAGGCAAAGCTCCATAAGATCTTGATTTAGAGCTTGCATATTTGTCCTGAGATAAAGATTTCCTGTCAGAAGAAGTTGGTGAAAGAGACTTGTGCAATCCTGGCCTGTAATTTGAGTCTCTTAGGGAATCTGTACCAAATCTAGATTTCTCTGTTTCATCTTGCTTATTATGTGCACCAGGAGAATAAGAAGCAGATGTTAATGGTGATGGGGATCTGGGTTGGTAGGATTTTCTTCCTCTACTAAGTGAATAATCTGGACTGCTGTCAGAGTCTCTACTGCCCTTGGGTGACTCTGATCTACTTCTGTCCAATGTTTTTCCACCCCAGGAACTCAGTGGTGTAAATTTACCATGTTCTGCCTTCATTGGTCCTGATGTAGTATCTTTGGACCCTTGTCTAGATTTCCAAGCTTTAAAATCAAACTTTGGATCAGAATCTCCTCCACCAGCCCCAGCTTCCATTTTGTCAGCACATTCATCATCAGGGTTTACCATATTAAAGTCGTTAGCTAATGAACCAAACTCTCCAACATATCTAGGATTCTCATCACCGGAATCTCTATCAATAGCAGCAATATGGTAATATCTTGATTGATATGGTGCCAAAGCCTCAGTCTTTCTGGCTTGTAATGACTGAAGCTCTTCAGGGTTAAGTAGCATACTACTTTCAGTTTGGAATTTAGGTTTAGACTCTGCCTGGTAAGCTGTTTTCTTCTCCAAAGGACTTTCAACATCCTCCTCTTTGCCAGGCAATTTGTGACTTTTACCTGCTTTTTGCCATGAGGATACACCTCTCTCAGTTGATGGCTGTTCTGAGCTGTAAAGGGATTGTTTTGATAGGGAAGATGATTTTGGTGAATTTTTATCAGAAGGTTGTATATTTGCTGAACCTGTCTCATCAGTACTGCCAGTTTTCACACTTTCTGATTCTAGACTTTCACTAGACTTCAGAGATTTATATTTAGAAGGCACTTTTCCAGTTTCTCTTTCTTCACTGTGAGCTCTCTTTGATGGAAATGCGGCATATGATTTAGGACTTAAGGCTGCACTTTCCATTGCTTCAAATCCACCAGCTTCAGGTAGTTTGCCAGATGATTTAAAGTCACTTAATCCTGATCCAAGAGACGAAAAGTTTATACCACTGTCTGTTGGAGACATGCCATTTCTAAATCTTGAAAAATCAGGTCCAGAATGTTTTGGCTGACCAACAGATTTAGATTTTGAAGAAGAAGTGTTTGGATCAAAAGAAGGTAATGACTTTGACAATGCATCTGATATTCTTCCAGTTCCATTAGCTAGAAATGATGTGTCACTAGGCAGGGAGTTAAGATGCCCATCTGTAGACTTTGACAGTTTTAAGGGGTTTTCGTATTGATATTTCAAGGAGCTTCCTGGTGATCTTGGTGAAGGAAGTGGCGAAACATAAGGCTCCAAAGGAGCATTTAATGCATCTTGCAGTTCTGAAACAGTTGTTTCTCTGTATCCTGTATGATAAAGTTTCCGCACACACAGAGGACCGAGATCAGCACTTCTTTCTGCCAGTTCATGACTTTTTTCACTAAGTTCATTGATTCTAGCCTGATAAGCTTTGATCTGCCGTGCTAACTCCTGCAAAACCGCAAGCTCAAATCAACTATGCAAACACAACAACAAAAGCACATGCAAAGTCTGAAATGCAACATATACATAATCAAACAAGCCAACAGTTCCCGTTATACACCAGAATTACTGAAATTAAGGGACAATGCAAACAGTGAAAACCCAGATCACACAGCTCCTGTTGAAGCAAAACCAAGGAAAATTCAGACAAAAGCAGACAACCATTACTAAAACATGCCTAGTCAAATATATTAAAAATTTTACTGTAAAAAATGTTTTGTTTTTTTTATAATTTTGTATGAAAAATTGAAAATTTTCAGATAAAAACTTCTCATATTTTTCATATATCTGCTCAAAGCAAAGATTGTGGGAACTCGTTAGAACCGTTCTAAAAAGTACCCATAGTCTATATTTTAGAGCAGAAATAAGAAAAATAAGGTTTACCTCTGTGAACTCCAATTTTGCTGCATAAAAGTGGGGTTCAAGGGGGTCAGAATTAAATAGGCATGTTAACTTGGTGTGTGCAGAATTCTTCTTATCATAAAATATCAGGGGCCAGTTGTTCAAAACTAACATCATCGTTAGTCGTCATTAAAACTTTGATCATTTAATATGGCAAATATGCTAATATTTTTGCTGAAAAAATGTGAGCAGCTTTTGAAAATGCAAAAGCTGCTCCCTTTTTTTTTCATCAAAAATACCAAAATATTAGATACTGTAGTTGCTAGAACAACTAGAGCTGTCAGTGAAACTGACTAGGGCCCCGGCAGCGCTATCAGAGGAGTAAAAAAATGTGGACGGACAGACGGACAGACAGACAGATGGACGGACAGAGTGATTACTATAGGGCACCCACACTTTCAGTGTGGGGCCCTAATTAACAATATAACCACTAACGAGCTGGTTAAGCTAATGATGCTTTGAACAACTGACCCCAGACTTTTAAAGAAACAAATTCTGGTCTGAGTCTATACTGTTTACTTTATAATTGAGAAATAACCTGAAATTTAACCCTTAAAGTACCATGTTAAGTTTAAGAGCAGATGACAATTTTATTTTCCAAATCATCTCATGTGCATCTTCTGCCAGGCAGATAATTCGCATGTAAATTTCCAGCCTTTTTTTTTTTTATCTATAAAATTCAGAAAAAAATATTTGAAAAATCTGCAAATGTCATGATTGGCAAGTAGTTTGTGGAGAAAGGTTCATTCCAACAGAAAATTATTGTTTGCTTGTTTGATTTGAGGTTTAATTTCCCCATCAACACTATGTAAGTCATTCTGGAGATGTTGCTTCCAATTTTTTGGGACTTTTACCCAACATTGAGATGAAATGACATCTCAAGCCCTGTCGCCCAATGAAACCAATAGGGTTTATAAGCATGGACCGTCCGACTCGCACCGCTTTGCCTGGGCAGGCTTAGATCCTCTAACAGATTTACTAGTATTCGTGTGCGGGTCAATTTCAGCTCTGCGTGGAAGCATCATGCAGCCCATCTATTTCTTCAAGCCCCGATGGGCGGAGTAAGTAGTTTGAGGGTTAAATTGACTGGGATAGGTTCATTCCAACAGAAAATTAAGCAGCCATTAACATCCGTGTGACATAGTGCATTCTTTCATATCTCCAAAACAGTTATTTTTCAGATGAAAATTTGCAGTATTTTTCTTATTTATACTCCAAACATTGGTAACATTACAATAAAACACCCGTGCGACATCACGAAAACACGCCCATACAATTTTGACCCCCTTGAACCCCACTTTTATATATTAAAACTGGGGTTTACAGGGGTAAACCTTATTTTTCTTATTTATGCTCAAAATATAGATTGTGGGTACTTGTTCGAACCACCTCGATTAGGTGGTTCTAATTAGTACCTCAAACCTGTATTTTGAGCAAAAAATAAGAAATAAGAAAAATATCACAAGTTTTCGCCCTAAAATTTTCGTTTTTCCGGCAGTAAAGTTTACAAAGTATATTTGTATAGACGTGTTTTCATAATGGACATAGTGGATTTTTCTGCACATCTCCAAAATGGCTACTTTTCTGATAAAAATCCATGACATTTTTTTTATAGATACTGAAAACATAGGTTGTGGGTGCTCGTTAGAACTGCCTCAATGAGGCAGTTCTAAGGAGTACACACAACCTATGCTTTAGAGCAGAAATAAGAAAAATAATGTATACCCCCGTAAACCTGAGTTTTCTTAATACAAAGTGGGGTTTAAGGGGTGTTCATTTCACAGACGTATTCACATGATGATGAGTGCTTGTTAGAACAGCCTCAATGAGGTGGTTCTAACACGTACCCGCAACCTATGTCTTGTCGCAGAAAATAAGAAAAATAATGTATACCCTTGTAAACCCCAGTCACTCATCTCCATATAAAGCAGGGTTCACAGGGGTGTTCATTACATGGACTTGCCAACGTGATGAAGATGTCATTCTTATCATGGACTGTAAAAATGTCTAATATGAACATGTATGAGTAGCTGTTCTATCATTACTATACATTTTTTTTTTTTTAATTTATTAACACACCAGTGCCTGGCCCCCACCCATCGGGGCTTGAAGAAATATATGGGCTGCATGATGCTTCCATGGAGAGCTGAATCCGACCCGCACACGAGTACTGGTAAACTGCTTAGAGGATCTAAGCCTGCCCAGGCACGAGTCAGACTGTCCATGCTTATAAACCCTATTGGTTTCATTGGGTGACTGGGCTTGAGATGTCATTTCATCTCAATGTCGGGTAAAAGTTGAATTGGAAGCAACGTCTCCAAAATGACCTTTACAGTGTTAACGGGGACGTTAAACCTCAAATCAAACAAACAAAACAAAACGTCTTTGATAGCTCTTGAACTAGCTTTTTTTTTTCAGATGAAAATGTTCGATTTTTTTTCTTATTTTTAGTCCAAATATAGGTTGTTGGTGCTCGTTAGAACCGCCTCATTGAGGCGGTTCCAACGAGCACCAACAATCTAATCAATCATTTTTATATGAACCAAAAATGTTTTTGGGCAAAATTAAAGAAAATAACACCCACTTAAACCCCAATTTCCTCTATATAAACTGGGATATAGAGGGGTGTTCATTGCACGGGCTTGCACGGATGGATTATATAATGCGTTAGAGGTCAAGGCTGTGGACATTTTGTTTGCCGATCAGAGCAACATCATGACTTGCAGACAGCATTTTCATAGTACTTTTTTCTAATTTTTCAGTAAAAAATTAAAGCTTGACATTTTATGTGAATGATTTTCTGGCCAGATGATTCACATGAAATGTCAATTTTCAGTTTCTCTGAAAAAGAATTAAAAGCTAAGCAGATACTTCACATGGAATGCTTGAATTTTTCATGGTAAAGGTTAAATTTTGGCTATGCACATCAAAGAGCAAGTGAAAATGAAAAAAAAAAAAAATATATATCTGAAAAACTTAATCAACAATTTGAAAAAAAAAATGATAACAAAACCAGACAAGATAAGCAAATACTGAACATAATGTACCCTAACCAAAGTTAGGAAAAATGACTAACCACAGTTAGGTAAATTGGCTAACCAAAGTTAGGCAAACTGACTTTGTAGTGCCTTGATTACTGATTTTTGTGTACGAGTTGTTTCCCTTGGACCCAAGTAGTGTGTTTGTGACAATATATACCCAAGCAAAGGTAGAATATATGAATGATCTTCAGAGATATATAGAAACAAAGGAGGAAAGATACACATGGTTATAGTTCAGCCATACTTTTTAGTGTGAAAAGTTAGTAGTCTATGATTTTAAGTTACACATTATTAACGAATGGAATACATGAATGAAAAATATCAGGATGAAAACCCTGGTGTACTGTATTCACCATAGTAAGCTAGTAAACACACCATTACGAACATACGCTTATACAAAACGTACATTGTAAAATTTAGCACTGAAAACGAGAATTTTAAGATGAAAAATTGTGATATTATTTTCTTTTTTCTGCTCAAAATATAGACTGACTACCCACAATCTATATTTTAGAGCAGCAATAAGAAAAATAAGAATTACTGTATTGGCCCTAATTACCGCACATGCTCCTGTAAACGCACACCAAAGCTATTTTTGAAAAGGAAATACATAAGCGTACACTTTACAGTAACCTCCCCCCAGACACTCTCACAGTAAACCTATAAATAAAACCTAACATTATTTCTTCAACAGTGAAGGCAACTTTTCCATCCCATTAAATATCAGTATGCATCATCTCGAAAGCTAGTGTTTTCGCATCGAGTGTGCACTAATTAGGTAGATTTTTCACCGTGATTTGTTGACACGATTTTGAAAAAACTAAGCGCATGGTGCGGTAATTAGGGCGAATACGGTACCCCTGTAATCCCCAGTTTTACTATATAAAAATGGGGTTAAAAGGGTCATAATGATATAGAAGTGTTTTCATGATGCAGCGCCCTAAGACACTTCATTCTAATCAGAAATGCACAAATTCTCCTTATTCTGACTGTCTATTGACAGGTTTGTTTGTACCAAACATGTCCAAAATTGGTATAAGGCATACGTCGGTATCAAATATGGAGATTTTGATTAGGAAATAGGGAGATTGAGGTCTCAAATAGGGAGATTTTCCACTGTAAGAAGTGATGGTAAATGTTTAAGTTTTCTATATAAGACCACTTTGAAGCAGTCTACAAAGTGGTCTTATTAGCGGAATTTCACTGTATCAAAGTCAAAGTCAAGGTCACAGGGTCAAAAGATTGGTTCCAACAGGTCTTATCACAAAATAAAGGCTGTATGGTCACTTGTTCAAAAATTATGGCCGATAAATGCTTAAGGTTTTCAAAAGTAGGTCAAAGGTCAAGGTCAATTTAAAACACAGTGGTACAAACAGAAAGGATTTGTCACAAATATTACGCATGCAAGACAGATTAACCTAAAAGTCTCTGCATGCTGGGTTTTTTTTTCAACAGATGACAAGGGCAGCTAACTTTCTCCAGACTCTGGGCTTCTTCAGCAGATGGCATTTTTCTTATTTTTCCAAGAAAACAGGACTGACATCTCTTGCAAATTGTCTTGCATAAGATTCAAGTCCTGTATTCTGGGAAAAATAAGAAAAATATCAAAATTTTGTCATCTGCTGAATAAGCCCAGAGAGTTTGTTTGATTTGAGGTTTAACATCCCCGTCAACACTGTATAGGTCATTTTGGAGACGTTGCTTCCAATTTTGTGGGAATTTTACCTGACATTGAGATGAAATGACACCTGAAACCCTGTCGCCCAATGAAACAAATAGGGTTTATAAGCATGGGCGGTCCGACTTGCACTGCTTTGCCTGGGCAGGCTTAGAGCCTCTAAGCGGTTTACCAGTACTCATGTGAGGTCGGTTTCAGCTGTGCATGGAAGCATCATGCAGCCCATCTATTTCTTCAAGCTGCGATGGGCGGGGGCCTAGAGTGGTAAAGGTTAATGACCCTTATTACTTCCCTTATCAAGAACTATGGACTGGAGGAGACCGGAAAGGAAGACAGAGCGACATCACGTGAACAAGTCTGTGAAATGAAGACCCCCCTATACCACACTTTAGTATAGAGAAAACTGGGGTTTACGGGGGTATACATTATTTTTGCCCCAAGACATAGGTTGTGGGTACTCGTTAGAACTGCCTCATTGAGGCGGTTCTAACGAGCACCACAACCTATGTTTACAGTCTTTATAAGAAAAATATGACTGATATTCAACAGAAAAAATGGCCATTTTGTTGAAGTGAAAAAATGCACTATGTTGCACGGGTTTCTTTATATATATTGGGTAGTTGCATCAATAAAAGTGTCTTCATAAACCAATCATCATCTTGTTATTAGTACATTATCTTTTTATCAAAAAAAAATATAAACATACAAAAATCTGTGATTCAGCAGGATCAAGTGTATGTAGAATACAAATACTCCACTACGGGTATTTCCAAAACAATTTAGATGAACAAAATAGGTGCCAACTCAAGAAACGAGATATTGTAGACAAGTTACACAGGATTATAATGAAATACAATGAAAGGTTCATAAAATTATGGGTGTATAAATGAAGCATTGTTTGCTAGGCATATGGTGGGGTAAGCTATCTAGATTTTTGTTAAGTGGATTATAAAATGTCTCCTACACGACATAAAATCTACGTTGTTTCAGGAAAGATTTTGAACAGACTGAATCACCGTGTGGCTTGATTAACCTTTAAGGGGAATGGGAACACCTGGCATATTTTTTTCGCCATTTTTCAAAAGGAGACAACTTTCGGGACTTCCTGTTCGCTTTTCTATAAGCCCCATCCCACTGAAAAAGGGGTCAACTCTTAAAGGAAAGAATTTACTCCTCAGGAGCAAATTCTTTCCTTTAAGAGTTGACCCATATTGACACGGGAAACAACAATCCTTTTGAAGGAGTTGCCTCCCCTGAAGGTGTTCCCATTCCCCTTAAGATGCCATGAAAAATGCAACTGAAAATGTCTTCTGTTTATGTCGGCTGCTTCATCATCTTGCAAACTTTAAAAACATATTTATTTTATTAGAGGCAAACAGTGTGGCCCCTGATCAGACTGCTCCTAAAGGAACAGACAAGCTGTAGGCAAAAATGACTTTACCAGCCGACAAAAAAGCAGATGACAATTGCAGTGATTGGCATCTTGAGGGTTAAATGACAAATGATAATGGTAATAATAAATGAGAAATGATAATAATGAGTTTATAATGATAATAATGAGTTTGTAAAGCTAACAATGCTTTGAACAAACAGACCCTTGATTGGTATGTTTACAAAGTCATGTTAACGATTAAGATGCCAATCAAAACAATTGTCGTCTGCTTTGTCGTCTGCTGGTTACTTTGAAAGTCCCTTTGCAAACAGTGTGAACCTGGATCTGTTTAGGAGCAGTCTGATCAGCAGTCTGATCAGGGTCCACACTGTTTGTCTGCATGCAAAAAATGTTTGAAAAGTTTGCAAGAAGATGCAGCAGACGACATAAACAGACAACAATTTCAGATGTTGTTTTTCTTGGCGTCTTAAGAGTTAAGACTTACCAGGTTCTTTGATTTTCTCTGTATTGGATTAGTTATATGACATTATCATATGTTCATTTCTTTTGCCTTCTGAACTTGCATGTACAAATTGGATAAGGTATGACATTATTGTGTGTACATGTCTTTTTCTTTTATAAGGAAATGTCATGAGTCATTCACCATATTTGCATTATTTGCTGGCTCCCAGCTTGCACATTGTCAATATTGGAAAAACAGATAACCAGACCCCCCTGACCTTTCAAGGTCAGGGGGGTCTGGTTACCTGTTTTTCCAACACTGATAACCTTCAGACTAGGAACCAGCAGATAATGCAAATAAGGTGAATAACAATCATAAATGTTTCTTTGAGCAAGTGTGTGCATAGAAGAGACTCAGATCAGCCTGTACATCTGATCAGAGTCTCTGCTGTGCTGTATACGAATGTCACTGACCCGAAAAGATTCTTATGTAAACATGGAGGGTAGCATTGTGAATGAGTGATAGGAAGCTTTGTTGAGCACTGTCCACTCAGTGGAAGACATAAGATGACCTGATACCATGATAAATCAAAATGAGAACTGATGACCTGATACCATGATAAATCAAAATGAGAACTGATGAACAAGGGGAGATTACTCAGCAATCATAAGTATAATTAATGGAATAAGATTACATCTGTGTTAGATTCCTCAAAGTATACAATCAAACTATATTACAATCTCTTTATAACACTAATGAAGAAGCCATCTGATCTGGATCTGCACTGTTTCCAAAGATAGGGGTCATTGTGAACAGCAAGATAAGGGTTAAAATAGAGGTGTGTCAAGTTGAGTTAGATTCAGAAACTCAATTAGAAGATGGTTGAGCTTTTTGCAAATGAAACTATGATCCGATGCTGTGTTCTGCAAGAATGTGGCATCTAATCTGAGCCTGCGCTGCTTTTTAGTGTATCCTATTTTGGCGTTTCCTGTCTAAAATTGGTCAAAGGCAAGCCTGAACACCATATCTGATCAGGATCTACACTGTTTGTTACTGAGTTTATGAATTGTTTGAATGGTTGATAGTCAGAACTGGGTGTGGCAAATTTAACTTACTAAGCAGGATTGATTGTGTTTTGGTTTAACTACAAAGTAAAAGTAAAACAAAGATCAGGAATTGATACAATTAACTGACTCCACCCATCAAAGACACCAAAGGGAAAGAAACACAAACATGAAGCGACCAGACCATAATGGAAACCTAAACAAAGGATGGCCATAAGGACAGTTACTTTCCCACAAAATGGCCAAATGGCCATCCAAAATAAAAAGACACAAGTGATACACACAGTGAGTAGTAACAAACAACAACATAAATAAACAGTCACAGAAGAACCGCCTTGGAACAGTCAGTGGAAAGAATTCTACTGGGGGGCTTAAATCGATTTTACGTGGCTA
Organism: Lucinisca nassula; assembly: GCA_963580285.1. NCBI lineage: Eukaryota > Metazoa > Mollusca > Bivalvia > Lucinida > Lucinidae > Lucinisca > Lucinisca nassula. Next base: position 51,318,725 of record OY757012.1, on the reverse strand, counting down.
CAATCCTCGCCCTTACTTCCGTCGCGATTTAGACAAATAATTTGTTGAGTCCGCATGAAGGCCTCCTAACTCGTCAGTGCAACATCTTCGTGAACACAAATAATCAAAGAACCACAGAGGTGAGACAACGGTGAGGACTCGACAGCAAAAAACCACTGAAATGCTGGAGCAAAAGAAAACCAACAGTTAGACTCCGATGGGCCCGACCAGAGTCAAGTCAAGTCAGTGTACAAGTCAGGTGTCAGCTCTTGTGGGGCATTTTGTGTCATCTTCCAAAGAAAGGGAGAAAAGAGATAGAAGAGATACTAGAGGAGATGAAACAGAAGGGATAGGGGAGAAAGAGGAAAATGAATGGAAAAGAAGAAACAGAAAAAACAGCTTTCCCCTTTCCCCTTACCAGCTGCAAGGACAACAAGCCTTGCCCAACTGTTATCGTATTACTGTCATTATGATTACACACCCGTGGGAATTGGTGCATTTTTACACATCTCCAAAATGGCCATTTTTCTGATGAAAATCCGTGATATTTTTCTTATAAATACTGCAAACATAAGTTGTGGGTGCTGGTTAGAACCGCCTCGTTGAGGCAGTTCTAACAAGTACCCACAACCTATGTCGTGGAGCAAGAATATGAAAAATAAAGTATACCCCCATAAACCCCAGTTTTCTCTATATAAAGTGGGGTATAGGGGGGTCTTCATTTCACGGACTTGTTCATGTGATGGTTCAGACAGATAGGCCTGACCAAACAGTATAGACCCCAATGAGATGCACAGAATGTGGCATCTCATCTGGGTCTACACTGTTTGCCACTCATCCTGCTATTCTTAGACACAACATAGGGTAGTCAATTGTACTTCTTCAAATTTTAGAACAAGTATCATTAAGGAGTTGAGATGTTCGAATATTTAAGGTAAATATGGTAGCCAATATATCAGTTGACTGCATACGGTAGCATTGCACTAAATACTGGGAGGTACCGGGTTTTATCACTTTTGGACCGAGCTTTTAGTTGCGTTCTAAATACCAGACTTGCTTCCATTGGATATATATCCCATGTTTTATTTCAATGTGAGAAAATGATAGGTATACGGGACTAAAGTGATGCATGTTTTATAAATATATCTGCAAGCTCAAAGAAATTTTTGCTGATTTTATATGGTCACCCCTCCTTTAAAAATGTTGGTTTGTATTTACTCTGTTCTAGTAGGTAAACAAACATGGTTGACAGTAACTTGAAAAGGAGCAGGTCAACATGTGGATTTTTTCTCATTAACTTGTTGGGCTAGGATGGCTCTATAAACAAGTAAGGTTTGAAAAGTTTTGTATGTGTAGTTTTTGTTGGAGCAGGTAAAAGGTTACTATTGTCGCCTATGGAGAACATTTAGTGGAGAGCTCCCATACATGACACCTTCGCCTCACCCTACCACCTTCTTATACAGGATAAGAGATAAACTATTTTTATATCAAGTATCTTCTCAAGAAATATACATGTAATAGGCTGTTACAGTGAATGGGTACACCTGACACATTTTACCACCATTTTTTCAAAGGGAGACAACTTTTGGGACTTCCTGTTTAAATTTCCATAAACTCAGTCCCACTGAAAAAGGGGTCTACTCTTAAAGGAAAGAATTTGCTCGTAATGGTCAGAATGACCTCAGAGGCAGGTGTACCCATGCACATAAATACCAAATGAAAAGAAAACTCTGGCCTCAGAGGGAATCAAGCATCCAAAGGCAGCCAAAAAGCACAGATTTTTTTTTTTAACCTACTGGTATTATCTTAAAACTTACCAAAACGTTCCCCTTTTCTAGCTTTCAACAAAAACTTAAAAAGCCTTCCAAGTAATGACTAACATTACCTGTGAAAATGTGTGCTCTTTGGTTAAGATAGCAACTAAAAGAAACTATAGGGCAAGCTCCTATCTGATCTAGTATCAGCTGTGACTGCTATAGAAAAGGAGTATCATTTGTTTTTGCAAACCATTGCAGCAGCATCTTTTTTTTTTTCAGGAAAAACAATGGAGAAAATAAGATTCAGTGTGAATATTAAACTGTTAAGTGCCAAGCAACATTGAGAAGCAAATAACATTTTATTTTTATCTTTTTCAGAAGAAATTAGGCTTGACCTTTCATGTGAATTGTCTGCCTTGCAGACAATTCACATGAAATCTCAAGCCTGATTTTTCTTGTAAAGAAATGAATGGCACTTAAAAAGAGTTAATTGTTATGCAATGGTCCGCTGTGTGAAAAGACATCTATAAAAGTATTAACAAAAGTGTATTAATTTTTTTTTGCAAGTGTGCAGTAAAACGAAAACAAATATATCCAACTCTTTACTCACAGGCACAAAAAGTGGCTTCCACATTTTGTCTATACCAAAAACCCTTTTATCCAAGCAAACCACAATTCCAGAAATATTTACTTCCTTATTTGCCTTAACGTTCGATTATAGACCATTATTCTACTTTCATTTTCAACATTTATCCATGGTTACCACATAAACAGAGCCAATATATAGGGAAGTCTTTATTCATTACTCCGATGTAAGCAATTATACAAAAAATAATACACCTTAACGACATGAATACCACAAAAATGCTGGAAAAACTCCAAGCTCACAACTGCAATAAAAAGCATACCTAGCTTTATTCTTGCCAAAAAGTATCATTTTTTATATTTCAACAAAACTTGGCAAACCCCTTCATAACTAACGTAGAACCACAATAGAAAATGGAGCCAAAAAATCTAGATGTTTTTATTGTTTGAACTTATCATATATAAGGTATCAGTTTTAAATCTTTTTATGACTAGATACATAGGCAATGAGTACACCCACATAGACAATGCCGCAATTCATTGATACCAATTGTGTTGACACATTCTGATTAAGCATTTTGATAGGTCGAATAGAAGCCTTTGTTTATTGATAACCAATATTATTGTTGGTTTTGGTAGAGTGCCATCGAAAATAAATATATATTTGGTAAACAAAAATGTAATTTTTATTTTCATCCACACCGTACATGTAAACAAATTTCATTATGTGTTCTAAAAAATTTGGAGGGAAAATTGTGTTTTTTACTAATCGTCTGGCTCTGTTTGAAAAAAGGAATGGAATCATATACATAGATAATTGTTTGTTTGTTTGATTTGAGGTTTAACGTCCCCGTCAACACTGTAAAGGTCATTTTGGAGACGTTGCTTCCAATTTTGTGGGACTTTTACCCGACATTGAGATGAAATGACATCTCAAGCCCTGTCGCCCAATGAAACCAATAGGGTTTATTAGCATGGACGGTCCTCCTCGCACCGCGGTTCCTGGACAGGCTTAGATCCTCTAAGTGGTTTACCAGTACTAGTGTGCTGGCCGGATTCAGCTCTGCGTGGAAGCATCATGCAGCCCATATATTTCTTCAAGCCCCTATGGGCGAGGGCTTATATACATAGATAATGGAATGCAACTCTTGCAAAATGATTTTGTCCCCTTTTAACAGGCATCTACACTTGAAGGAAAGGATTTCTCCTGAGGAGCAAATTATTTCCTTTAAGCTTTACCACTCGCTAGTCTAATTCAGCAGATGGCAAATTGATGATTTTTTTCTTGTATTTTCCTGAAAACAGGTTTCGATATTTCATGCAAATGGTCTCCAATGCAGACCAGTCTCCAATGGAGACCATTTGCATGAAATGCCAAATGCTGTTTTCTGCGAAAAATAAGCATACTATTTCAAAATTTCGTCTGCTGAAAAAAATACCCAGCATGCAGAAAATACCCAGCATGCAGAGCATTAAGAGTAGATGTATCCCTTTTCTGGAGTAGCAAGAAAGAGCAGAAATGAAGAAAGTTGTCTCTCTTGTGAAAAATGATAGAAAATAGTTCAGGTTTCTACTGACTGGCAGACGACATTTAAAAAGTGTATTTTGCTTATTTCTCAGTGAAAATAAGGCTTGACATTACAAGTGAATCGTCTGCCCAGCAGACGATTCACATGTAATGTCATGCCTTATTTACTATGCAATATTTAAAAAAAAGGCAGATTGCTGTCTGCTTTAGGAATTAATGTTGCCTTTGAAGGGTTATTAAGAAATTTCCCTTGAAAATCAAATTAATTGAAGAAAAAGAAATTAATTGGATGCCGCAAGTTGCTGGAAATGCAGTGCCAAAATAATATTTATAAGAAGTTTCTTTTTCTTTTTTCTTTGTCACGGAAAAAGACAAAATGTGGAGCCTCATTCTTGAATCTTGGATATAGAGTGGAATAATCAAGTAACCAATGTGGATAAGGGAAAACAACATCAATGCCCAAATCAAGCCCACTTTTTACAAAGCCAGTTCTTGTACATACATTATGTTCAGAAATCTGCTGCTTGAGAGTTTCCACGCTGCTGGCTTGGATTGGCGACCCAATGAGTTTCTCCTGTGCCTCCTTGATGGACTGCGTCAGCTGTCGCATTTCCGACTCATACTGATCCTGCTGGGCAACGGCGTCTCGTAGTTCGTCACAATCGGTATGGGCCTGCTGGAGTAGGGTGTTGATTTCTACTGCTAATTTCGTGTTGTGCAAAGGTGACTCTTCACCAACTGCAGCATGGAGTTCTGCATGTTTCTGGAGGACAAAGAGTGCTTTCCCCTTGTGACTCTCTATGTCAGAGATGAGATTCTGTGAAAAAAAAGAAAGAAACAAGAGTTAACCCATTGTATATGGTGGACTCTTCCATTGCTATATGTTGGACAAGTCCATTTGCCATATAAGGTGTGTCAGGCCTATTTTTTTCATTTTTATTATGTTTTTAACAGAAAATTCTGTTAGCAAATAGTACAGGCCCGGATCAGCGGCATCTGATCTGGACCTGCACTGTTTGCCAAGGTATCCATTTAGGGGTTTCCCGCATGCAATGGGTTAAAGATGGATACATCTGTAGGATCATGCTTCATTTTCTTACAAGGAGACAACCATGACAGATCTGAAGTTCCTTCTTGTTGCATTACGAGAACATATCCGTGTGATAAAGTGCATTTTTCACACCTCAAAAAAGGTATTTTTTTCAGATGAAAATTTGAAATATTTTTCTTATTTACACTCTAAACATAGGTTTTGGGTGCTTGATGAGGCGGTGCTAACGAGTACCCACAATCTATATTTTAGAGCAGAAATGAGAAAATAAGGTATACCCCCATAAACCCCAGTTTTACTATTAATATAAAAGTAGGGTTCGAGGGGGTCAAAATTATATAGGCGTGTTTTTGTGATGCTAAGCATGTTTATTACTGGATTTACATTTTTTGTTATTCAAATTTCTGTGACTTGGAATATTAACAGTTGAAGTTTGCTTTCCAAATTCTGTCTTGATAGAATTTCTGATCATTTAAAGAGTTTTTTTTTATTTTTCTCAAATTTGAAACACCTTAGTTCCAAGTAAGGAGAAATAAGGATTATAATATCAAGTGATGATTTTCCTTTTTCCTTTTTAGTAATGTATGTTGTGGCTGTTTGTTAGAATTGACTAAACAGATAATTTTCTTTGATTCTTGTTAAAAAGCAGATGTTGATGATATTTGTTAGAATTGTTTCAAGGGATACTTTCCCTTATTTCTGGTTAGAAACATATATTGTGACTATTTGTTAGAATTGTCTCCAGGAATACTTTTCCTTATTTCTGGTCAGGAACATACATTGGGACTATTTGTTAGAATTGTCTCAAGGAATACTTTTCCTTATTTCTGGTTAGAAACATACATTGGGACTATTTGCTAGAATTGTCTCCAGGAATACTTTTCCTTATTTCTGGTCAGGCACATACATTGGGACTATTTGTTAGAATTGTCTCCAGGAATACTTTTCCTTATTTCTGGTCAGGAACATACATTGGGACTATTTGTTAGAATTGTCTCCAGGAATACTTTTCCTTATTTCTGGTCAGGAACATACATTGGGACTATTTGTTAGAATTGTCTCAAGGAATACTTTTCCTTATTTCTGGTTAGAAACATACATTGTGACTATTTGCTAGAATTGCCTCAAGCGCTAATTTTGCTTATTTCTTGTCGGAAAATGTCAGAAACATACGTTGTGGGTACGTGTTAGAATCGCCTCAGAGAGGCGATTCTAACACGTATTGACTATGTATGTTCGTATGGGGAAGTAAGAAAAATTAACAAGACATTATCAGCCTAACTCCTCCATGTTTGGATCTATGATTACCTCTTGCATTTTAAGCTGATCTTTGAGCGTCAGTGAATCATCTCTCATGGTAAGATGGGCCCTCGTTTTATCCATCCAGTGTTTAAGCTCCGCCAGCTCAATCTCGTAGTCCTCTATCTGTTCTGCTATCTCTTCAAGATCATTGACCTTGTCCGAGGTCCTGGCCCGAAGGTCAAACGACCGATGACTAAGATCGGCAAATTTCTCCATCTGAGGAACGGCGTCACAAAGAGGCTCCATCTGTTTTACAATAGCGTTGAGGTGGCTTAATTTGTTCTGCTGTTGTTCTGAGTCTTTCAATAGTCTCTGCAAAACAAAAGGATACAAAATAATATTTGAATCTGCATACAGAAAAAAAATTGGCAGCTGGCATTTTTGACCAGCTTAGACTCTGATCAGACTGTGCGTAAGCACAGTCTGATCAGAGTCTAAGCTGGTCGTTTGGATCATTTGTTTAACGTTTCTCACCCAAAATCTGGAAAATGAAGATGATGATGTTGCTACTTTGGTAGACTGGCTGATTCCATATCTTCACTTGCCCCGTATGCCAAGTTGCACCATTTTATGAGCACTGGCTCAGTATTACAGTCTTTGCATACACTGCATTACTTAACCCATAAAATGCCAATCACAACAAGTGACGTCCGCTGTGCCGTCTGCAGGTTACCTTAAAAGTATTTTTTTGCAAACAGTGTGGACACAGATCAGACTGCTCCTGTAGGATCTGGGCCCATACTGTTTGCCTGTATGCAAAAATATTTTTAAAAAGTTTACAAGAAGATTCAGCAGACAACATAAGCAGACAACATTTTCAGATGTAGATTTTCTCAGCATTTTAAGGGCTAATCACAATTCAATCATAAGTCTAAGTTACCCATGTTCATATTTTTCCATTTTTAAAGACAGTTTGTTTGTGTTGAGGTTTTATGTCCCATCACACCAGTTAAATAATTTCAGAGATATTGCTTCCAATTTTGTGGAACTTTTACCCGACACTGTGAGTAAATGAAACCTCAAACTCAACAGCCCAAGCAAACTGCTAGGGTTACTGATTACCAAGGGACGGTCTGACTCGCACCACTATGCCTGGGCAGGCTTAGACCTTCTATGCTGTTTACCAGTACTCATATTTGGTCGGTTTTAGCTCTGCACAGAAGCACCATGGAGTCCAGTCTATTTCTCCAAGCCCCGATGGGTGGGGGTGCTTCAATGACAGTCCATCTGTAACAGACTGTTAAAGAATTTGTTCCCTTAAGCATATGAATGTTTTTCATACTCTAGAGTAGCCATATATAATACAAAAGTTCCACATGGCATGGCCTTGAGCATTAATTTTGTACTGACATTAAGAAATCTGGGCTATTCTAAGCAACCCGGGAATGGACATGTAATTTTTTCTAAGATGGTGTGCAAACAAGATATTAAGTTGTGCGAGCAAGATAATAACTTGTGCGCACAAGATATTATGTTGTCTGCACAAGATCTATGTTGTGCACACAAGATATTATGTAATGCAAACAATATAATATCTTGTGTGCACAAGATATTATGTTGTGCGAACAAGATAATAAGTTATGCACACAAGATATTATGTTGATCTCACAAGATTTAATATCTTGTACAAGACTTAATATCTTGTTCGCACAACATATTAAAAAAAATCATGTCCCTTCCATGGTTACATACTATTCAGATATATAAATTCTGATATCTTTTTAATACTTCTGCACAAAACATAGATTGTGAGTACTTGTTAGAACCACCTGGCCAAGACGGTTCTAACGAGCACCCAGAATCTATGTTTTTTAGCAGAAATAAGAAAAGTAGTGTACACTCATGTATACAACAGTTGACTATATAAAAGTGGGGATGAAGGGGTTCAAAATTATATAGGAATGTTTTCATGATTGATGCCTTGATTGTTGCAAATATTGAAGGATTGACAAAAGAATGGGAAACCAGAATCCTCTCATCATGCCATGCTCCAAGCAGGCAAGACAAAAATTATTATGAAAACACACCTACACAAATACATTGTAAACTTTATCGCCAAAAAAACAAGCAAATTCGTTGAATTGATATCCCCCGCCGAATGGGTTTTTCGTGTAGAATGGCAAGAAAATATATCTGGCCAAAATTGAGAAAAAAAAATTGCACGTGCATCACGGCAGCATAATAATACATATTTATTTCAAGTTTCATTTTATTCCATGCAATAGTTGCTGAGAAGCGGTTCCAGACAAAGTGAGACGACGAAAAATCCAGAATTTTAATCATTTAAGGGGCCATAACTCTGGGTGTAAAAAGTCAATCCGAAAAATATTTGTGCGTGCATCACCACAGCACAATAATACATATTTATTTCAAGTTTCATTTAATTCCATGCAATAGTTGCTGAGAAACAGTTCCCGACAAAAAAGTGAGACGACAAAAAATCCAGAATTTCAATCATTTAAGGGGCCATAACTCTGGATGTAAAAAGTAAATCCGGAAAAAAAATGCGCGTGCATCACCACAGCATAATAATACATATTTATTTCAAGTTTCATTTAATTCCATGCAATAGTTGCTGAGAAACGGTTCCGGACAAAGTGAGACGACGAAAAATCCAGAATTTCTATCATTTAAGGGGCCATAACTCTGGATGTAAAAAGTCAATCCAGAAAAAAATTGCGCAAGCATCACCGCAGCATAATAATACATATTTATTTCACGTTTCATTCAATTCCATGCAATAGTTGCTGAGAAACAGTTCCGGACAAAGTGAGATGACGAAAAAATCCAGAATTTCAATCATTTAAGGGGCCATAACTCTGGATGTAAAAAGTCAATCCGAAAAAAAATTGCGCGTGCATCACTGCAGCATAATAATACATATTTATTTCAATTTTCATTTAATTCCATGCAATAGTTGCTGAGAAACGGTTCCGGACAAAGTGAGACGATGAAAAATCCAGAATTTCAACCATTCAAGGGGCCATAACTCTGGATGTAAAAAGTCAATCCGAAAAAAAATTGCGCGTGCATCACCACAGCATAATAATACATATTTATTTCAAGTTTCATTTAATTCCATGCAATAGTTGCTGAGAAACGGTTCCGGACAAAGTGTGACAGACGGACGGAAGGATGGACGGACGGACGGACAATGCCAAAACTATATCTCTCCGCCTTCGGCGGGGGATAATGAAAATTTTAAGATGAAAAATTGTGATATTTTTCTTATTTCTGCTCTAAAATACAGATTGTGGGTACTCGCTAGAACCGCCTCGACTTCTGCTCAAAATATAGATTCTGAGTACCCACAATGTATATTTTAGAGCAGAAATAAGAAAAACAACATTTACCCCAGTAAATCCCAGTTTTACTGTATAAAAGTGGGGTTCAAGTGGGTCAAAATTATATAGGTGTGTTTTCGTGATGATGAGACAGGAGGCATCATTTTTAACATTTTTTAAGCCAAATATATCAGTGTATATAATTATGTTTATATATATAATAGGAGATATGTGGCAAAACACCAAACAAAATTATCTGTCGTAGCACCAGATTGTAAAAGGATGCAACTTGCTAGTTGACGGCCCCGAAGGCTCATTGTTTCCTTCCCGATATACAGACATTTTCCGCACGATACGCAATTCTCGCCTACCCTAGTTTCATAGCCGTGCGTTTACAGATATTCCAGATATTTCCCAGCTCATTTGGGAGTCTTTATTTGAGTTCGATTTTGTAGCTGTGTGTTTCATGAATCGCACTCACGCAAAGGCCATACACAGCGACGCCATCTTGACGTTCGTTAAAATTTAAGTTTATGCGTCTGATAAGGGCTTTTCGTACCACTTTAAATTTTAATGTAAATTTGTTAAATTTTCACCTTTAAAACTATTTTGTTTATCTATGGGTGTGTGAATGTGAAAACTCTGATGAAGGCGTAAAGCCAAAAGCGCTTAGTTGAAAAAACCAAATTTGCATTGTTAAATGATTAAATCCCTGTTTATATATATAAATTTTTCTTTTTTTTTTTTTTGCTACAACAACAAAAGTTACTGTTTCTGGGACTTTAAACTTAAGCCTTACAGAAGCTCATAATTTATAAGGATTTGTGATATTTACAGAAAAATACTGATCAACAAAATAAAATCTTTACTTAGGTATAATTAAATAATGTTGAAATACATTTGTAGTTGCAAACCATTTAAACTTTAACAAAGTTTGAAAATTATTCGGTCTTCGGCAACTTTTTCAGTACTATCCACCATCATGAACAGTCAATACAACTTAAATACTATTACGTGAAACACACCTTGTTCAAATATAACCAAGCTTTTTCTTCAAGTACTTAGGGATTTACTATTCAGGCTTGGCAGAGAACATGACCATGAATGCAAATCAGGCTACTGGATCTTTTTTAACCGTTAACCCTCACGACAACTGTCGTCTGCTTTGCCGTCTGCCTGTTACCTTAAAAGTATTTTTTTGCAAACAGTGTGGACCCAGATCAGACTGGAGCAGTCTGATCTGGGCCCACACTGTTTGCCTGTATGCGAAAACAATTTTAAAAAGTTTGAAAAAAAAATTAAAAAAAATGTGCAGACGACAAAAGCAGACGACATTTTCAGATGTAGTTTTTCTCAGTGTCTTAAGGGTTAAACCTTCAACTACTGATCATGATCTCTTCAAAGTATTTTTCTTTTCTTACTTTTCAGAGAAAATAAGTTTCAGAGGAAATAAGGCTTGACATTTCATGTGAATCATCTGTCAGCCTTAATTCCCTGAAAATAAAAAGACTGTCATCTGCATGAGAATTTTCTGTAATGCTTCAAGGGTTAAACTGCACAGAAAATTTTGTTAACAGATGACAATTTACATTTTTTCTTCATTGTTTTATTGAGAAAATAAGGCTTGTTGCTTCATGTGAATCATTTGCAAGGCAGAAAATAAGACATTTCACATGTAATTACAAGATGTCATTTCATGTGAATAGTCCGGAGAGCAGACAATATGGCTTGACATTTCGTATGAATCTACAAGGCTTGCCAGTACTTGTCAGGTGTATGCAGAGCGAGAAAATAAGGCCTGACATTAATTTCTAACCCTTAAGACCCTGAGAAAAACTACATCTGAAAATGTCGTCTGCTAATGTTGTCTACTCATTTTTTTTTTTTTTCAAATTTTTTTTTTAAATATTTTTGCATACAGGCAAACAGTGTGGGCCCAGATCAGACTGCTCTTACAGGAACAGTCTGATCTGGGCCCATACTGTTTGCCAAAAATGGTAACTGGCAGACGGCAAAGCAGACGAAAATTGTCATTGACTGGCATTTTATGGGTTAAGTAAAAAATGCCGTAGTCCTGGATTAATGAGGCAAATTTTACTGTCAACTTAACCGGAGCCACCAAACATAATCCCAGTAGTGCTATCTTTTCATTGTCGGGGACCCGAGGAGAATCGTTGATGTTAACGTTAAGTTCAGTCTTTTATCAGTCTGGCTGGAGTTCAAATTTTGACATAATGTCACTTGATCTTCATTTTCAATAAATATGTAAAGATTGTCCCATGTCTCAATACGTACTATCAAAGTTTTATTAAACTTAAATAAGATAAATTCAATTTCTATGAATTGTGTTGCAAGGAAGTCTGCTTCACAATTTACCGTATTCGCCCTAATTACCGCACCTTGCGCTTAGTTTTTTCAAAATCGTGTAAACAAATCACGGTGAAAAATCTGCATAATTAGCGCACACTCGATGCAAAAACACTAGCTTTCGAGATGATGCATACTGATATTTAATGGGATGGAAAAGGATACTAAAGCATTGCCTTCACTGTTGAAGAAATAACGTTAGGTTTTTTTATAGATTTACTGTGAGAGTGTCCAGGGGGAGGTTACTGTAAAGTGTACGCTTATGTATTTCCTTTTCAAAAATAGCTTCGGTGTGCGCTTATAGGAGCATGTGCGGTAATTAGGGCAAATATGGTATGTGGCACATCAAGCTAACAAGTCCGTAAAATAAACACTCCCTTATACCCCACTTCATACAGAGGAAACTGGGGTTTAGGGGGGTATACATTATTTTCTTTATTTCTGTTCAAAGACATTGGTTGTGGGTACTCGTTAGAACCGCCTCATTGAGGCGGTTCTAACGAGCACCAACAATCTATGTTTTGAGTATAAATAAGAATAATATCACAAATTTTCATCAGAAAATTGATCGTTTTGGGGATGTAAAAAATGCATTATGACGCACGGGTGAGTTATCGTAATGAAGTGAAGACCCTGATGAGACAATACTTCACTGGCCTTTGATGGACCCTAAGATTAAGTTAAATGTCTCTTTACTATATGAACAAATGAAAAGTCCGCTATTATCTTCACTGGTTGGAAAATCCTAGGCATATTTTCTCTTATGATGCCGCTCATTTGAATTTTTTGTCAATAATCAACATACAGTCAAACCTGTCTTAATGACCACCTCTAATAAGCATTGACTTGTTTTAAAAGGCCAGTGCCCAGTTGTTCAAAGCACTGCTAGCTTAACCAAGCTCGTTAGAGGTCAAATTATTATCCATTCCAACATGGACAAATTTTTCTGGTATTTTTGCTAGAAAAATGCAAGTAGCTTTTGCAATTGCTACTTACATTTTTTTCCCACAAAAAAATAGCATATTTGCAATATAAAGTGATCAGAGTTTTAATGATACGAGATTAGCTAACACCATTGTTAGTTTTGAACACCTGGCTCCAGTTTTTCATATCTCTTCAGAACCAGAGCTAAACTAGAGCTGTCAGTGAAACTGACTAGGGCCCCGGCAGCGCTATCAGAGGAGTAGGAAAATGTTGATGTTAAAAAAGACGTTTTTTTTTTCCTTTCACCTCTAAGTATGACCTTGACCTTTGAGGTACGGACCTGGGTCTTGCGCGTGACACACTGTCACATTATGGTTAATATTTATGCTAAGTAATATTTAAATCCATCCAGGTATAAGAAAGTTATAGATTGGACACAATGAAAAAGACGCTTTTTTGACCTTTTATCTCTAAGTATGACCTTGACCTTTGAGGTACGGCTGTGGGTCTTGCGTGTGACACTTCGTCACATTATGGTTAACATTTCTGCCAAGTAATATTTAAATCCATCCAGGAATAATAACAAAGTTATTAATTGGACACAGGAAAGACCCTTTTTTGACCTTTAACCTCTAAGTATGACCTTGACCTTTGAGGTACGGACCTGAGTCTTGCGCGCAACACTCCATCACATTATGGTTAACATTTCTGCCAAGTAATATTTAAATCCATCCAGGAATAAGAAAGTTATGGAGGATAAAAAAATTTGTGGACGGACAGACGGACAGACAGACAGACAGACGGACGGACAGAATGATGCCAAGTAATATTTAAATCCATCCAGGAATAATAAAAAGTTATGGAGGATAAAAAAATTTGTGGACGGACAGACGGACAGACGGACGGACAGACAGACAGACGGACGGACAGAGTGATTACTATAGGGCACCCACACTTTCAGTGCGGGGCCCTAATAAACCACTTTTTGGCCCTACTATCAGGTGCTTCCTTAAGACAGGTTTGACCTTTTAAGTATGAAAACCTGTCAAACTGAATGCTGTCCTTATTCAAACCATTGATTTTTTAACAAAGAGACTACTATAACATTTTTTTCATTATTACCTTAATGGAATATACAAAACCTGTTATAGTGGCCACCTCTATTAAACAAACAATCTGTATGAAGCATTGAGTTCCAGAAAAAGGCAACAATGCATTAACCCTTGTCCAGCTGAGCCCGGATATGCCTTATTTCCCAAACAATGAAGATCCAGATGAGATGGCTTCTGATCAGGATCTACATTGTTTGCCATTCAGATTGTGTGTTGCAAGAACTTGCATCAAGTAATCGGATTGGTTGATAATCGGTAGTGGGTGTGGCAGATTGAAATATTCAGCAGGAAAAGGGTTAAGTCTCACCTGTATTTAGCAAGCACCCGTCTCAGGCACATTATGATTATTCCTCATGTGCTTGCTTAACCTTTAACCTGCTGAATATTCAATTAAGCCACACTCATTTCTGGCTTTGAACCAATCAGATTACTTGATGCAGCTTATTTCTACATATTCATAAACTGAATGTCAAACTGTGTAGATCCTGATCAGATGGCTTCTTCAGAAGCCATCTGATCTGGATCTACACTGTTTGCAAAGATAGGGCTTGTCGCCTACAGCAGGATAAAGGTTAATACAGGCTGGAAAATATTAAATATGTTTTTGTACCTTATGCTGTTTCAACTGCTCCTTCACCCGTTCAATATCAGCCCATGCAGGTTCTGCTACCAAAGTGGCTTCAGCCTGCTCCGTCCAGCTCTCTAGTGCCTCAACAGTCTGGTCAAACTCTCGGGCCAGGGCCTCAGCCTGCTGTAGCTGCCTGGTCTTCTCTGCGGCCTGGGCCTGCAGTGACAGCCATTGTCGGTTAGTGTCCGCGAGCTGTTTCTGGACAGTAGCTTTCTCTACAGGATCGGAGGTGTGTATTATAAGGTCTCCTCCTTTGTTTCTGAGGTTGTCTAGTTTTTTCTTGAAAGGATCAAACTCTCCCAGAAGTTCCTGAAAAATAGATGCAGTAAAATGTCATTCTAATCCTTTTGTGAATGTAACGCTATGTCTGATTTGCGACAGTACCATAACCCTAATCTCTTGCTGTTCACGACAACCACTATCTTTGGAAACAGTGAAGAACCAGATCAGATGGCTTCTGAAGAAGCCATCTGATCAGGATCTAAACTGTTTAGCATTCAGTTCATGAATTTGTAGCAATAAATTACATCAAGTAATTTGATTGGTTGATAGACAGAAATGGGTGTGGCTTAAATGAATATTCAGCAAGATAAGGGATAAAAATAAAAATAAAAATCAGACACCTTGAGGATCAGTTATAATTCTCCTAAAATTTTAATGAATTTGTTTCATGGTCCAGCAAAGAGTCCAAAAAGTGCAGATGGAATGGCAAACAGATTAGACCCTGATCAGGCTGCTCCTTCAGGAGCAGTCTGATCTAGGTCTGCACTGTTTGCTTAGGCATGTCTGTCCCAATACTTAGGGTCATTACAGTATTCTGCGATCATATTTACATGTTTATGTTCTTTTCATTAGCTGGCATTCGGTTTTAAGCAGCTGATAGGTTTGTTTTCTTGGGATTCACTTTTTGTGTGGTAGAGACCACATTTGTGATTATCATCACACTCAAAACCGTGTAAGAAACACCCCCTGTAGGCCCCAATATAGGGAAAACTTGGGTTTACAGGGTTATACATTATTTGGTCTTATTTCTGCTCAAAGACATAGAATGCGAGTTCTTGTTAGAACTGCCTCAATTTAGAACTGCCTTAAGTTAACCCATTTAGTACGAGTACCGAAACCCAAAAACAGGTACCAGGACAAACAGTGCAGGCCCAGATCAGACGCCGCAGAACACGGCGTCTGATCGGGGCCTACACTGTTGGCAAAAAGTTAAGCCATTTTCCAAATCAAGTTTGAATAAAACACAACCCAACACCCCTAAATTTTGAAATGGACTCCTGCTATATATAAGGCAGAAGATTCCATTTGGTAAAAAAAGGTTAATGAGGCAGTTTTAACAAGCATTCACAACTTATACATTGAGCAGAATTTAAATTAGAACAATATCTCAAATATTCATCAGGAAATTAACAGTTTTTGAGATGTATGAAAGAATGCACTTTGTGCACAGACATGTTATGGTAATGTTTGATAAATGAACCCTATATGCCTTTGGAGATGTTAAACCCATTTTGTACTAAACGGATTCTCCACCAGCTTTTATGCAGAAGGAATCCATTTCAAAATTTAGGGGTGTCACATTGTTATATTCAGATATTCATTTAGGAAAATGGCTGAAATTTTTTGCAAACAGTACTGAAAGCCCTGATCAGATTCTGTGTTTTGCGGAATCTGATCTGAGCCTGCACTGTTTGCCAATGTTCCCTTTTAAGGTTTCTCATGTAAAATGGGTCAAACCGTGCCTGTCAATTATAAAATTCAAGTGAATTCTATAAGCATTATTCAGTTTTACTAACCCTTTTTGTACCAAATGGAATCTTCCTCCTCATAAATAGCAGGGGTCCATTTCAAAATTTAGGGGTGTCAGGTTGTGTTTTCTTCAAAATTTATTTGGAAAATGACTGAACTTTTTGCAAACAGCAGAGGCTCTGATCAGATGCCGCGTTCTGCGGCGTCTGATCTGGGCGTGCACTGTTTGCCAGGGTACCCATTTTGGGGTTTCCGGTACCAAATGGGCTAAATAAATCAAGAGAGTACCTCTACTGTGGGTACAGTATTTGACTTCACTTCAATAGTAAATATTCCCTAAATTTTGAATTTAAAAGAAATAGAACTTAATCATGTCAAAGCCTGATGACATCCCACACAATAGCAATATAAAGATCTCATTCAGCAAGAACAGTGATTGAAACTTGTTCTTATGAATGCTTTTCATAATAATATAAGTGCTGATGTATGTCAGGTATATGTCATATATCTCATTTAAACCACCTTAACCATTAACCCTTCATACCTGTGATAATCTTTTTAACTGTATGAGGGAGATTTGCCATTGTGATGAGGGAGATGTAAAGAATATATAGGGAAATTCTCAGTTCAAATGAGGGAGACTAAAAAATTTTACTAAAATCTAGCATACTTTGGGCAAAAATTAGCATTAAAATGAGGGAGTCTCCCTCCTGATGAGGGAAGTATCACAGGTATGACGCTTTTAGAACCAAATGGAATCTTCCTCCTTATATATAGCAGGAGTCAAATTAGAAATTTAGTGGGGTCAGGTTGTTATTGCTGCAAATTCTATTAGGAAAATGGCTTCACATTTTGCAAACAGTGTAGGCCCTGATCAGACGCCGCGTTCTGCGGCGTCTGATCTGGGCCTGCGTCTGATCTGGGCCTGCACTGTTTGCCATGCCAACTACCCCTTTAGGGGTTTCCGGTACTAAATGGGTTAAGACACTGAGTAAACTACATCTGAAAATGTTGCACCTTATGCCGTCTGCTGAAACTTCTTCCAGACTTTTTAAAAATATTTTTGCATACAGGCAAACAGTGTGGAGCCTGATCAGACTGCTCCTATAGGAACAGTCTGATCTGGGTCCACACTGTTTGCAAAAATCACTTTTAAAGTAACCCGCAGACAACAAAGCAGATGACAATTGTCGTGATTGGCATCTTAAGGGTTAAAGGCAAGAATTTGCTCACAAAGGAGGTTGGTAGGTGAAATTTTAGGCCATCAAGTCTGGAGCCTACAATCATTGTATGTGAAGATTATGACAACTTAAGCATTAAACTAAATTTAAAAACTGCATAATATTTAGCTTTGGGATTTATTAGGTATTAGGTGCTTCAAATTCACTTCAAATTCACCTGGTTGAAAATATCTTAAAATAGAACTGCTCTCAGTTTGAACTGATAGGCAAAATTACAAGATCCTGGACGGCCCCCCTGCCCATCGGGATTGGGCTGCATGATGCTTCCATGCAGAGCTGAAACTGACTGCACAGCACAAGAGTACTGGTTAACTGCTTGGAGGCTCTAAGCTTGCCCAGGAAAAGTGGTGCGAGTTGGACCGTTCATGCTTCATTGGGTGGCAGGGCTTGAGATGTCATTTCATCTTAGGGTCAGGTAAAAGTCCCAAAAAATTGGAAGCAACGTCTCCAAAATTACCTATACAGCGTTGACGGGGATGTTAAACCTCAAATCAAACAAACAAAACAAGATCCTGGACCTTGGTGTTCAATGAATCATTCCTTGACTAATTTAGCAGGGATAAGCCCAAAATGGGATGCTAGCAAACAGTGCAGACCCAGATCAGACACTGCAAAATGCAGCAAATGATTGCCATACATTCAGCTGTCTTTATACCAAGTTCCACCCTAAATTTCTCCTGCTATATATAAGGTGAAAGAAATCCATTCAGATCAAACTGGGTAAAAATGAGGTTAGCTTTTAGGGAAATGAATTTCCATCATTTATTCAAAAGAGAAATTTTCTGGACTTAGTACAAATGAGAAAATTTTGGCAACTTCAGTTTACTTCTGTTTTACTTCTTTGTAACCCATGACAATCCCTACCTTTACAAACAGTGTAGATCCTGATCAGATGGCTTCTGGAGAAGCCATCTGATCAGGATCTACACTTTTTGTCATGCATTTTATAAATTGGAAGAATACATTATATCAAGTAACCTGATTGGTGGAAAGTCAAAAATGGGTGTGGCTAAACTGATTTATTCAGCAGGATAATGGTTAAACTTAGTCCCGCCAAAAAATGTTTGCTTTTTAAAGGCAGGACTTTTCTCAAATTTTAAGTTGTTTGAAGAAACATATCTAATACACCTAAACCTCCTTATAACACATTTCATTATATAAGTAAATTTCTAAACAAATTAGAAAATCCACCTTTTACCCCTAAATTTTGAAGGAAAAAAAAATCCTACATAGAGTCTTTTCAGGAAAAAATGCATGAAGTATTGCATGCATTTTGCTGAAAGAAGTAATGTAACTTGCTGTAGGAGCCGGCTCTTTTGGCGACGCGGGTAGAGGGGTTGGCTTTTTCACGAAGTTAAGCAACGGAGATAACGGTTAGTACCTGGATGGGTGACCGCATTGCTTGACTTCCTGGACGACCCGGTGCAGGCTAGATTGGGGGCAGAGGTGGAAACAGTGCCGCTGGTTCGTTACATAGACTCCACCCTCGGGTTTAGCCTTGTGAGGCATGTGTGACTTCGGGACGAAGTCAAGAGATGAGGGGGAGAAATGTAACGGTTATGGATAAATACCACTTCTACAGCCTCACTGTAGGAGCCGGCTCTTTTGGCGGCGTGGGTAGTGTGGTTGGCTTATTCGCGAAGTTAAGCAACAGAGATCGCGGTTAGTACCTGGATGGGTGACCGCGTTGCTTGACTTCGTGGAAGCCCGGTACACGCTACAGTAATACATGTACATGTAGTCATGTACAAATAAAGTAAGTTAACAAGAATACCGTGTCATCACGAAAACACATCTATATAATTTTGACCCCCTTAAACCCCACTTTTATGTAGAAAAACTGCGGTTTAGGGGGTAAACATTATTTTACTTATTTCTGCTCTAAAATATAGATTGTGGGTACTTGTTAGAACTGCCTCGATGAGGCAGTTCTAACGTGTATCCACAATCTATATTTTAAGCAGAAATAAGAAAAATATCACAATTTTTCATCCAAAAATTTTCATTTTTTTTTCAGTGATAACAATTTACAATATATTTTATAGGTATGTTTTTGTAATGATTGCAAATCATGCTCAATTCTGGTCAAAACTTGGACAGCTTGACAATATGCCAAATCTGGTTAAGATTGTCAGTTCTGATTTTGTGACCTCATTGTTGACGTTTTTCTGTGACAATATAAACTATTCCAATTGTGATTCTGATAACATTCAGATCTACCCTGTTTTGGTTTAAAATGGCACATTATGATCTATCTGATATTTAATTCAATTCAGTTGGACCTGGTCAAGGTACTTAATGACACCTGATGTTCTATTCAACTTGCTGGTTTCCATATTTTGGTCCTAACTCCAGTGCTGATAGTACCGTAAAGATCCTAAAAATTTGGACTCCTTTAGGACTTGATGTAATTGTCCTAAAACTAATGCACCTGATAATTATTCTATTCCTTATTTTGGTCCTAATTCCAGTGCTGATAGTACTGTAAAGATCCTAGAAATTTGAACTTCTTGGGGTAATTCTCCTAAGATTTTCGCAAATTTGTTTCACGAACAGAGAGAAAGAAGTCCAAAAATGGCCAACGGAATAGCAAACAGTGAAGACCCTGATCAGAATGCTCTTTCAGGAGCAGTCTGATCTAGGTCTGCACCATTTGCTTAGGCCTATCTGTCCCAATACTTAGGATTTTTACGGCATACCCCTGTAAACATAATTTTTCTCAGTATACGCAAAGGATAAACAGGGTATTCACTGCAATGACTTGTTAACCTGGTGCGAGTCTTGCTGAGTGCAAGTCATATTTCACTTGCCACAAGTGTCAAATTTTCCACTAGCTGCATGTGCAACAATTCCACTTACTGCACAATGTCACATTTTTCACTTGATGCCTGAGGCACATTTTCACTTGCCACACATGCCATTTTCACTTGCTACATGTTGAACATTGTATCCTACAGCACAATGTCACATTTTCACTTGCCACATGAGTGGTCCACATTCACTTGCTTCAGATGGCAGTCATTTTGACTTGGCATACACTGACATGTTTTCATCACATTTACATTTGCCACATTGTGTAACATTTTCACTTGCCATATACAAATACATTCCGCTATTAAGACCACCCAAAATTAAGACTAATTCTGCTTTAAAAAGCTTATTTAGTAGGTTGCAGTTATTCTTTCTTTGTGTTTTCTGCATACAGTGTCCTCTGGTCAGAGACCACCTTTGGGACTGTTCAAAAGTGGTCTTAAAGACCACTTTTGAACAGTCCCAAAGGTGGTCTTAATATAGGAATTTTACTGTACATGTCACATCTCATTTACTGTGTCACATTTTCACTTGTCATATACATATTACATCTCATTTGTTGTTTCACATTTTCACTTGCCTTGCACGTGTCACGTCTCATTTGCTATTTCACATTTTCACATGCCATATACATGTCACTTATCTCATTTGACGTGTCACATTTTCACTTGCCAAATACATGTTGCATCTCATTTACTGTGTCACATTTGCACTTGCCATATACCGTAATTCCCTGTGTATACCACGCACTCATCTATAAATGAGTTTAGGCTGTTCAACTTCCTTGGTTACGCTTGCGCATGCGCAATCTTGTGTGGCAAAAAGAAATCAACCAAGCGCTTGAGTGTACAATAAACTATAAGGGAAAACTTGATTTTTAAGCACAGTGTTTGTCATTTGTCATTTCATCCACAACATTCATAGACTTTTATATACTGCAATTTACAATCGTTTGAATCACACCAGTACAGTGAAATTCCGCTATTAAGACCACCTAAAATTAAGACTTATTCTGCTCTAAAAACCTTATTAAGGGTGCATTTATTCTTCTTAGTGTTTTCGGCACAGTGTCACCTGGTCAGAGACCACCTTTGGAACTGTTCAAAAGTGGTCTTAAAGACCACTTTTGAACAGTCCCAAAGGTGGTCTTAATAATTGAATTTTACTGTACTTACAATTAGCAGATATCAGCAATCTTAGTCACTAAATCTCTGAGCTTATAGGTTATTTTACTATCCCATTATACATGTACATGCTATTTGTTGTTCATCACGTCTCTTTTGCTGTATGTTTTATATGAATGCTTGTTTAATTGTTTTGTTCTGAATTCAAACAGGGCCGATACAGAATACTCACGATCATCTTTGATTTTGTGTTCGAAGGTGTGGCTCGGTACCGCAGTCGGTGGAGTGTTTGCACGGTATGCGAGAGGTCCTGGGTTCGATTCCCGGACGAGTCATGCTCTTTTTGTTCACTGTGACATTTTGTGGCTGGGTCCAGCACCGTGTCTGAGAGCATTAATGAGTATGAGTAGACTGGACTGGATAGGACATCGAGATTCTACACCAATCTCAATATGTCCCGAATCTCATTAGGCAGTGTGTGTGTGTGTGTGTCGAGGGTGTGTGTGTGTGTGTGTGGGGGGGGGGGGTTAGCAGGTCCATCGTTTGGCTCGTTAGTTCAGTCGGTTGAAGGTCACACGGTACATGTAAGCAAAGGGCTATTGGTTCGAGTCCCGGTCGAGCTATCGTTTTCCATCCCTGCGACATAAGTTTCAGTATTCAAGGTCATTTCAAAGAACAGTTTTTCTACTTTCTTGTACTTTTTTTTGGTTTATTTCTAAATTTTAGCGCTTTTACTTGTTATGAGACTACCAGGTTTATACTAAAAAAAATGAACTTGCGTTTCAACAGGGCAAATTTCCCTTCACGAAAACACGTCTATTCAAATGTATTGAAAATTGTACCACCAAAAAAAAAAAAAAGCAAATGAGAAAAGGAACTTTTCAGAAAAAAAAGGGATTGATATTTTTCATATTTCTGCACAAAACACTGGTTGTGGGAATTCGCCGAGTCGGGTCTAACGAGTACCCACAACCTATATTTATTTTTAACCGAAATCAGAATGATAATGTAAACCTGTTAACTCTATAAAAGTGGGGTTTAAGGGGAATGGGAACACCTGGCATATTTTTCCGCCATTTTTCAAAGGGAGACAAGTTTCGGGACTTCCTGTTCGCCTTTCTATAAGCCCTGTCCCACTGAAAAAGGGGTCAACTCTTAAAGGAAAGAATTTGCTCCTTAGGGGCAATTTCTTTGCTTTAAGAGTTGACCCCTATTGACATGGGAGGCAAAAATACTTTTGCAGGAGTTACCTCCCCTGAAGGTGTTCCCATTCCCCTTAAGGAGGTCAAAATTATATAGGCGTGTTTTCGCTATGCTTTGTTTATTTTGTGCAAGCGCGAGGGGAATTTTTGATCACGAGGTATATGAAAAATAAGTTCCCATAGCCAAGTTCTGTTCAAGTATTGACTCCCGCCCATCGGGGCTTGGAGAAATAGATTGGGCTTCATGATGCTTCCACGCAGAGCGCTAAAACTAGCCGCACATGAGTACTGATAAACTGCTTGGATGGTTTAATCCTGCATGCCCAGGCAAAGAAGTGCGAGTTGGACCTTTTATATTTTCATTTGGCGGCAGGGCTTATGATGTTATTTCATCTCAATGTCGGATAAAAGTCCCTCAAAATTGGAAGCAATGTCTCAAAAATGGTCGGGGACGGTGAACTTCAATTCAAAACCGTCCGCCCTGTTACTGATCTTACCACCCACTTGTTGAATCCGTCAGGGCGGTAATCCTTCGATTCATCTTCACAGTCGCATCATTTGTCTTGCGATTAGCGCGACATGACGCGACCATTGTCAGTTAATTATTCGATTATTAATTGTTTTGGATTTAACGACACGCCAACCAATGTCGGTAATTTTGTGTCATCTTCCAGAGAAAGGGAGAAAAAGACAGAAGAGATCATAGATGAAAGTAAGGGACAGAGGTGAAAGAGGGAAGTGAAATAGAAGGAATGTGAGCACTCCCCTCTACCCTCACCTGCTGCAAGGATAGCAGGTCTTACCCAACTGTCAGCCAATGTCAGTTGGACGCCCCAGCGACACAAAACATACGCCACCTTTGCCTCGCCCAAACAACTGTCACATTCAAACAAATTAATGAATGGTGTCGGGTCAGTCTGTACAAAAGTTCATTGACTTTCATGAATGGTCGAATATTTTCTTGCCACACAACACTGCGCATGCGCAAAAATACGGAATCGTGGGATAGCATTTCCTTAGCAACCGGTGGCGTCCTAAACTTATCTATAACACGCGCCTCAATTCTGAGTCCAAGATATGTGAAAAAAAGATATTCCAGTCTAAAACACGCACATGTTTTTCCCCAGCTTTTCTCAGACGCCATTTTGATTGAAAATGAAAGTACACAAATTTTGCTTGGCTACTATCAAAATAGCCTGACTGGTTATAGGTATATTTCCCAGTAGTTATAGAATAGAATAGCGGTTAGTTTCTCTCTTGAAGCATAGGCAGTTCTCCCTTTACCCATAACGGTGGTGTGTGACAAGGTGACATTTTAAGGGTGCGGTTATTCATTTGTTATGAAAGATGACAATGCGTTTTCCCAGTTTTCTTTCACAAGAAAAGATAGAAACAGGTTTCTTTCCAAAGGTAAAATTGTGACAACATGCCTCCAGGGTAGGTGCTCCATAGTGTTACTGACAGAAATTAATGGTATCTACAGGTAGATTGAGTAGTTTGACACCTCTGGTTATTCACACGTTCTCTATGCTAATCCCATAATTAACACCTTCTCAGCGTGAGCCAAATATCTCACTCAATTAAAGAAGCCCATTTTGCATTTACTGTTAATAAAACGGTGATTCATGCCTGACTTCAAGGCATCCGATGTCCTGTGCAATTTTGAACTTTGTTGACATACATTAACTATCATAATTAATACTATAAGTATTATTATTAATAATAATAATATTATTTTTATTATTATTATTAGAAGTTTTCAAAAAATGCAGAATTTCTGTATTTCCAACCAACCACTGTTTTGTGACCAGTCTATTCGGATTCAGCAAATTAGTTCATTATGTAAATTTGGGTATACCTTCCTATCAAAATGTGGAAAACATGGAAACAATTTTTGTGCTAATAAAAGGTAATATGGATGAAAGGTTGATATCTGAGATAGGAATACTGATTGCATTTTTAATGGTATGAATGATTCAATGAATTACTATGTCAAACGAACTTTATGAGGGTCTCAAAGTGTCACATTGTATTTGTAATGGGTTTTCGTGACCTGCCGAGTTTTCAAGAAAAACAATGTCATTTTTCTATGCCATTGTATTACACGCAGGGGATTTTTTTCACCGTTTTCTGGATGAAAAAAGTGCGTGGTTTACACAGGGAATTACGGTACAAGTCACATTTGCACTTGCCAATACATGTCACATCTCATTTGTTGTGTCACATTTTCACTTGCCAAATACATGTTGCATCTCATTTACTGTGTCACATTTGCACTTGCCATATACAAGTCACATTTGCACTTGCCATATACATGTCACATCTCATTTGTTGTGTCCCATTTTCACTTGCCATGCACATGTGACATCCAATTTGCTATTTCACATTTTCACATGCCATATACATGTCACATCTCATTTGCTGTGTCACATTTTCACTTGCCTCATTTCATTCATTGTTTCATTAAAGTGCATCACAGACTTGTCTTCAGCATATTTCATTTATTCAGTTTAAATCCCGATAATTATTTTGGTGGGTTTAAAGGGCAGGACAGTATTGTAATTGATTTTTCAAGTCAGTAGTATAATTCATAATTACACTGTACTGTCATTATAAATCTTTAAGATCAATATTATCTGTCCTAAAGAGAATTTTAACGAGTTCTTAAATTCTATACTTCCAAATAATACCTGTCAAAACAGATCTATATATTCCGCATTATGACCCAGCTCCTGATCCTTGCATGGGCGAGCAGCAGAGGCTCAGGCGAGACTGCGCATATGCACAGTCTCGCCAGAGCCTTTGCTACTCCCGGACATGTAGAATAGACCTTGAGAAGGCTGCATGCGAAAGATCATGCATCTATCCCTATTGGCTATAGGTGTGCATCCAGTTTTGAAGAAAGTTAACTGGATAAAAATCAAAAATGAGTTCCTTTAAGAGCAATGAAAACATTCATAAGAAAGAAGATGGGTCATACTACGTAGTTTCGGCTAATAAAACCTCATCAGTGACCCTGTAATGTTCCGGCAAAGAAAGCCAGAGGAAACATACTCCAATTTTGCGAATTTCGAATAGGCAGTCGTTATAAAGACTGATGTAAATCAAAATGGGGTCCAAATAATTAAAAACCTGTCTAGAATATGAGTCTAAACCAAAAATTTATTTCTGATTTCTCAGAATATTCACGCCGATCTCAAAGGACCAAAAGTAAAATATAAACTGCACTATGGTTGATGTACGGGGAGACGTTTTACCGCCACCACACGGCACAGCACCAGCTGCAGTGAAGGCAAATAAAAATCAAAAATGAGTTCCTTTAAGAGCAATGAAAACATTCATAAGAAAGAAGATGGGTCATACTACGTAGTTTCGGCTAATAAAACCTCATCAGTGACCCTGTAATGTTCCGGCAAAGAAAGCCAGAGGAAGCATACTCCAATTTTGCGAATTTCGAATAGGCAGTCGTTATAAAGACTGATGTAAATCAAAATGGGGTCCAAATAATTAAAAACCTGTCTAGAATATGTGTCTAAACCAAAAATTTATTTCTGATTTCTCAGAATATTCACGACGATCTCAAAGGACCAAAAGTAAAATATAAACTGCACTATGGTTGGAGACTTTTAAGGGCTCTTTTCTCAAGTTGACTGATGCAACTTGATATCATCATTTTTCGATCAAATGTGACACAGTTCTGCTTTCAACAGCTTCAGTTGTTTCATTGATTGATTATGTTGGGGTTTAATGGCACGTCATCCCTTGTGGGTCATTTTGTGCCATCTCCCATAGAGAAAGTAGAGGAGATAAAGAGAATGAACAGGGGAAAAACAGGAAAACAAATGACAGCAAAAAAAAACAGAAGAAATAAAACTATTTCCATGGTCAATGACATTTTTAATTTTTTTTTTTTCTTCTGGTTTTGGTTTTACAGCCCTTTCAAGATTATTTCATTTATATCGAGCAAATTTTTAATCATAGTTGGGCAAAAACCGGAGTACTCATAGAGAAAACACCTAACCTTCTGTTGCAGATCTTGGCGTCTCACATATGACCCGAGCCAGGCTAGAATCACAGCAGTGAAAGGCCTAATGATTAAGGGTCAGCGCTCTTATCAACAAGGCCATAGAGGCCCATGACATTTTTGTTAATAAAGGCCTAAATGACAATGCCAAAAAGGGAACATGAGACAGTCCTTGTAAGTAATTTGAGACAATTCAGGTGATTAAAAAACAATTAGTAATATATGTTCATGGCCTTTGCTTTTGCAAACAAATTCCGCCATTCCCTACATAATTTCTTACTCAACCTGACACCCCTAAATTTTAAAATTGGACTCCTATTTTGTATAAGATGGAAGGTTTCATCCATTGCAAAATGGGTTGATATTATCTTTTTCCTCTGGAATGGCAAAGACAAAGACATCAACCTTTATCTTTCTCTAGGCCAATTCAGTAGAAGACAAATTGTTGATAGTTTTCTTGTTTTACCCAGAAAACAGGACTTGACATCTCATGCAAATTGTCTCCTTTGGAGACAATTTGCATGAGATGTCAAATCCTGTTTTCCTGGAAGATTTGAAAAAAAATATTTTTTCAAAATGTTGTCTGTTGCTAAAAATACGCAGTTTGAAGAACATTAACAGAAATGCCCTTACAACTCAATTGGTTTAGGGACTGAAATTAAATGAATGGTACACAATGGTTTTGGGTGTTTGTGTTGAAGTTTTCCATGCAGAGCTGAATCCGACCCGCACACAAGTACTGGTAAACCGCTTAGAGGATCTAAGCCTGCCCAGGCAAAGCGGTGCAAGTGTCCATGCTTATAAACCCTATTGGTTTCATTGGGGGACAGGGCTTGAGATGTCATTTCATCTCAATGACGGGTAAAAGTCCCACAAAATTGGAAACAACATCTCCAAAATGACCTTTACAGTGTTGATGGGGACGTTAAACCTCAAATCAAACAAACAAAAACATTCCAATCAAGACTATTTAGGTCACTTTGGAGAGATTGCTTCAGATTTTGTGGTAATTTTACCCCACACTGAGATGAAACAACATCTCAAGCCCTACCACCCCCAAAAAACCACTAGGGTTTAAATAGAGGTCTGACTTGCCCACTTTTCCTGGGCAGGCTTAGACCTTCTAAGTGGTTTATCAGTACTCAAGTTTGGTTGGTTTCAGCTCTGCACAGAAGTGCCATGCAGCGTCTCATCAGGGTCTACACTGTTTGCCAGTCATCCTGCTATTTAAAGACACAATATCAGGTGGTAAATTGTACTTGTTCAAATTTTAGAACAAGTATGGTATTAAAGGAGTTGGGGTGTCCGAATATTTAGGTGAAATATGGTAACCCTCAGTGGCTTAAACTTCCACTGTCTAAAACAATTTTTCAGGGTCCGAAAGGAAGTTTGACTTTGCATGGTTTAACTGTTATCCTGCTGAATAAATTAATTTAGCCACATCCATTGCTAACTATACACCTTTGTTCAATTTTTAAACTGCATGACAAACCGTGTAGATCCTGATCAGATGGCTTCTTCAGAAGCCATCTGATCTGGATCTACGATATTTGCAAATGTAGGGGTTGTCGTTTTCAGTGGGATAAGGGTTTATACGAAAAATTAATCTGACTCAAAAATGATAAAGCATGTGAACAAATTATATGCATGAAATAATGTCATTTTGATTAAGCAGAAAATAAATGCATACCTTAGCTGATAACTAAGAATTATCTTCCAATCAGAATTAAACAAAACCTTATCATCCATGAAATATCTAATATTGCACACTTGTTTCAAAAATGGCTGAACCAATTCCAAAACTAATTGAACCCGTAAATAAGAAGGTGCAAACTTTGGTGATTTTATATCTACCAAACTTTAAACCAAATAAGAGGTACGAACAAACTTATCTCTTCAATGTTATTCGACTCCTATTTAGCTACCGATTTTATTGGAAATTGGCCAGATAAATTGCCATTACGCTTTACTACTGAATATATGTGCTAAATTGAACTGACAAACACTGGAACCAGCTTTTGTTATAGTAATGAATTTATACAATTAAAATATAGGATCAATATTATATGTCGGAAATAAAGGCCATAACTTTTAAAATTCTAACTTAACTAAATTTGAATGGGAATTCCTGATGCAGGAAATTGAAACTATATAAAAATCAGATCTTGCAATTTTAGCAATGTAATTAGTAAAACTCTTTCTGTTGAAATTTATAACAGAATTATTCTAAAATGCCAGAACAAACATTTATTGGCTCAACTACCATAATGATCCTAAGTATTGGGACTGACAGGCCTAAGGAAACAGTCCTGAAGGAGCAGTCTGATCAGGGTCTACACTGTTTGCCATTCAGTTTACACGTGTTAGACTCCTTGCTAAATCATGAAACAAATTTGTTAAAATTTAGAAGAATTACAATTAAGGGGAATGGGAACACCTGGCATATTTTTCCGCCATTTTTCTAAGGGAGATAACTTTCGGGACTTCCTGTACGCTTTCTATAAGCCCTGTCCCACTGAAAAAGGGGTCTACTCTTAAAGGAAAGAATTTGCTGCTCTGCATCAAATTCTTTCCTTTAAGAGTTGACCCCTATTGACATGGGAGACAAAAATACTTTTGCAGGAGTTGCTTCCCCTGCAGGTGTTCCCATTCCCCTTAAGTACTCAAGGTGTCCGATTTTTTAGACTTTTTACGGTATTCACCTTTAAGAAGCCGAGAAAAACTACATCTGAAAATGTTGTCTGCTTATGTCCTCTGCAGAATTTTTTTTGCAAAAATTAAAAAAAAAAAACATTTGCAAACAGGCAAACAGTGTGGGCCCACATCAGACTGCTCCTAAAGGAGCAGTCTGATCTGGGTCCACACTGTTTGCAAAAAATTACTGTTAAGGTAGCCGGCTGAACGCAAAGCAGATGACAATTGTTGTGATTGGCATTTTATGGGTTTATCATTTGCACGCATGTTGGCTGATTTGAAATTTAAAGGCCCGGTCAGAACTCCAAATGCCCGCAAGGATCCCCAAAAATATACCCCCTCTGGATTTAAGCCTTATGTCAACAATTATGCTTAAGGTTTTCAAAAATTTACAGGTTTTAATCTAATGCTACTGTTCAGTGTTTGCCCTTTTATAAAAGACATGCCGATATCAGTTTTCAATATTTACTTAACAGGCCCAAGATGTCGTATAAACAAGAATTTACAATATAATAGAAACCACTGATTTCAGTCAACAAATCCAGTCTGCGTAAAATTTAACATTAGTACGATAAGACCATTTTAAACCTTCAAGCACCACACACGATAAACAGATGACATTTTCAAAGCATTTTTCTTATTTTTTTTCACTACCCCCCCCCCCTCCCACATACACACCCTCACCACACACACACTTTTTTCCATTACCATAACACATCTGTCTGACGTAGTTCGTTCTTTCGTATCTCTAAAATGGCTATTTTTCTGATAAATTGTGATTCTTCTATTATTCATATTTCAAACATAGGTTGTGGGTGCTTGCTAGAGGCGGTTCTTACGAAAACCCACAACTTACCTCTTGGAGCAGAAATAAGAAAACCAATGTATACTCGGGTATACCCCAGTTTGCTCTATATAAAGTGGGGTTTACAGGGGTGTTCAGTCATCATGTGAACAAGTCCGTGAAATGAGCCCCCACCCCATCCCCCAACCCCACTTCATATAGTTATACATTATTTTTTTTTATTATTTCTGTTCCAAGACATAGGTTTTGGGTACTTGTTTGAACCGCCTCAAACAGGCAGTTCTACCGAGCATCCACAACCTATGTTTTGAGCATTTATGAGAAAAATATCTCGGATTTTCATGAAAAAAGTAGCCATTTTGGATATGTGAAAAATGCACTATGTCACAGGGACATAATGACATAGTCTTGTTCATATGCTGATACTCATCTTTGTCTCTGCAGATACAGCAAAATTCCTTTTTAAGACCACCTTTGGGACTGTTCAAAAGTGTTTTTTAAGACCACTTTTGAACAGTCCCAAAGGTGGTCCCTGACTAGAGGACATAGTAAGCAGAAAACATGAAGAAAGAATAACTGCACCCTTCTAAATAAGCATTTTAAAGAAGAATTGGTTTTAATTTTAGGTGGTCTTAATAGCGGAATTTTAATGTGATGCTCCTCATTTTTAAACTCATATTATTGTCCCAATCTGTGCATATAAAATGCATCAACCTATCTTTTTCTTTTCTCTAAACCCATTTTGTACTGAATGGAACCTTCCACCTTATATATAAAAGACCATTTCAAACTTCATGGGTACCAGGTCATGCATGAGTTGAATATAAAAACTGATGTAAAAATGGTTGAGTTTTCCACAAAGAGTGTAGGCCCTGATCAGTCACCTCATTCTGCAGCGTCTGATCGGGGCTTGCACTGTCTGCCCATGACCCATTTTATGCTTTCCAGTATAAAATGGGTAAAATCTGAGGTTTTGAGGGCATGTTGATATATTTTACATACCCCAGTAGCCTGTGGCAATACAAGGGTAACTAGCATATCAATGTCAGCAATTATGCATGGATGACAAAAAATCAATCACCCAAAAAATACATCTTTAACCCTTCTCTTGCTGAATATTCATTCAAGCCACACCCATTTCTGTCTATCAACCAATCAAATTACTTGATGTAATTTATTGCTACAAATTCATAAACTTCATGTCAAACAGTGTAGATCCTGATCAGATGGCTTCTTCAGAAGCCATCTGATCTGGATCTACACTGTTTCCAAAGATAGGCATTGTCGTGAACAGCAAGATAAGGGTTAAGAGTTATTTACCTGTCAATCAATAAATGAAATGTTCATTCAAGAAATTTCAATACCAACTGGGTACACACCAAGATGTACACTCCCCCATGAAGAATCCTTAACCCTTTTTGCACTAAATGGAATCTTCCACCTTATATATAGCTGGAGTCCATTTCTAAATTTAGGGGTGTCAGGTTGTGGAATCTTCAATATAGATTTGGAAAATGGCTGAGAGTTTGAGTTTTACATCTCACCAACAGCTTAGGTAATATGGAGACGGGACCTCGGTTTAAAGACACATCCGAAGTCTGGAGAAGCCCGGGATCGATCCTGCGACCCCTGGTTTACAAGGCGAGTGGTTTAACCACTACACCACGGAGGCTTCTAGGAAAATGGCTGAACTTTCTGCAAATAGTGTAGGCCCTGATGATTCTGCAGCATCTCATCTGGGCCTGCACTATTTGCCTAGGTACCCGTTTTGGGGTTTCCGGTACTAAATGGCTTAAGCCTTCCAACCCTTAGCCTGATACAGATTCTTAGGCAACAAGTGTAGATCCTGATCAGATGGCTCATTTTCTGCTCATAAATGAGCCATCTCATCAGCATCTACACTGTTTGTCATCCAGTAAATGATTTTGACCAGTTGCACTATATATATAAATGGACATGTCCATATTTCAAAACTAGAAGAGTCTTTTTTAGAACTCGGTGTGAAAGGGTAAATGCAAATAAGTACATTTTCTGGGGTGACAAATCTTTAACAAGAGCACCGTATACTGGTACCAACGCTCGGCTGCAAAAATTCTAAGTTGAACAAGATGTGTTTGTGAAATACGAACATGTCCCCGGGCATGGTCATTTTTTATTCAAAGTTGCTCACAGTTCAAGATTTTTGTTTGTGTGGGAAGCCTTTGACACAAGAAACTTACATGCCAAATATGAAAGCTCTATCTTAAATGGTTCAAAAGTTATGAACAAAAATATTTTTTCTTTAAAGTAGGTCAAGGTCACAGGTCCAAAAAATTTGCATGAATGTAAAGCTATTGTCACAAGGAACCTACATGCCAAATATTAAGGCTCTATCTTAAATGGTTCAAAAGTTATGAACAATTTTATCTTTTAAGTAGGTCAAAAGTCAAGGTCATGGTCCAAACATTTTGCATGTATGAAAAGCTCTAATCACAGGGAACTTACATGCCAAATATGAAAGCTCTATCCCAAACGGTTGGAAAGTTATGACCAAAAATTTTTATTTTTTTAAGTAGGTCAAAGGTCAAGGTCACAGGTCAAAATTTTGCATGAATGTAAAGCGTTTGCCACAAGGAACCTACATGCTAAATATGAAGGCTGTATCTCAAACGGTTCAAAAGTTATGACAAATGTTAAATTTTTCTTTTATGTAGGTCAAAGGTCAAGGTCACAGGTCAAAATTTTTTGTGTGAATGTAAAGCTCTTGTCACCAGGAACCTACATGCAAAATATGAAGGCTCTATCTCAAACCATTTAAAAGTTATGACCAAAATGTTATTTTTTATTTTAAGTAGGTCAAAGGTCAAAGTCAAGGTCACAGGTCAAAATTTTTGATATGAATGAAAAGCTTTTGTCAAAAGGAACATACATGCTAAATATGAAGGCTGTATCTCAAACAGTTCAAAAGTTATGACCAATGTTAACTTTTTCTTTTATGTAGGTCAAAGGTCAAGGTCAAGGTCACAGGTCAAATTTTTTGTGTGAATGTAAAGCTCTTGTCACAAGGAAGCTACATGTAAAATATGAAGGCTCTATCTCAAACGGTTAAAAAGTTATGACCAAAATGTTATTTTTTTGTTTTAAGTAGGTCAAAGGTCAAGGTCAAGGTCACAGGTCAAAATTTGTTGCATGAATGTTAAGCTTTTGCCGCAAGGAACATACATGCAAAATATGAAGGCTGTATCTCAAGTGGTTCAAAAGTTATGACCAATGTTATTTTTTTCTTTTAAGTAGGTCAAAGGTCAAGGTCAAGGTCACAGGTCAAATTTTTTTGCATGAATGTGAAGGTCTTGTCACAAGGAACCTTCAGGCCAAATATGAAAGCTCTATCTCAAACGGTTCAAAAGTTATGGCCAACGTTAAAGTTGTCCACGTACAAACCAACAAACCCACAAACAGACAGGGCAAAAACAATATGTCCCCGCTATCGCTACCGGGTACATAAAAAGGGGCAGAACTGTGCCAAAAATATTTTGAGGGTTACCTCACCTATTGGTATGAGTCTCCCTTTTCATAATGAACAACTAGTCTGAGTTTCAAGTAAATATGTTCAACAATGACAGAGATATAACAAAATGTCCAAGATTTTTGCACGACAACGACGACGACGCAGACGGCGCCAGAGCTATGACAATACCTTGTCGTTTTCTTCGATAACAGCAAAGCTAAAAATAGCCATCGGAAGAGATGGCAAATCCCCCGACCAAAAGCCAATATGGCCTTCAGAAGATTGTTCACCAATAGAAAGTGCACCAGAATTAAACCAGCAATATATCCCAAAAGTATTGCAGTTATGGCCATCACAAGATTATAGTGTCAGGGGAGATAACTAAACAAGAGGCCCATGGGCCACGATGCTCACCAGAGCTCAGGCAGGCACTGCCCACTGGCAGCCATGTATGGTTTTAATTTGTTGATTATAACGTCTCCCAAATGAACCCCCATTCCATGAGGATTCTGTATCTGAAATATTAGGCCTTTTATGAAGTGGAGGGGTTGGAGATGACCCTGATGTCATTGAATGCATCTTATCATAAGGAACAAGAAAATACATGGTTTATGGGTGGGGGGCGGGGATCTTAACAGTTTCTGAGATATTGGGCCTTTTATGAAGTGGAGGGGATGGGGAATGGCCCGGGCACATCCCAAGAGACCCCCAGGTTGGTGTTTCTGAATGCGATTTATCATAAGAAACAAGAATGTATATATGGTTTAGGGGTGGGAATCTGATAGGTTTCTGAGATTTATCGCCTTTTATGAAGTGGCAGGGTGGGGCATGGCCCCAGCACACCCCTGAAGACCCCTAGGTTGGACTCATTGAATGCGTCTTATCATAAAGAACAAGAATATATATGGATAAGGGGTGGGGATCTGAACGGTTTCTGAGAATTTGGGTCCTTTTATGGAGTGGAGGGGGTAGGACATGGCCCGGTCACATCCCAAAGGACCCCCAGGTTGGTGTAACTGAATGTGTCTTATCATAAGAAACAAGAATATATATGGTTTTCGGGTGGGAATCTGAAAAGTTGCGGAGATATATTGCCTTTTATGAAGTGGAGGGGTGGGGTAATGGCGCATCCCGGGGGACCCCTAGGTTGGTATCACTGAATGCGTCTTATCATAAGAAACAAGAATATACAGGGCAGTCCCTTTAGTACTCTACTCAATATAACATGGTTCTGGTTATAACACGGCCAGGTCTTGCCTCCCAAATTGTCATTTTACTATAATTTCTATATAAAATATCACTTTATAACACAGTTCACTTATAACACGGTCCAGTTCTATGCATCCCAAACATAGCGTTATAAAGGGACTGCCCTGTGTATGGTTTTGGGTTGGGGATCTGAATGGTTTCTCAGATATATGGCCTTTTATGAAGCAGAGGGGGTGGGGCGGGGCCCTGACCCATCCCAGGGGGCCTCCAGGTTGGTGTCATTGAATGTGTCTTATCGTAAGGAACAATAATATATATGGTTTAGGGGTGGGGATTTGTAAGGTTTCCGAGATATTGTGCCTTTTATGAAGTGGAGGGGGTGGGGCAAGGCCCCGGTACATCCCGGGGGCCCATAGGTTGGTGTCAATGAATGCATCTTATCATAAAGAACAAGAATATATATGGTTTAGGGGTGGGGGTCTAAACGGTTTCTGAGATATATGGCCTTTTATGAAGTGGAGGGGGTGGGGCATGGCCCCGGCACATCCCGGGGCCCCCAGGTTAATGTAACTGAATGTGTCTTATCATAAGGAACAAGAATATATATGGTATAGGGGTGGGGATCTGTAAGGTTTCCAAGATATTGGGCCTTTAATGAAGTGGAAGGGGTGGGGCAAGGCCCCAGCGCATCCGGGGGGCCCCCAGGTTGGTGTCAATGAATGTGTCTTATCATAAGGAACAATAATATATATGGTTTAGGGGATGGGATCTGTAAGGTTTGGAGTTACGGCCATCACAAGGTTATATTGTCAGGGGAGATAACTCAAAAACCATGGCACCCAGAGTTGTGGTTCTTGTGCATGACACACCGTCTCAGCCTTGTGAACAAGTGTGCCAGGTATCATCAATATATCTTAAAGGGTATTGGAGTTATGGCCATCACAAGGCAATCACTCAATTTTATTGGAAGGGGAGATAACTCAAAAACCATGACAACCAGAGTTGTGGTTCTTGTGCATGACACGCCGTCTCAGCCTTATGAACAACTGTGCCAGGTACCATCAACATACCTCAAAGGGTATTGGAGTTATGGCCATCACAAAGTAGTCATTCTATTTTATTAAAAGGGGAGATAACTCAAAAAGTATGCAATCCAGAGTTCTGGTTCTTGCGCATGACACGCCGTCTCAGCCTTGTGAACAATCATGCCAAGAACCATCAATGAATCTCAAAGGGTATAGGAGTTAGGGCCATCACAAGGTTGCGTCTACGGACGGACGGACGGACGGACGGACAGACGGACGGACGGACGCCAGGCTGATCGCTATATCCCCCGAACCTATTCGGTCGGGGGATAAAAATGATTTTTCCCTATTTTCCATAGCAGTCTACTCTTAAAAAGAATTTGCGCCCGAGGAGCAAATTCTTTCCTTTAAGAGCAGACCCCGTTTTTTGGAGGGGCATGGTTTACGAGAAGGCAACCAGGTCACAAGAGTTATCTCCCTTGAAAAAAACAATAGTTAATTTTTTATGCATCTTTTTGTCTTTATCCAAATCAATTGACCACTATTTTCCAGTGGAAGAACATGTTCGGAAGCACAGAATAAGGTTCTTGGTATTAACACTTATCCTGCTGAATAGATTAATTTAGCCACACCCATTTCGGACTATCAGCCAATTAAATTACTTCATATAATGTATTTGTTTAATTCACAAACTGCATGATAAACAGTATAGATCCTGATAAGATGGCTTCTTCAAATTTGAATCACTTAATAATTACCAACATTACTGGGCCTGCACAGTTTGCTCGTGTCTTGTGTGGTATTGTCCAGTCTAAATACACTATGAAAGTGTTTCCAAAAATATCTACTTACCTCATGTCTATAGATAGCTTCAGGGATATCCAGAACTCTCTCCTCGAGCTGCTCCTTAGCTTGTGCCAGCCAAGTCGAGATAAGCTTCAGCTCTGTACTGTAGTCTTGACGATCGGCCTTCAAGTGCAGTAACTCTTCCTCTTTCATCTTCATGGTTGTCGTGACCTCTTTTTCCAGGATGATCATGTTCTCGATCTGGTCTTGAAGTTCTCTGGGAACCGCCCGACCCTGTGACTTGTACTTTGTCTCCTGCAACTGGGCCATGTGTCTCATCTGTTCCATACGTATGGCTATCTCTTGTTCCGATAACTGAAAAAGGGGATGTTTGACATCACGAAAACACGCCTATATAGTTTTGACCCCTTTGAAGCCCACTTTTATATAGTAAAACTGGGGTTTACAGGGGTAAACTTTATTTTTCTTATTTCTGCTCCAAAATATAGATTGTGAGTACGAGTACCTACAATCTATATATTGAGCAGAAATAAGAAAAATATCACAATTTTTCATCTTAAAATTTTCGATTTTTCGGAGGTAAAGTTTACAATGTATTTGTATAGGCGTGATTGGATAAGAAACCAAGTCTTTGGCATACATATACGCCACAACCTCATTATAGCACTGTTTGTTATAACATGGATATGGATATAACATGGTTGCAAGATGGATACCAAAAAGGGCATAGATTATACAGAAAAAAGACAATAAATGGTCATGTATAGATTATATAGAAAAATAACCATAAATGGTCATTATTCTATATTATATTGTACATTTTGTTTGTTTGGATATTGTTTGTTTGATTTGATTTGAGGTTTAACGTCCCCGTCCACACTGTATCTGTCATTTTGGGGATGTTGCTTCTAATTATGTGGGAATTTTACCCGACATTGAGATGAAATGACATCCCAAGCCCTGTCGCCCACTGAAACCACTAAGGTTTATAAGTATGGACCTGCACCGCTTTGCCTGGGAAGGTTTAGATCCTCTAAGGGGTTTACCAGTACTCGTGTGAGGGTCGGTTTCAGCTCTGCCTGGAAGCAACATGCAGCCCATCTATTTCTAAAAGCCCTGGTGGGTGGGGGCAATTTTGATTGGATATAACGGTTGTTTAACAAAGTGATTTCTGCTTTCGACCCCATTGATAGTGTTATAAAGAGGTTGTGGTGAAACAGTAAAGTTTTGTGGAACTCACAAAATTCCAAATTAAAGCTTGTGCTTCACCAATTGAAGGGGTTAGTGCAAGAAGGTACCTAAGTCCATTTTTGGAAAAATCTGAGATATTGTTATTTTCAGATATATCATACCGAGACCTACAATATGGTATATAGTTTGATATGCTTTATTTCTTTATTGGCATTAAAAATGACAGTTACATTGAATCTTTGGAAGGGTCCAAGGTCGTATCTTTGGTGCAAGAAGGGGCCTAAGTCCATTTTTACCACAAACAACTTCGAGTTATCGGTGTATGTGTTGTTCATTTGTTTCAGCTCTTTGTTTTAAGAAACTTATAAAGAGTCTACAAAAGATAAAATATACATATTCAATAAAATGTAATAGATTTCTGCTCTAAATAGAGAAAACTATGTCCTTTAAACAATGGACTTAGGCCCCTTCTTGCATAAACAACCATGGACTTAGGCCCCTTCTTGCATAAACACATTATTGAAATTAATGAATATCTGCAATATACTTCGGACTATTTATGCGATCTTTACACCATTTCATATCATAGAATATATCAACAGAACTATTTATTTAAAATAAGAAACACAAAATATGAAAGTTTCGCAAAATACTTTGTTTTTTCGCGTTTTTCTCAAAATAATGAAAATGTGACTTAGGTACCTTCTTGCACTAACCCCTTCAATTGCATGACCCGCAGAAAAAGCGACCGACTGAAGTCGGTTGATTTTCTAAAAGTGTCCTAAAATCGCCGTGTCATTCTGTCAGTCTGTCTGTCCGTCCGTAACCCGTTTGTGAAAATTGGTGATAGTGACTTAACCGCTTGGAATATTTAAACAATTTTTGGCATACTGATAGATATCAATGAGATCTAACCAATGAACTTGCGAAATATTACATTCCAATTAGTATAGCCTCGCAGAGGAGAAAAATGTGAAAATTTTCGAACTGCTTCTCCTCCGAAAATGTTGGGCCGATTGAAGTCAAATTTCATATGGAGCTCTATGGGATGGGGGAAACCAAAATTTGCTCATGGGGTCCAGGTCACATGACCAAAATGGCCGCCAAGCCATATATGGTAAAAACCCTTCAAAAATAGTCTTCTCCAGAACCACTGGGCAGATTTCCACGAAACTTGATAAATAGCATCTGGGATGTAGGCCCATCATAAATTGCTAAAATGGTGACCCTGGGTTGACCTTGACCTTCTTTGTGCCTAGGTCAAACTTTGACACATATGCTTTTGTATTGGAAAAGTGAGAATGCATTTTATCCTGCAAACGATTCAGAATACAGTACTAAAGTATAAGATATATTTTTCTCCTTACGATAAGGTGCATTTATTGGGGGAACCGTTTTAGGTCCAGGTCACATGACCAAAATGGCCACCATACCCATATATGGTAACACTCATAAAGCTAAAAGCATCCGGCAGGTCGTGCACTTCAGCTGAAGCACTGGTTTTATTATAACTTAACCCTTAAGACGATGACAAAAACTACATCTGAAAATGTTGTCTGCTTATGTGGTCTGCCAAATTCTTTTGCAAATGTTTTAAACAATATTTTGCATATACATCCTACAGGAGCAGTCTGATCTGGGTCCACACTGTTTGCCAAAAATTACTTTTAAGGTAACCGGCAGACGGCAGAGCAGACGACAATTGTCTGATTGGCATTTTATATTGAAAAGAGTCACCACCTATTTCGGAAAGAGCTGCTGACTCAGTTTACCAGCTGTCTATTTTGTTTACTTTTGTAACTGCATGTTTCGACTTCTTAACCATGTGATATTGTATGTGTGTGTGTGTGTGGGGGGGGGGGGATCTATCTGTACAGGTATCAGTTCCTGATTGTTTCCCTTTTCAGTTTTTGTAACGGACAGTGTCATGACATTTGCACCAGTGACCATGTGTTATTTTACCTGGGCCTTTTGATTTTTATATGACAGTATCCACCAAATATCAGTGAAGGCTGTGGTGCAGTAGTAAAGCATCAGATTTGAGATCAAGAGGTAGCCGGTTAGATCCCCGCAAGCGCCAAGTGTTGTTTCCTTGAGCAAGAGACTTTATCCACATTGCTTCTTACTGGTTCCTACTAGGAAAAGAGGGCCACATGGAAGATTAGTACTAGTACTAAATGTGTTTGTTTGTTTGTTTGATTTGAGGTTTAATGTCCCCGTCAACACTGTAAAGGTCATTTTGGAGATGTCACTTCCAATTTTGTGGGACTTTTACCCGACATTGAGATGAAATGACATCTCAAGCCCTGTCGCCCAATGAAACAAATAGGGTTTATTAGCATGGATGGTCCGCCTCGCACCGCAGTTCCTGGACAGGCTTAGATCCTCCAAGCGGTTTACCAGTACCAGTGTGCGGGCCAGATTCAGCTCTGCGTGGAAGCATCATGCAGCCCATATATTTCTTCAAGCCCCTATGGGTGGGGGCCATCATTATTTGATGATTCCCTACCTTTAATTTCTCTATTCTTTCCACAACTTCTGGTGCCTCCATTGTTGCCCCTAGTTGCTGCAGTTCTGTCTTGGTCTCTGTCAGCCAATCAACTGTCTGTACCGCCTCCGTATTAAAGCCTTCTCTGTCGTCTATCTCTTCTTGTAACATCTGTTTACATTCCTTTGCCTTGTCAGCAATTCTGAAAGGAGAAAAGTCTCCTTATAACATTACTCATTATAACATGGTTTTGGATATAACACTTTCATGTCGTGTCTCACATCAGGAAAACATGCCTATATAATTCTGACCCCCATGAATCCCACCTTTGTACAGTAAAACTGGGGTTCAGAGGGGTGAACCTTTTTTTTATTTCTGCTCAAAAATATAGATTGTGGGTACTCGTTCGAACCACCTCGGTTCTAACATGTACTATCAATCTATATTTTGAGCAGAAATAATACAAATATCACATTTTTTCATCTTAAATTTTTGTTGTTTTTTTTGGCGGTAAAGTTTTCAATGTGTTCATATAGGCGTGTTTTCGTAATGCAAATGTTCGTTTAACATGGTTTTTACAACCTCTTTATAACACTATTGTTGGGGAGCAAAGCAGTTAAACAACCATGATACATACAAAAAGTACATATTATAAAATAAACAAGAGCACTGCATGCGGGTGCCAACGCTCGTCTGCAGTTTCTTTTAGTTAAACAAAAATTCTAAGTCGAAAAAGGGGCATAACTGTGCCAAAAATATTTTGAGGTTTACCTCGCCTATTGGTATGAGTTCCCCTTTTCATAATGAACAACTATTCCAAGTTTCAAGTAAATATGTTCAGTAATGACAGAGATATTACAAAATGTCCAAGTTTTTGCATGAAATTCTAAGTCGAAAAAGGGGCATAACTGTGCCAAAAATATTTTGAGGGTTACCTCACCTATTGGTTTGTGTTCCCCTTTTCATAATGAACAACTAGTCCGAGTTTCAAGTAAATATGTTCAGTAGTGACAGAGATATTACAAAATGTTCAAGTTTTTGCACGAGGCAGACGACACCAGAGCTATGAAAATACCGAAAACAGCCGAGCTAAAAATGCCCATTTATGCTCATTTTTCTAAATATACTGTACAAGTCTGTGAAATGAACACCACCTAAACCCCACTTAATATAGAGAAAACTGGGATTTATGGGGGTATACATTATTTTTTCTTATTTCTACCTCAAGACATAGGTTGTGGGTGCTCATTAGAACCTACTCATTGACATAGGTTGTGGTTATTTCTTAGAACTGCAGCAACCTATGTTTGGAGTATAAATAAGAAAAATATCACAGACTTCACAAATTTTCATTTTGGAGATGTGAAAAAAATGCACTAAGTCACACGGAAACATGCCTATATCATTTTGATTCCCTTGGACCCCATTTTTATATTTTAAAACAGGGGTTTGCAGGGGTGAACCTTCTTTTCCTAATTTCTGCTCTAAAATATAGATTGTGGGTACTCGTTAACAGTACCCACAATCTATATTATGAGCAGAAATAAGAAAAATATCACAATTTTTCATCTTCAAATTTTCATTTTTTCGGCGATAAAGGTTACAATGTATTTGTATAGGTGTGTTTTCGTAATGTAGTCACACGGATGTGTTATCATAATGGGGACCATTTATGGGCATTTTTCTATATACGGTAAACTATACATTTTTGGGATCCATCTTGAAACGGTGTTATATCCAAAACCATGTTATAACGAACAGTGATATAATGAGGCTCTGCTGTAGTTTGCATGACTTGGTTTATTACCATTTGCAAAAGCTACTCCCTTTTTTTTTCAGCAAAAATATCAAAGATATTATACTTGCTAGAGCAATTGATATATTGACCACTAACAAGCTCATTAAACTTTGACCAACTGTGTCCAGGTAATTGAACGCTCTGCATGCTGGGTATTTTTTACCAGCAGACGACATTTTGAACTATTTTTCTAATTTACCCAGATAACAGGACTTGACATCCATAGGAGAAAATTTGCATGAGATGTCAAGTCCTGTTTTCTGTTTTCCAAGATAACAGGACTTGACATCTCAGAAAAAATATTATCAATTTGTCGTCTGCTAATTTAGTCTATAGACTGGTAAAGAAAAAGGTAAACATGCTTTAGGTTTACCCTCCAAGGGCTATGGAAAATTCTGGACCAGATATATATATTTATATTTTTTTTTAGAGAGAAAATGGCTCAGCAGATAAGTCACATGTAATGTCAAGCCTAATATTTCTGCCCGGCACAAGAATCACATGTAATGCCGAGCCTTATTCAATGTCAAGAAAAATAAGAAAAAAAAAAAAAAAAAAAATGAAAATCCCATCTGCTGGAGGTGATTAAAGTGCTTGGGTGGTTAAACTTCCATTATAATGGCTACGAAGTTGCAACATCTGATCAAACACAAATGGATAAGCCATCAGGAGTTATGCCCCTTAGCTCTGGACAGAAGGCCTACTTGGGTAAGCAGTTGGAGTTACCTACCTTTCATATTTCTCCAGCATGGCCATGACAGCTTCCTGGGAGTGAACCTTGGCCTCTGCTGTGGGCAGGCCTTTTTGTAACTGGTGGGCACATTTCTTCAGGGCTGTGATCTTGGGCTCAGCTGATTCTACTGTCTCCATTAGATCCTGGAAATTGAATTCATGCCATCAGTAAGACAACTTACCTATATATCCAATATCTAACTTTCTCAGCTATATACAGTATAAAAAGTAAAATTCCTATATTGAGACCACCTTTAGGCCTGTTCAAAAGTGGTCTTAAAGACAATTTTTGAACAGTCCCAATGGTGGTCTCTGACCAGAGGACATTGTAGGCAGAAAACACAAAGAAAAATTAAGTGTACCCTTCAAAATAAGCTTTTAATAGCAGAATTAGTCCTAATTTTAGATGGTCTTAATAGCGGAATTTCACTGTAAATAGCACGTTTTCATAAAATAATAAACATTTGTGCCATTTTTGTATTTCAAACATTGTTTATTTGTTTGAGTTGAGGTTTACCGTTCCTATCAACACTATTTAGATAATTTTGGAGACGTTGCTTCCCATTTTACCCGACATTAAGATGAAATGACATCTCAATCCCTGCCGCCCAATGAAACCAATAGGGTTTATATGAATGGACGGTCTGACTCGCATCACTTTGCCTGGGCAGGCTTAGACCTTCTAAGCGGTTTATCAGTGCGTGTACTCATGTTCGGTCATTTTCGATCTGCGTGGAAGCAGCATGCAGCCCAATCTATTTCTCCAAGCCCTGATGGATGGGGGCCAATTTCACTGATTTTGGGTGCTCACCATCTTGTTGATACAATACTAATGAGGACCCATATCTGCCAACTCCCACCCATAGTGCTTGAGTTCATCATTTTTCCATACATTTAAACCTCATGATCATTTTGTTACTTTTATCTGATTCATAGTTTTCCCCTGGTTTCATGAAAATTTTGGGGAAAATATTTACCACTCTTGATTCCATTAAAATATGCCATGCATCACGTGATCAAGTCCGTGAAAGGAATACCCCCCGTACACCCCACTTTATATAGAGAAATCTGCGGTTTACGGGGGGTATACATTATTTTTCTTATTTCAGGTCCAAAACATAGTTTGTGGGTACTCGTTAGAACCGCCTCAATGAGGCGGTTCTAACGAGCACCCACAACCTATGTTTGCAGTATTAATAAAAAAAAATATCACAGATTTTCATCAGAAAAGTAGCCATTTTGGATATATGAAAAATGCACAATGTCGCATGGGTGTGTTTTCGTAATGATAGCCAAGTCTAATGCACTTGCGCATGCTACGCGATGTCTGATTGGATAACGTCAAAAATTTGCAAATGTATATTCTATGATATACTGTCAGAAATCTGGTATCATTAAGTAAAGTCGCTTTTCATTGGCTGGCATTTGGTTTAACGCAGCTCACAGCACTTGCCACTTTGTGCAAAAATAGTACAATTTTTAACCAAAAAACACAAATAAGTGCATTAGAATGGGGATAACTGTATTGAAAATTGTCATTTTGGGAGGTAAATAGTCGGTTTTACGGTCGGAAATTAAGTTTTAAGGCTCTGCCGACATGTCACCGTAAAACGAAACTTCCGACCGTAACCTCTGATTTACCTCCCCAAATGACAATATTGAATACAGAGATAACATAATTTTTATGCTATAATGTTATTAATCAAATAATTTCATATTGGCCCAGTTACAGGTCGTCGGTCAGCTGTATTGGCCTCGGCCTTCGGCCTCGTGCCAATACAGCAAACCTCGGACCTGTAACTGGGCCAATTTAATACGAAATTACTTGATTAATGAAAATTTTATTAATTGACGCAATTAAAAACATGATTTATGATTTTTGAATATTGGTTGACCTTGTGTAATATAGGATAATCAATTAATAAATTTCCTTATAAAACCTGTTTTTCTGTATATAAAGTTGGATTTTCAGGCTGTTTATTCCATGGACTTCTAATCTTGATACTTATGACACAATCAAATATATAAAGCTGTATGTTAGGCATTATTAAACTTAATG
Source organism: Lucinisca nassula (assembly GCA_963580285.1). Taxonomy (NCBI): domain Eukaryota; kingdom Metazoa; phylum Mollusca; class Bivalvia; order Lucinida; family Lucinidae; genus Lucinisca; species Lucinisca nassula. The sequence goes on along the minus strand of OY757012.1, from coordinate 51,273,759 downwards.
AATTTTATGATATGTGAAAATTTAATGAAAGAAGGGAGATTATTTTGCAAAAACACAGGTGATAATTTCTTGACTTACGTATGGTAAATTTTATGATATAATAAGTAATCTTTATACCAAAAGCAAATTATGTGTGCGTCTTGGTGAATATCGCACGGAATTCTTTCATTCTAATGTTGGTGTTCGCCAAGGAGATGTACTCAGTCCGAATTTATTTAAAATTTTCATAAATGACGTTCCAAATTGTCTCAATGATACGACAGACCCAGTTTTTATCAATAATACGCCGTTAAATTGTTTAATGTACGCAGACGACATTGTCTTACTATCATCTTCAGCTATTGGTTTACAAGAAAAGCTTAATAAACTCCATGAATTTTGTCAAGACTTGTGTTTAGAAGTCAATATTTCGAAAACAAAAGTTTTGATATTTAATAAAACCGGGAAATTAATACAGAATACCTTCTGTTTCAGAAATGATTCTCTTGAAAATGTTAGACACTATCGGTATTTAGGTGTGTATTTTTCGGCAAGCGGGAGCTTTATTTTTGGTCAAGAGGACATTTTTAATAGGTCAATGAAAGCATCGTTCAAACTAACAAAACTGACCACATCAGGAGAACCCAGTGTAAATACAAGTTTACATTTATATGATCATATGATCAAACCTATTGTGCTATATGGTTCTGAAATTTGGGGAGTTTTTAAAACGAACACTGCAGCATGCAAAAAAGATAATACATGTACATTTTTAATGGATGAGATATATAAGAATAATATAGCCGATGAATCGCAAGTACGTTACCTAAAATATATTTTAGGGGTGAACAAACATGCTTCAAACCTCGCTGTTCTATCAGAAACAGGCCGATACCCAATGTATTTTTCCATTATTATATCAATTGTTAAATATTTGTACAAGCTAGAAAACATCAAGGATAGTTTACTGAAAGAGGCATAATATTTATATGTTAGCTAAGGAGTTGCATTGCAGAGGTATTCAAACGTGGTATTCAGCAGCAGTATATATTCTGAAGTCATTAAACCTTAATATCTGTTCATGTAGAAACTTTATTGAAACTCAGTTAATTAATGTTATAAAAGCGAATTTAATAAAAGGTTTCAGATCTTTTTGGCAAAATGAAAAACAAAATAAATTATGGGAGGGTAAGCTTGACACATATTTTAATGTCAAGCGAGATTTTGGCAAAGAAATGTATTTAGAATTAGGAAAATTTCATTTGAGGAAAGCAATTTGTAAGTTACGAATTAGTGCACACACCCTTTTAATTGAAACCGGTAGATATTCAAAAGGAAAAAAACTACCAAGAGAAGAACGGATTTGTAAATTTTGTAATATGAATGCTATCGAGAATGAGTTTCATTTCTTAACCAAATATCCTCTGTACAGCAGAGAAAGGGATGATTTATACAATATGATAATTAGTGAGAATACTAATTTTGTTTCCTTAGATGATTTTGAAAACGCTAATTGGTTATTGTTGCAAGAAAATTTAGATATACTCGAAGCATTAGGGATTTATATTGCTTGTTGCTTTGAAAAGAGGAATAATAATGTAAGGTGATTCTATGGTTCTATATCAGGCCGCCGGTGTTCTGCATAATCATCATTTAGACATGTTCATGTGTGTATTTAATGTATATTTATGTTTTTGTGTTGTTTTTGGTGTGTGTCCGTATTTTCACTAATCAATTGCGTGTAGTTTTTATGTACCCGCGAGGGTCCATAATTGGTGAAATAAACAATTCTATTCTATTCTATTCTATTCTATTCATATGCATACTCTAACTAACATTACGAAAACACACTGTACAAATACATTGTAACTTTTACCGCTGAAAAATAGACAATTTTAAGATGAAAAATTGTGACATTCTTCTTATTTCTGCTCAAAATATAGATTGTGGGTACCCGTTGGAACCGCCTCATCGAGGCGGTTCTAACGAGTACCCATAATCTATATGTGAGAGCAGAAATAAGAAAAAAGGTTAAGCCCGTAAACCCCAGTTTTACTGTATAGAAGTGGGGTTCAAGGGGGTCAGAATTACATTGGTGTGTTTTTGTGATGATAAAGTCCCTATGGGACTTGGACATAGGGACTTGAACTCAATAACTGTAATTACAACAGATATGTTTCCCATCTGGTTATCAAGTCTATGTAATGAACACCCTTGTAAACCCCACTTTATAGAGAGAAACCTGGAGTTTACAGGGGTATGCTATAAGAATCTTATGTGAGGGGTGAATGGAAAAATCCTTCCCATAAGTCACTGTCCGGCATCACGAGGCTTGCCGGACAGTGATCCCAAGGAATGGATTTTTCTGTCCACCCCTCACACCCATGTAGGATTCTTTTTCTTGCATACCTTCCATTTCTGAGCGTGGATTATTAATACTGCAGTCACTTCGGTTGCCAACGTCCGCCATATTGTGATGACAATAAAGGAATGTTTAGTGACATCATGTAAAGTGCTGTAATGTCAACCTTAAAGACGGTGCACATGAGGTCATAATTATTCAAGCAGTGCATTTATCAAACACACAAGAATATTTGATTTTGCTTAAGAACACCAGGGTTAGAACAGAATTTCTATCAAGCTAAAACTATGGCTTTCCTTCTCTGGTGTGCAAGAATTACTTGCCTTTTTTCTGCTCTGAAACATAGGTTGTGGGAACTCATTAGAACCGCCTCAATGTAGTTTATCACACAGGTGTGTTTTCATGATGCAGATTATATCTCACCTGAGTTTGGTTGAGCTGTGCCACTAGATCTGGACATTTGACATTGTCAAGGTCAACTGTAGGTGGTATCTTGGCTTCAGCTTCATCCAGGGCCAGATCAACTCCGTGTAACAACTGGCTGTAGTCTTCAAACTGAGCTTCTAGATCCTGTTAAAATATAAAACAAATGATTGAGCCACATCACAACAAAACCCATCTTCTTTGGGGTTTGCGACAAGGTTTGCGACAAGGTTTGCAACAAGATTTGAGGCAAGGTTAGACATGAACTAGAGAAAATGTCCATAGGATGCAGATGCCCCCGCCAAAATGCCATTCAGAAAAAAGAGTTTATATGTAATTGTAACAGGTATAGCATGAAGCTATTATTAAGGTAGATATCATTTTCAAGAGAACAAAAGTTGTCTTCATTGATTATGACAAATCCTCTCAATGCCATGCATGCACCTGTAAAGTTTCATTAATATATTCCATACTGTTCAGGAATTATGGCCCGGACACAGTTTACTATATGGAGTGAGTGAGTGTTTGAGTTTTACGTCCCACCAACAGCTAAGGTCATATGTAGACGGGACCTCGGTTCAAAGACTCATCCGAAAGTCTGGAGAAGCCCAGGATCGATCCTGCAACCCCTGGTTTACAAGGCGAGTAGCGTAACCACTACACCACAGAAGCTTCTGTTTACTATAAGGAACTAAGTCAAGGGCAGATAATTCAAAAACCAATGTAGGCAACAGTTGTATTCCATGTTCAAGACATATCATCTCAATGTCATGCATGCACCTGTAAAGTTTCATTAATATATTCCATACGGTTTAGGAATACTGGCCCAGACACAGTTTACTATAAGGAACTAAGTCAAGGGCAGATAATTCAAAAACCAAAATAAGCAAGAGTTGTCTTCCATGTTCATGACAAATCGTTTCAATGCCATGCATGCGCCTGTAAAGTTTCACAAACTTATTCCTTACAGTTTAGGAGTTATGGCCCGGACACAAAGTGGGACGGATGGACAAGAAGTGGGACGGACGTGCGGATGAGTAGGCAGGGGCATAATCAGCCGGCTCAGCTACACAGATTAGCAGCAGTTAAACTTCTATGGTTCTAACACCGACAGCTCGTTTACCGACAGCTCGTCATTGGAAAAAAATCCATAACTGCAGTTACAAATATACAGTCCAACCTGTATTGAGCAAACACCTCTGGGATATTCAAAAAGTACTTGCTTAAGGCAGGTGCTTGCTTATCACAGGTGAATTTTAATGCATGTTCCTTTTTAGGGAACTGAATGCCTGCTTGCTTAAGACAGGTTGCTTGCTTAATAGAGGTGGCCACTAAGACAGGTTTGACTGTATTTGGATAATTGTCTAATTTTATCTTGAAAACGTATGTTGTGAGTACTCATTAGAATCGCCTCACTGAGGCGATTCTAATGAGTACACACAACATACATTTATTTTGATGAAAATTGAAAAGGTGTCCATATATTGCCTCCTTACCTGGCTCTCTAAAATCAACCCTCAGTGGTTCAAACAACCCCTGTCTCAAACTAATTTTAAAGTCCCAAATGTGTTTGAGCCATTGAAGTTTGACTTTGGTTCAAATTTTATTCAAATTTTAGCAACAAACTCTAAGGTACAGATCAGAGTGCATGGATGCACAGGTTGAACTGCATCTTTGTTCATTGCGAATGGCAAAAAACAGTTTCTCATAATTTTTCAGAAGTCATCTGATCTGGATCTACATTGTTTGCAAAGTTTGGGGTTTTCATGTGCAGTAGGATAAGTGTCTGGCTCTATCCTAACTTTTTAACAATCAACAGAAAGTTACATCTGTAAAACTCAAATTCTAATGCACCTGCGTATGTAATGTGACATCTGATTGGATAACATCAAAAATTTGTGACAGTATATTCTGTGATATACTGTCGGAAACCTGACGTCATCGCCTTTCTTTGTCGTTTAGTGCAAATTAGTACAGTTTTTAGCAAAACAACCTGATAAGTACATTAGAATGGGGTATTCAAAATTGTCATTTGGGGAGGTAAATCATCGGTTTTACAGTCGCAAATTCCATTTTACGGCTCTGCTGATGCGTCACCTTAAAACGAAATTTCCCAACTATAAAACTCCCCGATTTAACTCCCCAAATGACAATTTCGAATAGAGTTATCCCCTAAGCATTGGCATTTAAGAATTTATGAGCAGGACACAATTCATGTCCATATGCGTTGAGCAAGATCATTGTACTTTGTTTATCCTAAGTATTCGGACACCTCAACTTCTTACCATACTTATTCTGAATTTTGAAAAATTATAATTTACTACCCGATGTTGTGTTTAACTATAGCTGGATCAGTGGCAAACAGTGTAGACCCTTATGAGATGCCACATTCTGCAGCATCTCATGCGGGTTAACACTGTTTGCTCAGGTCTGTCTGAATACATACCGTAAATATGGCAGTATAACCTTAGAGCCTACTTCCAAAAAAAATCCGTATACCACAATCTCTTTATAACACTACTGTTGGGGTCCAAAGCAGAAACCCTGTTAGTTAAACAACCATGTTATATCGAAGCAAAAATGTATAGATTATATAGAAAAATGACCATTTATGGTCATTTTTCTATATAATCTAAACATTTTTGGGATCAAGCTTGAAACTGTATTATATCCAAACTATGTTGTAATGAACCAAGTTATAACGAGGTTGTGGTGCATAATGAAAAAATTGCCTACTGCCTTCTCCTTTCACTCTACACCTAGCCACACTCAAACCCTTACCTGCAGTATCATTTGTTTGTTTTCTGTTTGTCCGACCAGGTCTTTCCATCTGTTGTTTACGTTGGTCATCAGTTCATTAATCAACTGATGAGATTTCTCTGCTGCTTCTCGGTCTAGGTCATGCGACCTCTCGTTAAGCTCATTAATCACTGGACGAAATGTTTCAACTTTCTCGATAAATTCCTATAATGAAATATATCATTTTATTAAATTACTGAGTTATGAAATTATATCTACAACAATTTATTCAATAAAAAATACCAGTTGTGCATGGTAATTAAAGACTGCTCTAATTCTAAGCATCACAAAAACACACCTACATGTATATAATTTTGATCCCCTTGAGCCCCACTTTTATATAGTGAAACTGGGGTTTTCTTTCTTTCTACTTATACTGCGATCGGTCATATTTGACCATTACTCGCAGGTGTACATTACATACACTCCAGGTTGCAGGGTTCATTACCACACAGTGGCTTAAAGATAGATCCCAAAAATATATAGAGGTTATAAGAAAATAGCTATTAACGATTTTCATATATACTACCGTATTCGACCTATTTACCGCACATGCTCCTATAAGCACACACCCAAGCTTTTTCTGGAAAAAATACACAAGCGCACACTTTACAGTAACCTCCCAACAAATTCATATTGAGTTTTGCTGCATCTTTGACCCAGACAATCATATGTATATGTGGAGAACCCCTATGTTGAAATTCAACTTTATAAAATAATCATATCGGAAGCTTTTTTTTTTGTTTTTTTGTTTTCGTATTGAGTGTGCACTTATTAGGTAGATTTTTCACCACAATATTTTCATACAATTTCGAAAAAACTAAAAGCACGGTGCGGTAAATAGGTCGAATACGGTATATACATTTTTTGTTCGGATATAACAGGGTTGTTTAACTAACATGCTCCAATTATAGGTTCTTATGTATAAGGCAGGGGATTTCATTCAGTACAAACCGGGCAAATAAATAAACAAGAACACTACCTTCGTATCAGCCAGATGTTTCTGTATCTGTGTGGGACTGTTTAACTGTATACTGTCAAAGTCTTCCCATTCAGCTTCCAAGATCTGAAGCTCACCATTTACCCTCATTACCATCTCCTGTAATGGACAGAATGTTTTTCAGCTCAAGGGGAATGGGAACACCTTGCAGATTTCTGCCATTTTTCAAAGGGATACAACTTTCGTGACTTCCTGCTCACTGTCCTTAGGCTCGGTCCCACTGAAAAGGGGGCCTTCTCTTAAAGGAAAGAATTTGCTCCTCAGGAGCAAATTCTTTCCTTTAACAGTTGACCCCTATTGACATGGGGGACAAAAATTCTTTTGCAGGAGTTGCCTCCCCTGAAAGTGAATCCATTTCCCTTAAATTGCAACTATCACTGGGAAAAAGTTGTTGCATAGAAGAAAATAAGACTGATAGGTTGAGGTTTAACAAAGCTTAATCCTTGTGGGTAATTTTGTCCTCTCACAGAGAAAGGGAGTACAGTTCTGACACATCAACTTTCATTTCATTCTTGTATTCTTGAAGCAAATAAAATTTGATTCTCATTTTTGATTTTTATTTGCCTTCACTGCAGCTGGTGTTGTGCCGTGTGGCGGCCGTAAAACGTCTCCCCGTACATCAACCATAGTGCAGTTTATATTTTACTTTTGGTCCTTTGAGATCAGCGTGAATATTCTGAGAAATCAGAAATAAATTATTGGTTTAGACTCATATTCTAGACAGGTTTTTAATTATTTGGACCCCATTTTGATTTATACCAGTCTTTGAATCGACTGCCTCTTCCAAATTCGCAAATTTGCAGTATGTTTCCTCTGGCTTTCGTTGCCGGATCATTACAGGGTCACTGATGAGGCTTTGTTAGCCGAAACTACGTAGTATGACCCAGCTCCTTTCTTATGAATGTTTTCATTGCTCTTAAAGGAACTCATTTTTGATTTTTATTTGAGGGAAGTAATCCTCCTTAACAGGTCAACACCTACCTTTGCAAACAGTGTGGATTCAGATCAGATGGCTTCTGAAGAAGCCATCTGATCAGGATCTACACTGTCTGTCATGCAGTTTGTGAATTTAACCAATATATTATATCAAGTAATTTGATTGGTGGATGGCCAATAATGGGTGTGGCTAAATTAAATTATTCAGCAGGATAGAGGTTAACACAATCATTACCTGGTATTCAGTCCATTCCTCATTCCTTTTAGACATCTCCTGTTGTTTTCTTTGGCTGGCAGCCATTACCTCCGCTAATTTCTGGCTAGTGTTCTTTAAACTCTCTCTCAGAGTCTCGGTATCGTTCATGTCTAGCGTTGGTAGGAGCCTCTCTGATAGTTCCATGACTTGGTCCATTTCATCTTGACACATACTGGCCTCAGAGAAATAATCCTGAAATGTACCGGTATATTATAATTTTCTTTACAGCTCAACTTTTTTGCCTATACACATAATCCTCTATAAAACATTGTTTAATATGAAAATAACATGACATATCCCAATAATATATGGTATACAAGGGTATACATTTTTTTGTTTATTTCTGCTCCAAGACATAGGTTGTGGGTACTTGTTAGAACCGCCTCATTGAGGTGGTTCTAACGAGCACTATGAGGTGGTTCTAACGAGCACACACAACCTATGTTTGGAGTATAAATAAGAAAGTTATCACAAATTTTCATCAGAAAAAAAGTCATTTTGGGAATATGAAAGCATGCACTATGTCACATGGATGTGTTATTGTACTGCAACATACATTTTCAAGATAAGATAATTCCCCCTATATGAATATCTCAGCATTTATAAGAAATATTTCCTTTGGACTCAAGAAAAAGTTCGAAACAGCTCTAATAAATGAGACAAAAGCCTCTGTGGTGTAGTGGTCAAGCTACTTGCCTCATAAACCAGGTGTCATGGGTTCATTTCCAAAGTTCTCCAGACTTTCAGATGAGTCTTTAAACCAAGGTCCCATCTCAGTATGACCAAAGTTGTTGGTGAGATGATAAACTCAAATACAAACACACAAACAACTCATTTAGAAAACATGCCTATTCAAATAAATTGTTAATTTTACCGCCAAAAAAGTGAAAATTTTCAGATGAAAAAGTGTGATATTTTTCTTATTTCTGCTCAAAATATAGATTGTGGGCACACGTTAGAACCGCCTCATTGAGGCGGTTCTAACGTGTACCCACAATTTATATTTGATAGCAGATATAAAAAAATATGGTTTACCCATATAAACCCCAGTTTTACTATATAAAAGTGGGTTCAAGGGAATTAGAATTATATAGGTGTGTTATCTTGATGAAACGAATCAAGTCATAGATATTCAAGCCATAGAAGCCATACCTTACTGGGGTATGTAATATAACCCTTATCCTGCTGCACAAATCAATTAAGCCACACCCATTGCCTACTACCAAACAATCAAATTACTTGACAAGCAGTGTTGATCCTGAGGAGATGTTTCTTCAGAAGCCATATGATCTGGATCTACACTGTTTGCAAAGGTAGGCATTGCCGTGTTCAGCGGGATAAGAATTATGGGAAATGGAAACACCTGGTAGAATTTTCCGCCATTTTTCAAACGGAGACAACTTTAAGGTCTTCCTGTTCGCTTTTCTATAAGCCCTGTACTGCTGGAAAAGGAGTCTACTCTTAAAGGAAAGAATTTGCTCCTCAGGAGCAAATTCTTTCCTTTAAGAGCTGACCCCTATTGACATGGGAAACAAAAATACATTTGCAGGAGTTGCCTCCCCTGAAGGTGTTCCCATTCCCCTTAAGCACATCAAATATTTTGCAAGGAAACAAAGTCTTACCCTGTGTTCACTAATAGTATCATTCAAGGTATCATAGTCCAGTCCCTCATAGCCCGAGTCCAACATGTCTTCAGCCCCCTGTATCCACTCATGGATCTGTTTCATAGAGACCTCCAGCTGCATCCTGTCCGCCGTTGCCTCAGTGAGGTACTGCTCCTTCTTGGATATAGCCTCCTATAGACAAGAAAAGAAAGGATGAGCCCATTACAAAAACATGACTATTCAAATACATGTATATTGAAAATTTTGCCACTAAAGAAAGGAAAATTTTCAACGAGATGAATATTTCCAGACCAGCAATGTTTTATTTTCCAATAATACCTTAATACCACATATATTCAGACAGAACTCAGCAAATAGGCCCCCACCCATTGGGGCTTGGAGAAATAGACTGAACTGCATGATGCCTCCATGCAGAGCTGAAAAGGACCGCACATGAGTAATGGCAAATGGGTCTAAACCTGCCCAGGCAAAGTGGAGTGAGTCAGACAGTCCCTACATATAAACCCTTCTGGTTTGTTTGACTTGAGATATCATTTTATCTCGATGTTGGGTAAAAGTCCTACAAAATTGGAAGTAATGTCTCAAAATGACATAAATAGTGTTGATGGGGATGTAAAACCTCAATTCAAACAAAAGAACTCAGTAAATACCAGTTGTGAAAATCAAGATGCGATGCTGCATACTGTATTGATCCTAAGTATCGAGACAGCTACACCTAAGCAAACAGTGCAGACCCATATCAGACTGCTCCTAAAGGAGCAGTCTGATCAGGGTCTCCACTGTTTGCCATTCTGTCTGAACATTTTGGACTCTTGTTGGCTGGTGAAACAAATTTGTTAATAATTTAGGAGAATTTAGGTGTCTGAATTTTTAGCATTTTTATGGTATTCAGGATCTACACTTCTGTCTCTCATACAGCTAGTATTAACCCTTCTCTTGCTGAATATTCATTTACAGTAGGAGAGTTGCTAAGGCCGTCGTCAAGATTTTAATTTTTTGTAAACTTCCGCGAAAGGGATTATTTTTTTATAGCAAACATAATTGTGAAATCGGAAGCTACTTCCGGTCATTTTAACATAAGCATACAGTCGTCAGAAATGATAAAATTAGCATTCAAAAGCACAAATGAAAACATCAACACTTCCTAAAACGTTTCATTACTTCAGTTATGGTTGCCACTGAAATGGAACGTTTCCGAAGCTTCGTTTATTAAGTAACCCATATTTTTAAACAAACCTCTGGTCAAACAGTACCGGTCAGTTATTTTGGAATAAAAAAATGGTCAGAAAAAAATTTGGTTCAAATTTTCCTAAAATGTTTGTTATACATTATTCTGTCTTCCAGCTGAGTATCTACACGAAAGTAAACACAGTATTGGAGATGTTGACGTCAGAAGTTGGGTCAATATTTGACCTAGTCGCAACACTTGCACACACAGATTTTTAAAATACATGGCTGCGAGGAAAAGTTATTCAAAATTTAAACGCGGAAAGAAGGCGTGTTTTGTCAAAATACGTTATGAACCTTGGTTGTTAGACCACAACTAAACTAACTGCCTCTGGATTGCTTTATTTTTGTCGGTAAGTTAAGCAGTTTCACACTTTGATACGGCAACTGAGGTAATGGTCAAATATGACCGACTCCGTATAAGAAGATAGATAGATAGACAGAAGCCGTTTGTGAACACGTAGATCAGAATCAGAATTTTTACTGGTGTCACATCCTTAGACAATCCTTAACCATATCCATGTAAATCCTATGCAAAACGCATCACTGGTACTATTCTCTCTCTCTCTCTCTCTCTCTCTGACGGCATTGTATCTGTCGGTATTCCATTTAAATACTGCAGCGTGTGAGTGGTGACTGCTATATGTTCGACCCTTCAGAAAATGACACCGACTTCCATCATAGCTTGGAGAAAATTGGATTGGGCTGCATGAGCTTCTGCGCCGAGCTGAAACAACCTGATACGACGTTGCGTAAACGTTGTATGCCCGCTGGACAAGCGGGTAGGCCTACCTCGGGTGGTAGGCTTGAGAAGTCATTTCATCTCAATGTTGGGTAAATAATGCATACCCCTGTTTGTTTGTTTGTTTGATTGATTGATTTGAGGTTAATGTGCCCGTCAACACTATTTAGGTCATTTTGGAGACATTGCTTCAATGCTTTAGAAGCCTCCGGGGTGTAGTGGTTACGCGATCCTGCGATCCCTGGTTTACAAGGCGAGTAGCGTAACCACTACACCCCGGAGGCTTCTAAAGCATTGAAGCAATGTCTCCAAAATGACCTAAATAGTGTTGACGGGCACATTAACCTCAAATCAATCAATCAAACAAACAAACAAACAGGGGTATGCATTATTTACCCAACATTGAGATGAAATGACTTCTCAAGCCTCGCCCAATGAAACCAATAGTGTTTATATGCATGAGGTTAACGTCCTGAGCGCGGATTTTAGACTGTTTCGTCCTGTATTTGTTTAACGTCCCCGTCAACACTGCATGTGTAGGTCATCAGGACTCGCACCACTTTGCTTGGGCAGGCTGAGACCTTCTAAGCAGTTTAACAGTACTCGTGTGCGGTCGGTTTCAGCTCTGCGTGGAAGCATTGTGCAGCCCAATCTATTTTTGAAAGCCCCGGTTGGCGGTGGCAAAGTATACCCCTGTAAACCCCAGTTTTACTACACTTAAAAGTGGCGTTTAAAGGGTGTCAAAATTATATAGGTCTGTTTTTGTTATAGTACTCACCCATCGGATTTGTGGTCGATGTAAATCAGTAATAGAATGACAATCGTTATGGTTGAGATAACTTATTTTGCGGCATCTTATCTGGATCTACACTGTTTGCATTCGTATGTGTGAACAGTAGACTCTGTAGACCTTAGATTTATAAAACTCAGTAAAGCCGACCCCCGCCCATTGGGCTTGAAGAAATAGTTGGGCTGCTTGATGCTTCCACGCAGAGCTCAAACCGACCGCACACGACGATACGTAGATCTAAGCTGATGCCCATTCATCGCTAAGTGCGACTAGCTGCCAATTCAGGGAAATGTCAACAAAATTGGAAGCAACTTCTCAAAACGACCCACACATGCAGTGTTGATGGGGACGTTAAAAAAATACAAGACAACGTCGGGACGACAACGATGCGACATCTTAACGCTTGTCCATTTCATCTCAATGTCGGGTAAAAGTCCCACAAAATTGGAAGAAACGTCTCTAAAATAACCTACACATGCAGTGTTGACGGGGACGTTAAACAAATACAGGACGAAACAGTCTAAATCCTCGCTCGGGACTTTTTTTCTCAGCCTATACTCAGACGGGGGTTTTATTATGACATGACATTCATTAATTTCAAAGTGAGGCGGCTGCCGTCTTTCAAAGATTACCTGCCTGAAAATGATAAACCGCCTACGATCATACAAATGTTTTGACACTGGGCATGAAAGATTGTGGGGGTTCGGGGGTGGGGGGGGGGGAGGTTCTCCATTGCGCTACAGCTTGTCTCCATTGCGCTACAGCTTGTTTGTAGAAATAATTTCTACAAACAAGCCTGTATCGCACTTTGTGGCAAAGCCCGATAAATTACCCCATCACGAACACACAAAAAAACTAATAGGGATGGTAAAAAAAACACAAAAAACAAACTGCGAATGGAAATAAATTATCCACTTTTGGTCGGTTTTCTAGGAGCATCCTCCACCGCGCGACTTTTGTGGTTCTACTTTGAGACCCAGGTATCTCTTTCTTGCGGATAGTGCCCGGCTAGCACAAACAGGCCAACGTCGGACCGACAGCGATACGACGTAAGTTAGCCCAGCGTATCATTTACGTCAGAGTGCAATCAAATTATTATCTCTCTCTCTCTCTCTCTCTCTCAGCTGGCCAATGTTGGGCCGACAGTGATGTCCCGACATGATTTGTTGGCTGGCGCTCTCTCTCTCTTTGCCCCCGCCCATCGGGGCTTGAAGAAATAGATGCTTCCACGCAGAGCTGAAACCGACCTGCACATGATTACTGATAAACCGCTGAGAGGATCTAAGCCTGCCCAGGCAAAGCGGTGCGAGTCGGCCCTTACATGCTTATAAACCCTATTGGTTTCATTGGGCGGCAGGGCTTGAGATGTCATTTCACCTCAATGCCGGGTAAAAGCCCCACAAGTTGGAAGCAACGTCCTAAAAATGACCTTTACAGTGTGACGGGGACGTTAAACCTCAAATCAAACAAACTCTCTCTCTCTCTCTTTCTCTCTCTCTCTCTGTCTCTCTCTCTCTCTCTCTCTCTCTCTCTCTCTCTCTCTCTCTCTCTCTCATGATTGAGCAGTAGTGACAACTAAAATAAAGCATCGTTGAGCAAACGTGATGGAAATTTAAGGTTATTTGTGTTTCGAGGTGGATGGGACTAGTTGAAACTTAGGCTGCGTGTGAACTGGCAATTAACAGAGAAAGGTTCTCATTCTGTCAACATTGTTAGTCTACATTGTTATTTGATCTTGATTAGTAGATTGGCAAATAAGGTAGTATTGGTTTTTCGTATATGACGTCAGTACAAATGTATACGTCATATGTTTTTGTTGTTGTTGTTGGCAATATACCTATTATGGCATGGAAGATGCGTACATTGACAGACTCTTCGAGGCTATTTTTGACACAAATGGAAAAATAAAGTAAACATCGGGAGTTCGGATTTACTGGGAAAACCTGATGAACTGCAGGCGGGGTAAACAAATCAGTAGCTGGAGAAATACTACAGGGTTAGTCTTTTCGTCTCGTTATTTTCCTGTGTTTACAGCCATGATGGATGTTTTTTGTTCCTGTTCAACGACCGGAAGTAGTTCAGTTTTTTTGGAATAAAAAAATGGTCAGAAATAGATTTTCCTGAAATTTAACTCAGTTGCAGATTATTCAATTTCCGATTTAATGATTATGGTGAAAAATTTCCAGTTTATCGCTAAATATATTAATTTTTGTCTTTTCTGAACCCACTGAAACGACCAGATTTTTCTCAAGTTTACCGCATTTTTATACACACTTTTTGCTGAGAATGGTGTTTGTGTGGTATTTCATCGGAAAGAAATGTACACAAAGTTTCATATCTGTCTATTTTTCAAAGGTGAATTTTATCAAACAGGTTGTGTCAAGAGCATGAAATTCTGACTCGACAGGCATTTGCATCTTTGAATTATAGTCCCATCGAATTTTTTCTCGAGAAAAATGTTTTTAAATCTACATACGCCGACCTCTGAGATCCGCTACTGTTAGGTCACACCCATTTCTGTCTATCAACCAATCAAATTACTTGATGTAATTTATTGCTACAAATTCGTAAACTGAATGCCAAACAGTGTAGATCCTGATCAGATGGCTTCTTCAGAAGCCATCTGATCTGGATCTACACTGTTTGCAAAGATAGGGGTTGTCGTGAACAGCAAGATAAGGGTTAAACACAACATTGTCAGTAAATTGTACTTGTTCAAATTTTAGAACAAGTATGGTAAGGAGTTGAGATGTCAGAATATTTTGGTAAACTCTTATCCTGCTGTTCACGACAACCCCTATCTTTGCAAACTGTGTAGATCCAGATCAGATGGCTTCTGAAGAAGCCATCTGATCAGATTCTACACTGTTTGACATTCAGTTTATGAATTTGTAGGAACTAGAGCTGTCAGTGAAACTGACTAGGGCCCCGGCAGCGCTATCAGAGGAGTAGGAAAATTTGTGGACGGACAGACGGACAGACAGACGGACGGACAGAGTGATTACTATAGGGCACCCACACTTTCAGTGCAGGGCCCTAATAAATTACATCAAGTAATCTGATTGGTTCAAAGTCACAGATAGGTGTGGCTAAAATGAATATTCAGCAGGATAAGGGTTAATATGGTACTACAATGCCAATACTGAACTGCTGATTCTATGCCTACCTTAATTGAGTCTTCAAGGGTAAGGATTTCATCCAGTTTTTCAGTGAGTTGGTCTGGGATAGGTTCCTCCATATCTTGATAATGAGTCTTCTCTAGTGAGGCTTTCATCTTTACTGTATCTAGCTTGTCTAGTGCATCTCGCGACAGTGCCTGCAATTAGAAAATGAACAATATTTTTTTAATGTTTTTTTTTTTTTTTAACTCTTGTCCTACTGTTCACGACAACCGTTTTCTTTGGAAACAGTGTAGATCCAGATCAGATGGCTTCTGAAGAAGCCATCTGATCAGGATCTACACTGTTTAACATTCAGTTTATGATTTTGTAGGAATAAATTACATCAAGTGAGTGAGTGAGTGAGTGAGTTTTAGTTTTACGTCCCACCAACAGCTAAGGTCATAGGGAGACGTGACCTCGGTTTAAAGACTCATCCGAAAGTCAGGAGAAGCCCGGGATCGATCCTGCGATCCCTGGTTTACAAGGCGAGTAGCGTAACCACTGCACCACGGAGGCTTCTAATTACATCAAGTCATCTAATTGGTTCTAAGTCAGAAATGGGTGTGGCTAAACTGAATATTCAGCAGGATAAGGGTTAAGTTTGAACTACATAGGATTACAAGCAAAGTTTGTTTGTTTGTTTGAGTTGAGGTTTAACGTCCCTGTCAACACTGTAAAGGTCATTTTTGAGACATTGCTTCCAATTTTGTGGGACTTTTACCCCACATTGAGATGTAATGACAGCTCAAGCCCTGCCGCCCAATGAAACCAATAGGGTTTATAAGCATGGATGGGAGGACTCGCAACGCATTGCCTGGGCAGGCTTAGATCCTCTAGTTGGTTTACCAGTACCTGTGTGCAGGTCGGTTTCAGCTAAGCGTGGAAGCATCATGCAGCCCATCTATTTCTTCAAGCCCCGATGGGCGGGGGCATTCAGATTACGAGCGAAGTTAAAGTGAACCCCTGTGGGGTAGAGCAAAGTTTAAACAGGGGTTCACTAAAACTTTGCTTGTGATCCAATGTTGTTCATACTTCAATGAATGTTAAATAAACTACCTATCAACCCTTAAGATGCCATGAAAAACAACATCCAAAAATGTTGTCTGCTTATGTTACCTGCTGCATATTCTTGCAAACAGAATTTTGCATACAGGCAAACAGTGTGGACCCATAGGAGCACTGATCAGGGTCCACACTTTTTGCAAAAAAAAAAAAAGACTTTTAAAGTTACCAGCAGACGTCATATCAGACGACAATTGTCATGATTGGCATGTTATATTTACATTATTTTCCATCCATTATTGGAGAAAGAAGTTTGGTTTAAAACAACTGCATGCAGTTTTCCTGTTAAGAGCGGAAGAGTGTTGTTGATGTGATAACATCATGATCGTCCAATCATATTGGAGAAAACCATTTTTTTGTTCGCTTCATTTTTTGTGTCACTCAATGATTATGTGATATCACGTGAGTCTATGTATTTACTGACCCTTAAGACGCCGAGAAAAACTACATCTGAAAATGTCGTCTGCTGAATCTTTTTATGGACTTTTTAAAGATATTTTTGCATACAGGCAAACAGTGTGGACCCTGATCAGACTGCTCCTAGAGGAGCAACAGGAGCAGTCTGATCTAGGTCCACAATGTTTGCAAAAATTACTGGCAGGTAACTGGCAGACAGCAAAACAGACAATAATTGTCGTGATTGGCATTTTATGGGTTAAACAACCATGTTATATCCAAACAAAATGTATAGATTATATAGAAAAATGACTGTTTGTGGTCATAATGTCCCCCCCACCAAGGGAAGGGGGGCATTTTGTTTTTGGTGCGGATTCTGTTTACATCAGAGTTGGCATAGTCTGTTTGAAGCACTAAATCTCCTGAACCTATGACTGGATTCTGACCAAACTTGCATTGTTACACCACTAGGATAGGGGAAAACAGTTATTAAGCTTTGATGACCTTGACCTCATTTGCAAGGGCCCATGCCCCGCAAAACTGTCAATTTATTGGCCAAAAATGGCTTGTCTGACTTTGTACACTATATCATAATTATATACCTAAAACTTTGTTAGATTTTGGTGACATTGACCATATTTTTGAGGGCACAAGACCCCAAAGACTGTCAATTTTGTCTTGTATGCATCCTATCTCATGCACGAAAGGGGGAAATTTGGTCAAACTTGGTACAATGTATCATTGCAACCTACCAAAGATTTGATAAGATTTTGGTGATCTTGACCTTATTTTCAAGGTCACAGGCTCCCAAACACTGCAAAATTTTAGCAAAAAATAGCTTGTCTATGGCTTGTCGGCACCCAATCTCATAAAGGAATTGATGAATTTTAAGTTCATCACGTGAACAAGTCTGTGAAATGAACACCACCTAAACCCCACTTTATACAGAGAAAACTGGGGTTTACGGGGGTCACATTATTTATCGTCTTTCTGCTCCAAGACATAGGCTGTGGGTACTCATCAGAACTGCCTCAATGACGCAGTTCTAACGAGCATCTACAGCCTATGTTTGCTGTATAAATAAGAAAAATATCACAGGTTTTCATCAGAAAAGTAGCCATTTTGGATATGTGAAAAAAATGCACTATGTCGCACGGGTGTGTTATCATTTTAATCACTATTGTCTACCACAGATTTGTATAGATTTTGGTGTTGCAGAGCTTATGTTCGAGGGCACAGGCCCCCAAAAACTGTATTGTATTCCTGGCATTATACATATCATGTTCATAACGGTATTTATTACCATCTTCTAGCTTAGACACTTTTCTAGGTATTTTAGTACCAGAAACCCCAAAACAGGTACCCTGGCAAACTGTGCAGGGCCAGATCAGATGCAGCAGAATGCGACGTCTGATCAGGGCCTCCACTGTTTGCTAAAAATTCAGCAATTTTCCAAATAAATTTTGATGAAAACACAGCCTGACACCCCTAAATTTTTAAATGAACCCCTGCTAGATATAAAGAGGAAGATTCCATTTGGTACAATCAAAGCGCCAAAGGCACTGAAATGACAGATTCTTTGAGAAAATCAAAACACTGTGAAAACTTACAGACAACCTTTCTAAAAAGATCTTAAAATTTAGAAAAGTAGTTCTGCAAATTCCATTGTATGATATGTTTGCAGATGTCTATACACCGGTGGTATCATGAAACGCCATTCGAACGATTTACGTTTTCAAAACCAAACATTAAAATTCAAGTTTTAACAATGCTACTGTCAATTAGTAACATTTTTGTCTGGTCGGTTGTGGATACCTCCCCACAAAAGATATTCTATTTTTCACAAAGAGATCGGAGGAGAAAGGCTGGTCAGTCCAGTACATGAATTCCATTGGCTTGAAGACATTTTTGAGTAGGAACAGCACTATAAACCTGCTGCAATAGATATCCCGGATTCTGAGCGTAAACAAATAAATGGAACCACGTGAGGCCGACGCACTTGATTGATGTAACGTCTCGCTGTTCAGTTAACGTCTCAGCCATTATCTTGAATGTTCTTAATGTCGCTAGCTACATGCAAAAGCTCGACATACCATTTCGCTTATTCCTTCCGATATGTCATGCTCTACTACGCACGCGTCGCCTCGGTATACCTTACACCTATATGTCGAAACATACCGAAACGACAATCGGCGTGATTCACGCTGAAGTGCGATGTGTCACTGAAACACAAATCACGCGAGTCGCTTAGACGCCAATATACATGTACGTATTTCATGCACCAGCGTAAGTGTTCCGTACTGTGTCGACGTCTTAATTTTTGTCACGACAGGGACGTCTAGCTCTCAAAAGTGCATCACATAAGGGCGACGAACAGTGTCAGTGCTTATTAGTCGGTAGTTGAAACCCTTTGTTTATCTACAGGTACAGTGTAGCAGATGCCGGCGGAAATCGCTTCGCATATGCGTCTGTCGGATGAATCGATCTTGACGTATATATACTGACGTCGGTCTTCCGCTACGTCGACGTCCACTAGCGTCTTCTGTTGATAGTAAGATGTCGCTCCAACAGACAAATAGATCACACACATGTGGCACCAAAAATCAGAGTCAACGCCATCCGCTTTCCGACCAGCCTCTTACTGTCCATTAGAAGCCTCCGTGATGTCGTGGTTATGCTACTCGCCTTGTAAACCAGGGATCGCAGGATTGATCCCGGACTTCTCCAGACTTTCGGATGTGTCTTTAAACCGAGGTATCTTCTCCGTATGACCTTAGCTGTTGATGGAACGTAAAAATCTAACACTCACTCACTCACTCTAACTGTCCAGGGTTTAATGAAAAATGTTGCAATACGTTCTCACTTGATGCTTTTTGAGAACAAAATACAATTTCTTCTTTTCTAGGCACGACCTTACATCACACTTCAAAAGTTTGATCCTGAACATGTGGTTTCTATCAGTGCTGGTGTGAAGGTGGTACACAGGATCGTTGGCCCCCGCCCATCGGGGCTTAAAGAAATAGATGGGCTGCATGATGCTTCCAAGTAGAGCTGAAACCGACCCGCACACGAGTACTGGTAATCTGCTTAGAGGATCTAAGCCTGCCCATGCAAAGGGGTGCGAGTCGGACCGTCCATACATGTAAACCCTATTGGTTTTATTGGGCGGCAGGGCTTGAGGTGTCATTTCATCTCAGTGTCGGGTAAAAGTCCCACAAAATTGGAAGCAACGTCTCCAAAATGACCTATACAGTGTCGACGGGGACGTTAAACCTCAAATCAAACAAAACAAAACACAAGATCGTGGCCGGACTGGTAACCATACGTCACGGTTGATTGATTCAACCTTCTTAGCTTAAGGGCATGGCGCCTAAGCGTGCTGTAATCATGCAATCGGTTGGTTTCAAAATCAAAGCACCGAAAGTGTTGGTGGGATGTAGCTTGGGGTAAAAGTCCTGGGCAGAGATTAAACTGTTTAATTTAACTCTGAAATTACAAACAAATAGTGAAGATTTTGATAAGAAGCGCGTTCTGCAGCGTCCGAACTTGGTCTACACTGCCAAGCTCACCCTATGATTCCAGGATGACCCTTTTCAGTCTTACCAAACAATCAACCCAAACATAGCCGGGTCGTTTGTCAGTCTTGGGTACATGTAAGTGTTATCTGCTCTTGAATAAAATGTTTGATCTGGCAAACAATGTAGACTAAGATCAAGCGCAACAGAACACGGTGCTGATCTTGTTCTACATTTTTTTTGCATCAGCTACTAACATCCGTTAAGTTTAAACGGATCAGTCCAAGTCCTCGTTTATGACCAGCCTGCATTTAGAGACAATCGGCGTGAGTGTTGTCAGTGCTTTTATTCACTGCATTGAGTTTCTGGAGTGTACTCTTCCGTCACTGAAGTTGGGCTCGTCCATTCTGCTAATATGGCACCTAGAATTATATCACAGGACCTACACTGTTTGCATAGTTAACTGTACCATATTCAAGGGTTGAAAGGGAAAGCCTTTCTCGCAAAGTCTGATATACACCAAGTTGTAACTGACCTAGACTTGACCTCGAATGTCGGAAAACCCATTTATATTCTGGTCTGCAGATGACCGGCTGGTCTTTAAGGATTAAATATTGACAGCATTGTTAGAAAACAGTGTAAAACCTGAGCAGACGTCTGAGAAGGCGCTGCATTGATTTGGGTATACAGTCTCGCATGATACAGCTGATTCATATGAAATGCTGAATCTATTCTCTGAAAGGTAAGATAAAATCGTCAAGTCGTCTGCTTCAAAAGTTTGTATTGCGATTATAGAATGTACAATGTTGATAACTGCGCCAAACCGGACTACATTTTTGTGCGGACTCATATTTCTTTGGCGGTCAAAGCCGGAAGAAAGTCGAAAGAAAGCCGGATCTACTTTACAACACGCAGGATAGCTAGAAATGACAGAGTGAATCTGTCATTAAAAAGGGTTAATCATCATCACGCTAACAAGTCCGTGAAATGAACATCCCCTTACACCACACTTTATATAGAGAAAACTGGGGTTTTTAGGGGGTATACATTATTTTCCTTATTTCTGCTCATAGACATAGGTTGTGGATACTCGTTAGAACCGCCTCAATGAGGCGGTTCTAACGAGCACCCACAATCTCTGTTTTGAGTATAAATAAGAATAATATCACAAATTTTCATCAGAAAATTGACCGTTTTGGAGATGTAAAAATGCATTATGACATACGGGTGTTTTATCGTAATGTGTACAAAATAGGATGTTATATTTCTGCATAATTATCATAAAAAATACATTTTTGTATCTAAATATGGAAACAAAGCATATAAAGTAGCACTGGCACACTAAAGACTTACACAAGGTCATGCATAAAAACATCAAACACTCTCACATTAACATTCAGTTTAGCCACACCCATTTCTGACTTTGAAACAATCAGATTACTTGATATAATTTATCCCTACAAATTCATAAATTGAATGTCAAACAGTGTAGATCCTGATCAGATGGCTTCTTCAGAAGCCATCTGATCTGGAGCTACACTGTTTCCAAAGATAGGGGTTGCCGTGAACAGCATGATAAGAGTTAACCCTCAAGATGCCTAGACAAACTGCATTTGAAAATGTCGTCTGCTAATGTCATCTGCTGAATCTTTTTGCAAACATTTTAAACATATTTTTGCATACAGGCAAACAGTGTGGACCCAGATCAGACTGCTCTTGGAGCAGTCTGATCTTGGTCCACACGGTTTGCAACAATGACTTTAAAGTAACTGGAAGACGGCAAAGCAGACGACAATTGTTGTGATTAGCATTTAATGGGTTAAATACTAAGGAAACCATTGAACAGGTTTAGCCCTTAAACTACCAATTGCAACATTTGCAGACATCATTTTCAAAAAAAAAAAATTTCGGAGAAAAAAAGGCTTGACATTACATTTGAATCATCTGCTCGGCAGATAATTCACATGAAATGTTGAGCCTTTTTTTTTTTGTTGTTTTACTAATAAATGAGTTAAAAAAAAATAAGACTACCATCTGCCCTAAAACTTTCTGTGGCACTTCAAGACTTCACATCATCATGAAAACATGCCTATATAATTCTGACCCCCTTGAACCCCACTCCTTGAACCCCACTTTTATATAGTAAACTGGGGTTTACATTGGTAAACCTTATTTTTCTTATTTCCGCTCTAAAATATAGATTGTGGGTACTCGTTAGGACCGCTTCGATGAGGCAGTTCTAACGAGTACCCACAATCTATATTTTAGAGCAGATGCAGTTCTAACAAGTTTTTCTTTGTGTATTTTACTTAGAAAAATGCTTGACCTAGAGATAGGAAGTCCATGGGTGTGTTATTCTAATGTTTTGACACTTTGTGTCTTTCGAAGTACACCACAATCTCTTTATAACACTGTTGTTGGGGTCAAAAGCAGTAACCGTGTTAGTTAAACAACCGTGTTACACCCAAATAAAAATGTTTAGATTATATAGAAAAATGACCATTTATGGTCATTTTTCTATATAATCTATACATTTTTGGGATCCATCTTGAAACCGTGTTTTGGGATCCATCTTGAAACCGTGTTATGTCCAAAACCATGTTATAACGTACTGTGTTATAATGAGGTTGTGGTGTATTAACCCATTTTAAAACCCCAAAATGGGACATTGGCAAACAGAGAAGGCCAAGATCAGACACTGCACAAAGCAGCATCTGATCATACAAAAAAAATTTCACATATACCGTATTCAACCCATTTGCCGCACATGTCCCTATAAGCGTACAACAAGGTGATTTCAGGCAAATATTGCACAAGCGCACACTACTGTTCAAGTATCAGACCTCGGGAATCCAAGAAAACCACAGAATATGTACCTTTACTGCTTTAACAGACAGGAAAGTGTTGGTATGGTGATTTCTTCAACACTCTTGCACTACGTATTCAGTGTTCATTATATGTCAGCCTTGTTGTAGACGATGGAATTTAATTTCCGTGGTTCAGTGTTTCGTTCTTATTGTGCGCTTATTGGATTGATATTTCACCACCCAATTAAAAGGAAATTTTGAAAAATCTAAGTGCACTGTGCGGTAATAGGGTCGAATACGGTAATTTCTTGCATAAACACATCTAAATTGAACTGTGAAACTGTGAGTTAGACATGACTGTACATGTAGCTTATTATTAACCCTTATCTTGCTGAATATTCATTTAAGCCACACCCATTTCTGTCTATCAACCAATCAAATTACTTGATGTAATTTATTGCTACAAATTCATAAACAGAATGCCAAACAGTGTAGATCCTGATCAGATGGCTTCTTCAGAAGCCATCTGATCTGGATCTACACTGTTTGCAACGATAGGGGTTGTCGCGAACAGCAAGATAAGGGTTAATATAGTATCAGGCTAACAAATCCTAGCTATAGAAAACGTGCTTAACCCTTTTTGTACCAAATGGAATCTTCCTCCTTATATATAGCAGGAGTCCATTCAAAAATTTAGGGTGTCAGGTTGTGTTTTCATCAACAACTATTTGGAAACTGGCTGAAAATTTTGCAAATAGTGTAGGCCTTGTACCAGATGGAATCTTCCTCCTTATATATAGCAGGAGTCCATTCCAAAATTTAGGGTGTCAAGTTGTGTTTTCATCAACAACTATTTGGAAACTGGCTAAAAATTTTGCAAATAGCGTAGGCCCTGATCATACGCCGCATTCTGCGGGCCTGCACTGTTTGCCAATTACCCCTTTAGGGGTTACCGGTACTAAATGAGTTAATATATGACTGGTGTCTGGAGTATCATATTTACCCCATGTATTTGCAATGGACTGGCCTGAGCAAATAGTGTAGACTCAGATGAAACAACACAAATCGTTGCATCTCATCAGGATCTACACTGCAACTCATCCAGCTATTGTCAGAACTTGCAAACTTTTGAGCAAGTATGATAAAGAATTGAGCTTTTTAATACACATGGCAAATATGATACCCAAAAAATGAGTTGCTACCATATACAAAAGTTATTGGTACTTATTAGAACTGCCTCAACGATGAGGTCTCAATGAGGTGGTACTAACAAGCACTCAGAATCTGTTTCTAATGAAAATTTGGAAAAAATATCTCGAATTTTTATCAGACAAATTTTAGACAGGGAAAGACATCAATATCTCATATGGGAGTATATTATCTTAATGATTATGCAACCACACATCACACAAAATTACACAACATTACACAGACTAGACAATTACGGTGAATTAGGACCAGAAAAGGGCCATAACTCTTTACCTCACACTTTTCTCGAATCATAGCTATTTTGTCCAACATCAGAGTGGCCAGGTCCTGCAGATATCAAGTTTAGATAGCAAAGTCTCAAAGCAAAGCTTGTTAGTAGCAAGAATAGAAGAAAACCTTAGACATCACAACAAAAGCGAAGCAGTCACCCAATTTGCAATATTTTGGGATGCATTTTTCACCATTCACCATATTTGCATTATTTGCTGGCTCCCAGCTTGTACATTGTCAATATTTGAAAAACAGGTAACCAGACCCCACTGACCTTTCAAGGTCAGGGGGTCTGGTTACCTGATTTTCCAACACTGATAATGTTCGGACTAGGAACCAGCAGATAATGCAAAAAAGGTGAATACATCACAAAAACATGCCTATATAATTTTAACCTGCTTAAACCCCAGTTTTATATAGTAAAACTGGCGTTTACAGCGATGTACATTATTTTTCTTCTTTCTGCTCAAAACATAGATTGTGGGTACTTGTTAGAACCCCCTCACATACAAAACATAGATTGTGGGTACTAGTTAGAACCACCTCCCTGAGGTGGTTGTAACCAGTACCCACTATATATGTTTTGAGCAGAATTATGAAAAATATCAGATTTTTTATCTGAAAATTTTCAACTTTCGGTGGTAAAATTTTCAATATATTTGAATAGGCATGTTTTCATGTTTCATTCAAGGG
This sequence comes from Lucinisca nassula, assembly GCA_963580285.1. Classification (NCBI taxonomy): domain Eukaryota; kingdom Metazoa; phylum Mollusca; class Bivalvia; order Lucinida; family Lucinidae; genus Lucinisca; species Lucinisca nassula. The sequence continues at coordinate 51,248,507 of OY757012.1, read as the reverse complement.
AGACAACTTTCAGAACTTCCTGTCGGTTTTCCCTTAAAATGATTATCTCAAAAAGGGGTCTATCCTTAACCTATTTCAGATGTGAAACCCCAAAATGGGTATAAGGGGAAACAGTACAGCATACCTGTGATACCTCCCTCATCTGGAGGGAGACTCCCTCATTTTGATGCTAGTTTTTGGCCATTTTATGCTAAATTTTAGTAAAATTTTGGAGTCTCCCACATCTGAACTGAGAATTTCCCAATATATTCTTTACATCTCCCTCATCACAATGGCAAATCTCCCTCATACAGTTAAAAAAATTATCACAGGTATGGTACAGGCCCAGATCAGATGCCGCATTCAGCGGCATCTGATCAGGGCCTTCACTGTTTGTCAAAAATTCCACCTATTCTAACTGAATTTCTGAAACTAGCTTAACTTGTAGCAGCCAGCCTTAGTAGCGCGGTCAGATGCCCATCTGATTGATGGTCAGGATGTCACAGATTTAATACCTGCCGAGTCAGCGAGATTCTTTCATAGAGATTGATCATGAAATCATTTCTTCTGTCATCTCCCTTCTGCTGACTCAAGAAGTCCTGTGGTCAGGGCGTCCCGAGTTCAGCACCTGCCGAATCAGCAACATTCTTTCCTAGAAATTGATCATCCAAATCTATCTACAGCTATTCTCTCCCTTCTTCTGATTCAAGAAGGGTAGTTGTCAGTTTCTGGTGAAAGAATGACAACCGCGCAAGTTGATGATAGTCTTTGCTGTGCATCACATGGTTGCCCTTTGACCCAAAGTTTTCCACACTGACTGAGAAGGCTGTGTAATAACTGAGTGGGGTACATAGGCTGATTTGCGTCTGTGCTAAGTGCAATTTCTGGGTTGATTGTATTTTTTTTTTTGGCTTAGCTTTATGTCCCACCAACAGCTAAGGTCATACGGAGATGGGACTTTGGGTTAAAGACTCATTTGAAAGTCTGGAAGGTCAACCAATTGTTTATCTATTGGCTCAAAGTGTATCTAACTGCAGAAGTTTCCCTCCTGGTATTTTTTAACCCTTATCTTGCTGTTCAAGACAACCCCTATCTTTGCAAACAGTGTGGATCCAGATCAGATGGCTTCTGAAGAAGCCATCTGATCAGGATCTACACTGTTTGGCATTCACTTTATGAATTTGTCGCTATAAATTACATCAAGTAATTTAATTGGTTGATAAGACAGAAATGGGTGTGGCTTAAATGAATATTCAGCAAGATAAGGGTTAATGTGACTATCGCTGATCATGTCCGAAATCCAGGTACCCGTTATATTATAACAGCACTAGACTTTTCCTTGTGACATCAGAGCACTGTGTAAAAAGTGGACTTGGCTCGTGTACTGGGATATTGGCAAACAGTGCAGATCCAGATTAGACACCACTAAATGTGGCATTTGATCAGGGTCTACACTGTTTTCTTAAAGTACTGGAATTTAAAGGGTTCATCACGAAAACTTGCCTATATAATTTTGACCCCCTTGAACCCCACTATTCACTATTAGATAGTAGGGGTAAACCTTATTTTTCTTATTTCTGCTCCAAAATATAGATTGTGGGTACTCGTTAGAACCGCCTTGATCGAGGCGGTTCTTACGAGTACCCACAATCTATATATATTCAGCAGAAATAAGAAAAATATCACAATTTTTCATCTTAGTTTTTTTAAAATGTTAGTTTTTTTTGCAATAAAATTAACAACGTATTTGTATAGGGGTGTTTTCGTAATGATAAACAAAACAGCCTAAGACCCCTGTTCACGTTCATTTTCCTAATCTACACTCAAAGACCATCGACCTGCAAGTACTCTCAGTAGTTTGATTTCTTTGTGTGGCCCCAATAATATCAGCTAAAAATAACTGTAAAACAAATTTTACCTGATGTTTCTGAAGTGATGATTTGACCTTGTGTGGGTCAAGGTCAAGTGACCCACAGGAAGCCAGAACCTCTTCCTTAGTCTCCAACCAATTGATGGTCTCGTCAACAGTTTCTTGGAAGTCCTCCCGATTCTTCTGAATCGATTCGCACTGTCGGATTTTACGGTCAGATATTTTCTTCAAGTTATCTACCCTTGCTTTTACATCTTCGACCATGCTGGACACGGCTATTGCATCACTTCCTGTGCCTTCGATGCCGATCTGTTGGGCCCTGTCACCCAGAGTGAACAGGGCAGGCGCTGCAGACTGCAGCTTGGTTGAGACAGCCTGCAATGAAAATTGTTTAAATCAAATGTCGGTAAAAAGGAGGCTGATATGTGTAATATATAGCAGTAAATGAATAATTGAATATACAACATTATATGCAAATGTGTCTGCATATACATATATTTAATGCAACAAAAAATGGGTATCATCAAGGTGTCAGAAATTTCATATCACATTAAAAAGTCTGTGAAATGAACACCCCTAAACCCCACTTTATACACAGAAAAGTGGGGTTTACAGAGGTATACATTATTTTTCTTATTTGTGTTCCAAGGCATAGGCTGTGGCTACTTGTTCTACAGAAAGTTGGGATTTGCAGGGGTATACATTATTTTTCTTATTTCTGTTCCAAGGCATAGGCTGTGGGTACTCATTAGAACCGCCTCAATGAGGCGGTTCTAATGAGCACCTACAAACAATGTTTGGAATACAAATAAGGTAAATATCACAAAGTTTAGTCAGAAAAATAACCATTTTTGAGATATGAAAAATGCACTGTGTCTCATGGATGTGTTATAGTAATGATAAAGTATTATATAATTATTATACCTCACGCGATTTTACCATACAAAACGCTCATAGACCAGAGGGTGATAATTTTTACTATCCCATGCGATATTAAACTATCACATGCGCAAAAATGATGCGCGTACGGTTCAATTTTTACTATCCCATGCGATATTAAACTATCACATGCGCAAAAAATGATGCGAGTACGGTTCAATTTTCGGTATAATAAAATAAATATCACATTTCTGAGAGGGTGATAGTAAGAATGTTCACCCTTCGGAAATGATTATCGACCTCGGCTTCGCCTCGGTCGATAATCATTTCCTCAGGGTGAACATTCTTACTATCACCCTCTCAGAAATGTGATATTTATATAATATTACATTCCGGAGAGGATGATAGTGAAAAATGTCACCCTGAGGAATATGAATATCAACTGAGGGGCAGCTGAGGTTGATATTCATATTTCGAAGGGTGACATTTTTCACTATCACCCTCTCAGGAATGTAAAATCTATTTTATTATTCCGAACAAAACTAATAATTATGGTAAGGGATTTTTAATGAAAAAAACATGACAGCTCACAAGCGACTTTTGACGTTCCAAATGATTGGATTAGGTCCGCTTTCTACATAAGCGACGTTAGGTGGTGAAACAGAAATTCAGAAGTTCATATGCTTATTACTTCATTATTTCTGAACAAAACCCTTAAGTGTGGGTATGCGTTTTCTTAATTAAATCAAAGAAACATTTTGGCACCAATATTTCTCGACTTTGTTACAATTTTTGGTTTAGACTCATTTTCTCCAGCTTGACAGAACGAACGGAACCGTACGCGCATCCAATTCCGCTCATGTGATAATCGAAATTATCGCAGGGTGATAGTATATAAATATTACATTCCTGAGAGGGCGATGGTGAAAAATGTCACCCTGAAGAATACCAATATCAACTGAGGCGCAGCCGAGGTTGATATTCATATTTCGAAGGGTGACATTTTTCACTATCACCCTCCCAGGAATGTAATATTTATTTTATTATACCGAACAAAACTAATAATTATGGTAAGTTAATTTTAATGAAAAGATACATGACTGCTAACAAGTGACTTTTGAAGCAATGACGTTCCAAATTATCCGATAGCTGTCAGCTTTCTACATAAGCAACGTTAGGTGGTGAAACAGAAGTTCAAACGCTTATAACTTCATTATTTCTGAACAAAACCCTAAAGTGTGGGTATGGGTTTTCTTAATTACATCAAAGAAACATTTTGGTGCCAAAATTTCTCGACTTTGTTACAATTTTTTGTTTAGACTCATTTTCTGAAGCCAGACAGAAGAACCGAACCGTACGTGCACCCAATTCCGCGCATGTTGTAGTCAAAACTATCGAAGGGAGATAGTATACAACTATTTCATACCTTTTTGGGCGACAGTCAAAACTATCAGCCCCGAGGTGCTGTGGAGCACCTGATGAACTATCGCCCGAGGCCGAAGTCCGAAGGCCTCGGGCGATAGTTCATCAGGTGCTCCACAGCACCTCGGGGCTGATAGTTTTGACTGTCGCCTTCGGCCTCGGGCGATAGTTCATCAGGTGCTCCACAGCACCTCGGGGCTGATAGTTTTGACTGTCGCCCAAAAAGGTATGAAATAGTTGTTTTATTACCCAACTCGTATAAAGAGTTATTTTGATCACAATAAGCAATTACTACTTGTCAAGTTGAAACAACCATGAGATAGTTAAAACTATCTGCACCGGGCAATAGTTCAGTGCTCCGTGTGATAGTTCTCTGAAAACCGGTTCAATCCGATTTCATGCGAAAAGGTGTTAGATAGTCGAAAATGCTTAATAACTTCTTATATAGTAGGTTGGGTAATAATAAAAATTATCACCCTCAGGACTATGGGAGTTTTGTATGAGCAAGTCACGTGAGGTATAATAATAAAATTTATCATCCTTAGGCCTATGGGAGTTTTTTATGGGAAAGTCATGTAAGGTATAATAATATACCTTCAGTTTCTCTATCTTCTCAGGTACAGGCACTGCTAGACCAATAACAGAATCTGCTGTGTCTTCACAATCCTTGACCAGTTCATCCATGTCTTTCATCTGATCCTCAAGCTGTTGCCGTGACGACATCGCCTGCTGACACTTCTTGAGCTGCTGTTTGACCTGATCGCTGAGAGTCTCGTACTGGGAAGTGATTCTCAGAACTTCCTCGGCCTCAGAGTTTTGTCCTAGGTGTCTGAGTCTCTCTACAGCTTGGTTGAGTTGAGCAATGGTTGGCTGATAGTTGGCAACTTTCTCGGCAACATCCTGATATGATTCAAAGAAAACAATGACAATCACTAATGATTGATCAACGCTTATTTTGTTTTTAATCAATGTAACTGGCTGACTGAACACTGATTAATGCTCTGCATACGTTGCTTTTTTTTGTTTTATTTTGCAGCGACATTTTAAAATATTTTTTTCTTAGTATTTTCCAAAGAAAACAGGATCTGACATTTCTGTGGAGACAATTTGCATGAGAGGTCAAGTCCTGTCATCTTAAATTTACCAGAAAACAGGATTTGACATTTTGAAGAAGGAGACAATTTGAATGAGATGTCAAGTCATGTTATCAGGAGACAATCTGCATGAAATGTCGAATCCTATTTTCTGGGAAAAATAAGAAAAATATTAACAAATTGTCATCAGCTGAATGAGCCCCCAGCGAGGTTAATGTTAAGAAAATGCTTGAAATATGTATAGTGAGGTTCCTTATTATATGGTTTTGAATATAACTAAGTTGGATGCTTGATCGAAAAAGGTGTAAAAATGACCACAAATGGTGATTTTTCTATATAATCTATACATGTTAAACTATCTACACCGTAACCACTTTATTGTAATATTCATTAAAACACGATTTTGGATATAGCATGATTGAAAAATAGATCCCAAAAATGTATTGATTATATAGAAAAATGTTCATTTTTCTGTACAATCTTTACATTTTTGTTTCGATACATGATTGTTTAACTAACACAGTTTCTGCTTCAGACCCCAACAATAGTAGCCGACTTCAACTGGAGCCAATGGCTACCTTTGGCTACTTTGGTTGCTGTTCCATTTTCCTTTTTCATGCCTACGGTAAGTATCAAAGCTAGGCAAATCAATAAACAGCCAATCAAAAACGAAGCCTGGTACCTCCAAGAACTAATGAGTCCAAATTCCATTTCAGACTCAGGGGTGAAAGCGTTAATCCAGACGTGACTGCAGCACCTCTTTTTGCACTTTATTCATGAGAGATAAAGACAAAAAATGCTTAGAAAAAGGATCTGTCCATCTGGGCCCAGTTGTTCAAAGCATCGTTAGCTTAACGAGCTCGTTAGTGGTCATATTGTTAACTCTTCTAGCAAGTACAATATCGTAAATTTTGGTATTTTTGCTGAAAAAATGTGAGCAGCTTTTGCATCCGCAAAAGCTGCTCACATTTTTTCAGCAAAAATTTCAGCCTATTTGCTATATTTAATGATCAAAGTTTTAACGATACGTTAACTAACGACGTCGTTAGTTTTGAACAACTGGCCCCAGATGTTTCCTATTTCACTATAAATATTCACCTCATATCTCTTTAAGACCTCTTCAGCTTCATTCACAGTTGGTCCAATAGCTCGTGGAATTTTCCTGAGGTCAGCATGTACATCATCCATCCAATCAGTGGCCTCCTGTATTCCTTCACCAAGTTGGTCTCTGGTCTGAAGAGCTTCTTCAAGGGACTTAAGCCTGTCTTTGATTAACTTGGACATCCTAAGCAGAAACAAAAGACAAGATACAGGCAACAGACAACATACAGGCAAGATAGCAGTGTTTTCAGAATCATAAAGCGAATAACAGCCAATTATCAATATTAGTTTCTGAAGTCTTCTTAAGGTTCGGGAATATTCTAAACTGTGCATGCTGTGTATTATTTTCAGCAGACATTTTGAAGCATTTTTCTTATTTTTCCAAGAAAACAGGAATTGGCATTTCATGCAAATTGTATGAGTTGTCAAGTCTTTTCTTATTTTTCCCAGAAAATAGGATTTAATAGTTGATGCAAATTGTCTCCTTGGAGACTATTTACATGAGATGTCAAATCCTGCTTTCTGGGAAAACAGGAGACAATGTGCATGAACTGTTAAATCCTGTTTTCTGGGAAAAATAAGAACAAGAGGCCCATGGGCCACTATGCTCACCAGAGCTCAGGTGGGCACTGACAAATTGCAGCCATGCATTTTAACATGATATCATTTTAATCTGCCAAATGAACCCCCATATCCAAATGAGCATCCATGTGGACTCAGTATATGAAACATTAGGCCTATTATGAAGTAGAGGGGGTGGGGCATGGACCCAATGGAGCCCTGGTTGGTATCACTAAATGTGTCTTATCACAAAGAACAAGAATATATATGGTTTAGCAGTGGGGATCTGCATGGCTGGAGATATAAGTGGAGGGGTTGGAGCATGCCCTGTCGTTACCAGGAAAGCCCAAGATTGTTATCCCTAAATGTGTCTCATCATAAGGACCAAGTATATATATGGTTTAGGGGTGGAAATCTGAACGGTTTCCAAGATATCCTTTCATGAAGTGGAAAGGAGAGGACTGGCCCCTGCGGACACACCTACAGTAGGTGTGCTAATAATAAGGAACAAGAACATATATGAATATGGGGTGGGGATTTAATGGTTTCTGAAATATATGGCCTTTTATGAAGTGGAAGGGCGGGGCACATTGCCTCAGCACAAAGAGACCCCCAAGTTGGTGTGACTGAATGAGTCTTATCATAAGGAACAAGAATATATATGGTTTAGGGGTGGGGATCTGAACTATTCCTGAGATATGTGGCTTTTAATGAAGTCAAGTGGTGGAGCAAGGCCCGGGCATGCCCCGGGGACTCACAAGCTGGTGTCAATGAATGTGCCTTATCATAAGGAAGATGAATATATATGGTTTAGGGGTGGGGCTCTGAACAGTTTCTGAGATATAAGGCCTTTTGTGAAGTGCAGGGGTGGGGCAAGGCCCAGGGAGACCCCCAGGTTGGTGTCAATGAAAGTGTCTTATCATAAGGTACAAGAATATTTATGGTTTAGGGGTGGGGATCTGTAAGGTTTCCGAGATATTGAGATATTACGAAATGGAGGGGGTGGGGCATGGCCCCAGCACATCCCTGGGGACCCCCAGGTTGGTGTCACTGAATGTGTCTCATCATAAGGAACAAGAACATATATGGTTTAGGGGTGGGGATCTGAACAGTTTCTGAGATATATGGCCTTTTGTGAAGTGAAGGGGTGGGGCATGGCTCCGGCGCACCCCGGAAGACCCCCAATTTGGGGTCAATGAATGCGTCTTATCATAAGGAGCAAGAATATATACGGTTTAGGGGATCTGTAAGGTTTCCGAGATATTGGGCCTTTTATGAAACGGAGGGGCGGGACATGGCCCCGGCGCATCCCGGGGGACCCCCAGTTTGATGTCACTGAATGCGTCTTATCATAAGGAACAAGAGTATATAGGGTTCAGTGGTGGGGATCTGAATGGTTCCCAAGATATTGGGCCTTTTATGAAGTGGAGGGGGTGGAGCATGGCTTCGGCACATCCCGGAGGACCTCCAGGTTGGTGTCACTGAATGCGTCTTATCAATAGGAACAAGAATATATATGGTTTAGGGGTGGGGATCTGTAAGGTTTCTGAGATATGTCATTTTATGAAGTACTGGGGGCGGGGCATGGCCCCGGCACAACCTACTGGACCCGCAGGTTGACATAACAGCATATGGCTGAGAGAAGTTTACTAAAGGAACATTTCTATGAAAGTTTTTTCAAAATATCTGCAAAGGCTTTGTAGTTAATGCCATTTTTCAATTTTCCCCATTATAAGTCTATGGAAAATCTAAGTTGCCATAGCAACCAAACTAAAGAGCTGAATTTCATAAAAAACACAAAACCTGTAAAGGCAAATATGGTGAATATTTCCATAAACTTTCAGCCTCATAGAGCATACGGTTTCTGAGGAGATGATTTTTTAAGTATTTTTTTTCTATTTTTTCATTTTGGTTTCCATGCCAATCAATACAAATGAGCAGTAGGCCTAAAATCATATGGCAGATAGTAGATTGCCTAAGGAATATTTCTATGAAAGTTTTGTCAAAATATCTGCAGTGGCTTGGCAGTAAATGCCATTTTTCAATTTTCCCCATTATAAGTCTATGGGAGCTCTAAGTTGCTATAGCAACCAAACTAATGGGCCAATTTTCATAAAAAACACAAACTTTCAATCCCCCAGCCCAAGGATGCTACAGATAAAATTTGGGCTGAATCGGTCCAGTGGCTTCAGAGAAGATGTTTGAAAGTGTTGACGTCAGACGACGACGACAACGACGACGACGACGCCGGACAACTGCCTATCCTATAAGCTCCCCCGGAGCCTTCGGCTCTGGTGAGCTAAAAACATCAACAATTTGAATTTTAAATCAGCCCAGAGAGTGGTAAAGCTTAAGGTATGCGAGACCTTATCGCTAATTACCAGAACTGCTGATTACAAAATTTGCAGATGTCATTTTCAATTTTTTTTTTTTTTCATATCTGTGGCAGAAAACATGCTTTGTTATTTTACCTCACTGCAGCTGGTGTTAAGTGCCATGTGGCGGCTGTAAAAAGTCTCTCTAGGCTTCATCATAGTATAGATTACATTTTCTTTTCCTTTGGGATCACTGAGCCCATTCTGGTTTCTTTGGAAATGGAATATCTCTTAAGCCGTTGCTAGGAGGCTTATACAGCCTTGCAAACTATATTGCTGTGTATGAAGACACTCAATAAAACCGAGTCTCCGATTTTAGTTCTTTTATGTGTTCTTTGTTTCCAAAGGCAACCTTTTAGCTTTTTTATTTCACATTTCAAGTGAATTGTCTCCAGCAGATGACAAAAATGAAAAGTCAAGTCTGATTTTCTCTAAAAATAAGGAAAACAATTTGAATGCTACCTGTTGCATAATTTATCTCAATGTTTTAAGGGTTAAATACATCAGTGGCATTTATTGTCACTGCAATTCTAATATTTTTCTTTAACATACTACATGCTGGGTAATTTTTACAGCAGGCAATATTTTGAAATATGTTTCTTATTTATCCCAGAAAACAGGATTGTCTTCATAATTTTTCCCAGAAAACAGGATTGTCTTCATAATATTTCCCAGAAAACAGGATGTGACACTTCATGCAAATTGTCTTTGGAGACAATTTGCATGAAGTGTCAAATCCTGTTTTCTGGGAAAACTAAAAACTGTTGTCTGCTAAATAAGCCCAGAGAGTGCCTAAGGGTAAAAATAAATTTGTTAAAAACAGTTGCAACCTGTCAAATTTGTCTTGTGTAGTGTCTGTCTGCTGCTGCAGTGTCAAGGCGTCTGCTTCATTCAGCTGTGGTTTTAATGCGTCTGCTCTCTCCTGAATCTCCTTCATTAGAGAGCCAAACATCTCCGCTGTATTGTCCAGGTTCTGAAAAAGAAATGGCATTCACTTCTGAGAAATTTGAACTGTACCACTTAAACAAAATTCCTAGCATGTTTTTGTCCCAATAAGTGCCCATGCTCTATTCAAGAAATATACTGTAACTAGAAATGCGTCCATAGGACACGGATGCCCCCGCCTGAAATATGTCTATGTTCATATTCATCCATAGAAAGTTATTGACCGTGTTTAAGTTTTGGACCCTTTTTATGCCATTTGACTTCTAAGTATGACCTTGACCTTGGAGGTACAGACCTGGGTTTTGCATGTGACACATTGTCTCATGATGGTTAACATTTCTGCGGAGTAATTTTAAAATCCATCAAGAAATAAAGAAGTTATTGACTGCGTTTAAGTTTCGGACGCACAGACGGACGGACGGACAGGGGTAACGCTATATGCCCTTTCCACCATTCTTCGAATGGCGGGGGCATAAAAATCCTAAAAGTTCGGACACCTTGAGAATTAGCTGTAATTCTCCAGAAATTTTAACAAATTTGTTTCATAATCCAGCAAGGAGTCCAAAAGGTGCAGATGGAAAGGCAAACAGTGTATAGCCTGATCAGACTGCAGTCTGACCAGTTTCATAAATTTCATGACCACTCGTGCAGGATTCTGTTATTCATATTTAATGGATGTTTAATTGGATTATATTGCATTGGATTATATTGCAAACCAAGTTAAAAAGAAATTTAATAGAAAATGTAGAGTTATCACGGACAGCATCATAATGTTATGCACCATTAACCATGCGCTATAATACATGTGGTCATAGCATTCTTATGACAAGACATTACCCACTATATAACAGCAATGTACATTAACCCATTGTATGCTAGTGGACTCTTCCATTGCTATATATTGGACAAGTCCATTTGTCACATAAGGGGTGTCAGACCTATTTTTCATTTTTTTTCTCCTTTTTTGACAGAAAATTCTGTTAGCAAATAGTGCAGGCCTGGATCAGACGCAGCATTCTGCGGCGTCTGATCCAGGCCTGCACTATTTGCCAAGGTACCCCTTTTGGGGCTTGCCACATACAATGGGTTCAAATTCAGCCATTAAGACCATATTTCTGTTTAGATTTTTCAGTTGTTTTTTCTTTATATTTTCTACACTCAGTTTGCTCTAGTATGAGACCACCTTTGAGAGTGTTCAAAAGTGGTCTTGAAGACCACTTTTGAACAGTCCCAAAGGTGGTCTTAATAAGACCACTTTGAACAGTCCCAAAGGTGGTCTTAATATAGAAATTTATCTGTATTATAACAAATTTAGTTGAGTTTTGTTTAGTTTATATTAATTTACTTTAGTTTGGTTGCGATGAAAGCTTCAAGCTTATTTGAATCACTCGTGAACACTTATTCCGCATGTTATCACACACGCATGAGAGTGAGTGACTTTTACACCACTGCTACCCATTTACACCTGGGTGAAGTAGGGCATTGGCATTATGTGTCTTGCCCTGGGACACACCTTGCCTCCTGTGGCAGGATTCGAACCCACAACCTCTTAATCATAAGTCGAACACGCTACTGAGCTACTGAGCCTGACAAATTCAACTTTGAAGGTAACAGAGTCAAGCTTCAACTCTGCCTCTCTCTCCCTCTTATTTTTTTATTTTTTTTTTTTATGGGTCCATTCCGGTTAGTAAATGCACAGACCAGGAACTATTTGTTTACATTTTTAGTCAAGACTGGTTCACTCGTTTTTACCTTGTATTGTTTATGCTGCTGTTGTAAAACTTCAGTGGCACAGTCTAAGGCTGGTTCCATGGCACATTTCATATCTGTATCTTTACACCAGCGGTCAACTTTCTGAATGTCTGTTTCAAATACTTTCCTTGCAGCAGTGTTGGTTCGGAGTTTATCATGCACTTCTTTGAGGTGTGTTTTGAGATCAGTGAATCGGGTCTGAACATCTGCAATAAACGACAGAATCTAAAACCCCATGGCAACAGATAGAGTGGATATTTAGTGATACCTAAAAGATAGTTTTCCTTATTTCTCCATATAAACCAATGTTGTAGGTATTCATTAGATCAGCTTCGGCTAGGCGGTTTTAACCCTTAAGACGCTGAGAAAAACTACATCTGAAAATATCGTTTGCTTATGTCGTCTGCTCATCACGAAAGCACGCCTATATAATTTTGACCCCTTGAACCCCACTTTTATATAGTAAAACTGGAAATTCCGGTGGTATACCTTATTTTTCTTATTTCTGCTCTAAAATATAGATTGTGGGTACTCATTAGAACCGCCTCGATGAGGCGGTTCTAACGAGTGCCCACAATCTATATTTTGAGCAGAAATAAGAAAAATATCACAATTTTTCATTACGGATAAAGGTGGCAATGTATTTGTATAGGTGTGTTTGCGTTATGTGAATTTATTTTTTGCAAACTTTTTAAAAATATTTTTGCATACAGGCAAACAGTATGGGCCCAGATCAGACTGCTCCTACAGGAGCAGTCTGATCTGGGTCCACACTGTTTGCAAAAAATTACTTTTAAGGTAACCGGCAGACAGCAAAGCAGACGACAGTTGTCGTGATTGGCATTTTATGGGTTAATGAATACCCACAACTTAGGATTTTATGGGGGACGGACAAAAATTATCATTCAATTATCACCAAACACCCACTTTATCTATCTGTTTCTATCAACCCCTAAAAATTATTAAAGCACCAATTTCTAGAGCAGATGACATTTTTTTATATATATATATAATATAATATGTATATTATTTTTCAGAAGAAATAAGGCCTGACATTTCATGTGAATTGTCAGCCCAGCAGTTAGTTAGAATTCTGACATCACTGAACATTGCACGTGAGCTGTCTCTGTCCAAAGGCAAGACAGAATCTCAGAAGCTACCAGCTCTGCCATCATGGTAACACATCTATATAATTTTGACCCGCTTGAACGCCACTTTTATATAGTAAAACTGGGGTTTACAGGGGTAAACCTTCTTTTTCTTATTTCTGCTCCAAAATATAGATTGTGGGTACTTGTTAGAACCGCCTCGATGAGGCGGTTCTAACAAGTACCCACAAGCTATATTTTGAGCAGAAATAAGAAAAATATCACAATTTTTCATCTTAAAATGTTCGTTTTTCCGCGGTAAAGTTTGCAATGTATTAGTATAGGCGTGTTTTCGTAATGCTAAAAACACTGACAGCACTGAGTGGTTGATAATCTCTGATTATAAGCTGGGACGAAGATACTGAACAGGGACTTAGATTTTTGTTTAACCCTTAACTTCCTGTTCTTTAGACAAAAAGGCTGGACCTTGATGAGATGCCGCATTTTGTGGCATATGATCTGGGTCTACACTGTTTGCCAAGTACAAAACATGAGTCCAGTCACAACCCTCTTTACCCAACACACTGACCAGAAAATGATTAGAAAAGCATGCCTATAAATAACAAATAAACATTACATTACGAAAACATGCCTATACAAATACATTGTAATTTTTACCCCGGAAAAAAGAAAATTTTAAGATGAAAAATTGTGATAGTTTTCTTATTCCTGCTCAAAATATAGATTGTGAGTACTCATTAGAACCGCCTCATCGAGGCGGTTCTAACAAGTACCCACAATCTATATTTTAGAGCAGAAATAAGAAAAATAAAGTTTACCCCTGTAAACCCCAATTTTACTATATAAAAGTGGGGTTCAAGGGGGTCAAAATAATATAGGCGTGTTTTCATGATGCATTGATAAATCAGTGGTAGTCAAATGCAATTACATGTAGCTATAAATAACCATTATGTTGATTTCGTACAAAGCAGTGGTAGTCATGTGGACATTAGCAATGTAAAGCTACTGTACTTAGTTATTTTGGGTGGACTGACAAATGATCAACCGAAAAATAGATCAATTCATCACGAAAACACGCCTATATAATTTTGACCCCCTTGAACCCCACCTTTATATAGTAAAACTGGGGTTTCCGGGGGTATTCCTTATTTTTCTTATTTCTGCTTTAAAATATAGATTGTGGGTACTCGTAAGAACCGCCTCAATGAGGCGGTTCTAACGAGTGCCCACAATCTATATTTTGAGCAGAAATAAGAAAAATATCACAATTTTTTAACATAAAATTTTCATATTTATGGCGATAAAAGTGGCAATGTATTTGTATAGGCGTGTTTGCATAATGTGTTATCTCATGGGTATAGTAGCTGCATATCAGATTCGCTAGGGTGGGGTGGGGGTGCAGTTCTGGTGCTGTCAATATAATGTCAAATTTGTCGAGTTGGTAGAATGACTTTGCATGCATGCTGCAAATGGACCAAATGGCCATACACAATAGCTTTGTTTACAGGAATTCACAGAATCGGATGACTTGGTTTATACAGAACCCAAGAAGGGACATGCAATTTATTTTAATATGTTGTGCAAACAAGATAATGTCTTGTTCCCACAACTTAATATCTTGTGCGCACAAGATAATATCTTGTTTGCATAGATCTTGTGCGGACAACATAATATCTTGTGCACACCATTTATTAACTTGTTTGCACAACATATTATCTTGTTTGCACAGCATAGACCTTGTGCGGACAACATAATATCTTGTGTGCACAACTTATTATCTTGTGCATACAAGATAATGTCTTGCTCACATAACATATCATCTTGTTTGCACAACATAGATCTTGTGCAGACAACATAATATTTTGTGCTCACAAGATATTATCTTGTTCGCACAACTTTTAAATATCTTGTGTGGACAATATAATATCTTGTGTGTACAAGATATAGATATCTTGTACACACAAGATACTAGTAATATCTTGTTTGCACAACTTCCTAAGATCTATGTTGTGCAAAAAGGATAATATGTTGTGCGAACAAGATAATATCTTGTGTGCACAAAATATTAAGTTGTGCAAACAAGATATTAGCTTGTGCACACAAAATATCTTGTGTGCACAACTAATTTGTTGTCTGCACAAGATAAATTATTATGTCTGCACAAAATATCTTGTGCCTACAAGCTAATATCTTGTTTGCACAACATTTTAAAAATAAAATTGAATTCCCTTCCCGGGTTCTGTAGGTTTAGGCTTATGTTAACAAAATATTGCAAAGGTAGGTGCAAACATTAGCTCTGCCCTGCCAATCTTATCTGTGACTTCCATGACAAAAAAAAAAATGAATAAAAAATAATAACTCACCTTGTAGTTTCTGTTGTAGTTCTTCAGAGGTTTCAGCCTGGCAGTCCGGTAATAATACCTGGATTCTGGACTCAACCTGGCTGATATTGGGCTCGTACTTGTCTACCTCATTCTGAAGAGTCTGCAAATATACACCACACCCTCATTACAAAAATATACGAGTGAAAATGTTTGCTTGGCCAGATCTCCAGATAAGGAGGTTTAACCCTTTGTATACTAGTGGACTCTTCCATTGCTATATGTTGGACAAGACCATTTGTCATGTAAGGGGTGTCAGGCTTATTTTTATATATATATATATATATATATATATATATATATATATATATATATATATATATATATATATATATATATATATATATATATATATATATATATATATATATATATATATTTTTTTTTTTTTTTTTTTTTTTTTTTTCGTTTTTATTCTATTTTTGACGGAAAAATTTACAAAATTTATTTGGAAAATGGTTTAACTTTTCGCAAACAGTGTATGCCCTGAACAGACACTGTATTCTGTGGCATCTGATCTGGGCCTGCACTGTTTGTCAATTACCCATTTAACTTTGGGGGTTTCTGGAACAAAATGGGTTACAATACCTGGAAATCCTTCATTCTTGAGAACTCTTTCTGAAGTATTGTTTTTGGAGTAAAACAGAATTTAGTGTTCTTTACTGTAGTGTCATTTGGAACACTCTTCCAGAATTAAACAAGTTACCGGTATGATGATTTGGCTAAATACATTGAAATCTGATAGTGACACACTGCCATCCATGAATGAAATGATGAACAGACTTAAAACAGAATGTTCCTCTTAGGATCTCCTCAAGATTTGCAGAGAAAAGCTAAAGTTATTCTACTCCAGTATTTTAGCATTTGAAGTCTTGCAGAGTCTATTAAGGGGAATGGGTACACCTTCAGGGGAGGCAACTCCTGTAAAAGTATTTTTGTCTCCCATGTCAATAGGGGTCAACTCTTAAAGGAAAGAATTTGCTCCTGAGGAGCAAATTCTTTCCTTTAAGAGTAGACCCCTTTTTCCATGGGACACAGTTTATAGAAAAGCAAACAGGAAGTTCCGAAAACTGTCTCCCTTTGAAAAATGGCGAAAAAATCTACCAGGTGTAACAATTCTCCTTAATAGAATCTTGAAATACACACATAACACTGTTCATTATAACACAGTTTTGAATATAACATGATTTTAAGATGGATTCCAAAAATGTACAGATTACATAAAATGATCATACATGGACATTTTTCTATAAATCTATACAGTTTGGTTTGGATATACAACATGGTTGTTTAACCCATTTTGTACCAGAATCACCCAAACGGGTATTTGGCAAACATTCCAGGCCATGATCAGACGCAGCAGAATGCAGCGTCTGTTCAGAGCCTGCACTGTTTGCAATAAGTTCAGCCATTTTCCAAATGAATTTTGAAGAAAAACACAACATGTCACCCCTAAATTTTGAAATGGACTCCTGCTGTATATACAGAGGAAGATTTGCGTTTGGTACAAAAAGGGTTAACTAACATGGTTACTGCTTTTTGACCCTCAACAAGTGTTAACCCTTATCTTGCTGTTCATGACAACCCCTATCTTTGCAAACAGTGTAGATCCAGATCAGATGGCTTCTGAAGAAGCCATCTGATCAGGATCTATACTGTTTGACATTCAATTAATGATTTTGTAGGAATAAATTATATCAAGCGATATGATTGGTTCAAAGTCAGAAATGGGTGTGGCTAAACTGAATATTCAGCAAGAGAAGGGTTAAAAAGAAGCTGCACATAACACTAAGCTGCAAAAAAATCCTATCCAAAACAAAAATATGGTCCAAATCCAAGGTCTGTCTAAATAATTCCATTCAAATATCCATTCAAATAAACTGGGTTTCAACATTTAAATGGTCCCAAAGACAAGACCCAAACTGCAATCTTCCAATTTCAATGTTGCGATCTGAGATACTCAAGTTTATCGCTCCATCTTTCTTATTACGACCTTATATACAATGAGAAACACTTATTGTCAATTTGTTTACGGTCGTTGTTATTGAATTTTTATCGTAAATATCTAGAGACAAAATAAAGAAGTACAAAAATCAGAAAGATGGAGAATGAAGAAAATACAAAACTAGTGTCAAAAGCAAAAACATTTAGAAAATCTTGGATGCTTTTACTGAAACCTGAGCTTTTAAATCTCTTAATGGTTTTTGTTTGTTTGATTTCCCCGACAAAACTGTATAGGTCATTTTGGAGACTTTGCTTCCAATTCTGAGGGACTTTTACCCGACACTGAGATGAAATGACATCTCAAGCCCTGTCACCCAATAAAACCAATAGGGTTTATAAGCATGGACGGTCTGACTCTCACCGCTTTACCTGGGCAGGCTTAGATCATCAAAGCCTTTTACAAATACTCATGTGTGGTCGATATCAGCTCTGCATGGAAGGATAATGCAGTCCATTAATTTCTTCAAGCCCCAATGGGCAGGGGCCGAAATCTCTTAATTGTACAAACAGAATGGGCTAAAATATGAAAAACAAGACAGCTTAGGAGGCCTTCATGCGGACAGAACAAATTATTTGTCTAAATCGCGACGGAAGTAAGGGCGAGGATTGTGGCCACGTAAAATCTATTTAAGCCCCCCAGTGGAAATCATTCCATTGACCGTTCCAAGGCGGTTCTTCTGTGGCGGTTTATTTATGGTGTTGTTTGTTACTTACTGTGTGTATCACTTGTGTCTTTTTATTTTGGATGGCCATATGGCCATTTTGTGGGAAAGTAACTGTCCTTATGGCCTTCCTTTGTTTAGGTTTCCATTATGGTCTGGTCGCTTAATGTTTGTGTTTCTTTCCCTTTGGTGTCTTTGATGGGTGGAGTAAGTTAATTGTATCAATTCCTGATCTTTGTTTTACTTCTACTTTGCTATCATAGATGAATATTGTTTGGGTTGCATATTATGTCCTGTCAGAATACAATCATGTTCTTAAACACAGGCATTTCCCCCCCCCCCCCACCCCCCTTTTGCAATTTAAGGGGAATGGGAACACCTTCAGGGGAGGCAACTCTTTCAAAAGTATTTTTGTCTCCCATGTCAATAGGGGTCAACTCTTAAAGGAAAGAATTTGCTCCCGAGGAGCAAATTCTTTCCATTAAGAGTAGACCCCTTTTTCAGTGGAACAGGGCTTATTGAAAAGCAAACAGGAAGTCACAAAAGTTGTCACCCTTTGAAAAATAGCAGAAAAATCCGACAGGTGTTTCCATTCCTCTTAATTGTTCTTATACATAAAATCATCATCATCATCATCATCATCATCATCATCATCATCATCATCATCATCATCGTCATCAGGCCTCGGTTGCTCAGTCAGATGCTAGTCTGACCAGTAAGCACCCATGGTTATAACACTGATGACAACTTATTTATAGACAATCTATTTATGACACTGATGACAGTGTTATAAATAGGTTGTCAGCAGTGTTATAAAGAGGCTGTCATCAGTGTTATAAAGAGGCTGTCATCAGTGTTACAAACATGTTGTCATCAGTGTAATTAAAGAGGTTGTCAGCAGTGTTACAAATAGGTTGTCAACAGTGTTATAAAGAGGCTGTCATCAGTGTTACAAAGAGGTTGTCATCAGTGTTGCAAAGAGGTTGTCATCAGTGTAATTAAAGAGGTTGTCAGTAGTGTTACAAACAGGTTGTAAACAGTGTTATAAAGAGATTGTTATCAGTGTTACAAAGAGGTTGTCATCAGTGTTACAAAGAGGTTGTCATCAGTGTAATTAAAGAGGTTGTCAATAGTGTTACAAACAGGTTGTAAACAGTGTTATAAAGAGATTGTTATCAGTGTTATAAAGAGGCTGTCATCAGTGTTACAAAGAGGTTGTTATCAGTGTAATCAAAGAGGTTGTCAGTAGTGCTACAAACAGGTTGTCAACAGTGTTATAAAGAGATTGTTATCAGTGCTATAAAGAGGCTGTCATCAGTGTTACAAAGAGGTTGTCATCAGTGTAATTAAAGAGCTTGTCAGCAGTGTTACAAATAGGCTATCAGCAGTGTTATAAAGAGGCTGTCTGCTGTGTTATAAATAGACTGTCAGCAGTGTTACAAAAAGGCTGTCAGCAGTGTTACAAAGAAGCTGTCAGCAGTGTCATAAAGAGTTCAGCAGTGTTACAAAGAGGCTATCAGCAGTGTTATAAAGAGGCTGTGGTGTATATTTATTTCTGCTATTATATGAATCCCATCTTCTGCAATGCAAAACATGAAAATCTATGTTGTGTAATTAATTGCCTTCACCTGTCTATGCATTCATTACCTTAGCTTTCTCTGCCTGTTTCTCCAGATCAGCTGCCGTCAGTTTCAACTTCTCCAGTTTTGTGACTGCTGTCTCCTTGTCCAGTAGCCACAGTTCAACTCTTTCCAACCCAACAACGAACACTTCTCTAGCATTCAGAGCTTCTGCCAGCAGATTCTTCTGAGCTAAAGCAATTTCGTACACTCTCTGGTGTTCTGTCCCTAGAGCATGAAGTGATTGTTCCATTTCCTCACGATCTCGAACGGACAAATCAGGGAGGATGGTTTCAACCTTCTTGTTGACTGTGTCTAGTGTAAACTGTCTGTTTTCTAGGTCCATACAGAGGTTCTGAAGAGCAATAAAGCAGGAAGTGCTGTTTATAGAGGATCTTACATGACTGTTCATGTATTATTGGTTGAGGAAAAGGGATAAAATTTGAGGCTTTGCCAAGCATTTTATACCTTTTTCTCAAAGAGTTTAATAAATTCAATAATACATGAGCACGAATGCAAGATTCTATTTATAATATTATATTTAAAATGCATTTTATTCACAATTGTTTTAAAAATGTTATTATTTGCTATTTGTAAACATGATGCCGTTGAGAACGTCGTACATGTAACGTTACGGAAGGTATCTAACTAATTTGCATATTTAATCCACTAGTGGATTACAGAATTTATTACCTAGCGTTATTACACTCTCAGACGCAATGTCATATGATAAAACAGGCTTTACACTTTTAACATGATCATGCATAAATAACCTGCACAGCAAAACATTTTCGTATCAGCATGTCCATATACAATGTAAAAGATTTCCAACACCACACAAAGAAAAATTCTTGGCAAACTCATTTTTTCACTTTGCAAACAGGCCTCATGAGACTATGAAATTGTGCTGAAAATATTGTGAGAAGACTTGGATTAACACTTGTCCTGCTGAATAAACTAATTTAGCCAAACCTATTTCTGACTTTCAATCAATCAGACCATTTAGTTTATAGTTCGACAGCAATGAAAGCTTCAAGCTTATTTGAATTGCTCTCGAACACTCATTCCGGATGTTATCAAGAGCGCGTGGGAGAGAGAGAGGCAGTGACTTTTACACCACTGCTTCTCATTTATACACCACAACCTCTTTATAACACTATTAATGGGGTCCAAAGCAGAAACCGTGTCAGTTAAACAACTGTGTTAAATCCAAACAAAAATGTGTAGATTAAATAGAAAAATGACCATTTATGGTCATTTTTCTATACAATCTATACATTTTTGGGATCCATCTTGAAACCGTGTTATATCCATAACCGTGTTATAAAAAACCGTGTTATAATGAGGTTGTGGTGTACCTGGATTTACTCTTCTAGCAAAGGTTAAACATATTCTGGCCCCGAGGTTATAAAACTTTTTTCATGCTCAACTCAGCTGAGCATGAAACCCGTGGTGCTCATAAAAATTAAAATACTAAGAAGCTGAGCGATTTTTCTTTCTCAGATGGCAGAGAATGTTATTTGTCCTGCTCACAAATTTTAAAATGCCAACAATTGTTGGCATTTTAAAATGTCCTGCTCACAAATTTTAAAATGCCAACAATTGTTGGCATTTTCAAATTTGTGAGCAGGACAAATTTCATGCTCAAGTGAGTTGAGCATGAAAAAAGTTTTATAACCTCGGGGCCTGGTTCAGCAGGACAGTGGCTAAGTAACACCGTAAAAATCCGAAAAATTCAGAAACTATGACAACTTGCTAAAATTCTCCTAAAATTTTAACAAATTTCTTTCACGGTCCAACAACATCACACAAACACGCCCATAAAATTTTGACCCCCTTAAACCCAACTTTTACATGGCAAAACTGGTATTTACAGGGGTATACATTTTTTTTCTTATTTCTGATCGAAAACAGAGATTTTGGGTACTCGTTAGAACCTCCCCGGGAGGCGGTTATAATGAGTACCCACAATCTATGTTGTGGGCAGAAATATGAAAATATCAGGATTTTTTTTATCTGAAAAATGACATTTTTAGGGGTAAAATTTTCAATATATGTATTTGAATAGGCAGGTGTTCGTAATGAGGAGTCCAAAAAGTGCTGATGGGATGGCAAATAGTGGAGACCCTGATCAGACTAGAAGCAGCAGGTCTGCTGTGCCTTCTGAAGGAGCAGTCTGATTTAGGTCTCCACTGTTTGCTTAGGCCTGTCTGTCCCAACACTTAGGATCATTAAGGTATCCTCTATTGGATCACAACTTACATTTAAATATTGCACTTTCTCCTCGGCGTCTTGCACGCTGTACCCCAGGGGCTGGGTGAGCTGGACCTGCTCCTCCTTCTTCCCCAACCAGGTGAGGTACTGGTCCACTTTACCCTGGATCTCCTCCAAGTCAAGCTCCAGTACCTCGAAACCTCTCTGGATCTTCTCCGTACGAGTCTTGACATCATTGTACTTCTTTTCTCTGTTCCTGAAAATTTAAATAACCGTAATTTTTAACTCCTGGGGCCAGTTGTTCAAAGCATCGTTAGCTTAACGAGCTTATTAGGGGTCATATTGTTAACTGTCCTAGCAGGTTTAATATTTAAAATTTTGGTATTTATTTTTGCTGAAAAAAATGTGAGCAGCTTTTGCGAATGCAAAAGCTGCTCACATTTTTTTCAGCAAAAATATTAGCATATTTGCCAAAATACATGATCAAAGTTTTAATGATACGTTAACTAACGATGTCATTAGTTTTGAACAACGGGCCCCTGAACAATTCAGACGCATTCAGGACTTGCTGTAATTCTCCTAAAACTTTAACATATTTGTTTCATGATCCAGCAAGGAGTCTAAAACATGAGGACAGAATGGCAAACAATGTAGACCCTGATCAGACTGCTCCTTCAGGGGGTCTGCACTGTTTGCCTAGTCCTATCTGTCTCAATATATTGAAACTTCAATGGCATTACAAAAGCATGCCTATATAAATACATTGTAGATTTTATATGAAAATTTCAAGATGAAAATCGGTGATATTTATGTTATTTCTGCTCAAAATATAGATTGTGGGTAGAAGTTATAACCGCCTCATCAAGGCGGTTCTAACAAATACCCACAATCTATATTTTAGAGCAGAAATAGACAAATAAGGTTTACCCCTATAAATCCCAGTTGTACTGTATACAAGAGGACCATGATAGCCCTGGATCCCTCACCTGATCCATATTGGACAAATGAAATTGTAAGTAATATATGGTTGAGTAGAGGGTTTGAGCAATTTTGGTTGACCCAAGGAGTTTTTATATTTTTAGCTTTGGTGGCCATCTTGTTCATCCAAGCACAACAGTTTGAGCAATTTTAGCAGAGGGACACCCAAGGAACATTCCGGTGAAATTTATTCAAAATCCATCCACTGGTTAAGCAGCAGAAGTTTTTTTCTATTAAAAGCTCTGATGGCCACCTTTTTCATCCCAGCAGAATTGTTTGAATAATTTTAATAGAGGGTTACTCAAGGAACATTCCTGTGAAATTATTTTGAAATCCATCCACTGGTTAAGGAGAAGAAGTCGTTTAAAGGTTTTTCTATTTTTAGCTCTGTAGGCCATCTTGGTCACCCAAGCAGAACAATTTGAGCAATTTTGGTATAAGGTCACCTTAGAAACATTCCTGTGAAATTATTTCAAAATCCATCCACTGGTTAAGGAGCATAATTATGTCATTTAAAGGTTTTCATATTTTTAGCTCTGGTGGCCATCTTGTCCATCAGAGCAAAGCTGACCTCACCATTATGAAAACACACCTATACAAATACATTGTGAATTTTAACGCCGAAAATCGAAAGTTTTAAGATGAAAATTTATGATATTTTTCTTATTTCTGTTCAAAATATAGATTTTCAGTACACATTAGAATGGCCTCATCGAGGCGGTTCTAACGAGTACCCACAACCTATATTTTATGGCAGAAATGAGAAAAATATGGTTTACCCCTGCAAACCCCAGTTTTACTATTTAAAAGTGGGGTTCAAGGGGGTAAAAATAATATAGGCGTATTTTAGTGATGACTGCATTAAAAACTAAGCCTTCATGGTGCAGTGGTAAGGCTACTCGCCCTGTAAACCAGGGATTGCAGGATCGATCCCGGGCTTCTCCAGACTTTCGGATGAGTCTTTAAACCGAGGTCCCGTCTCCGTATGACCTTAGCTGTTGGTGGGACGTAGAACTAAAACTCACTCACTCACTGCATTAAAA